>BSBM01001988.1:237500-322144 GCA_027924585.1 Larix kaempferi
ATCATCACCATCGTCATCATATGATCATGGTCACGATCATCACTGTCTTCGTCATCACTATCTTCAGTCATCTTCATCTTCGTCATCATACTCGTCATCGGCATCTTCCTCCTAATCATCATCATCATTGACATCTTCGTCATCATCTTCGTATCATCATCATTGACGATGATGATGATGACGATGATGATGAATATGAGTACGATGATGATGATGACTAATTTGGAGATGATGATGGTGAAGATGATGAGGAATATGCAACACATCATCATCAGCTTCCTCATCATCAACACCATGATCATCATCATCAACTTCCTCGTCATCATCATCATCATCATCATTGTGAGGACACAGATGATGATGAGGATGATGATAAGGATGATGAAGATGATGATGATATGATGATGATGATGATGATGATGATGATGATGATGACGATGGATGATGATGAATACGAGTACAATGATGATGATGATGATATTGATGACGAATATGATGATCATCATAAGCAACAAAAACATCATATTCGTCGTCATACTCATCTTCATTAGTCATCATCATCACCATCTTCATCATCATCATCATTGTGGGGATGGGGATGATGATGATGATGATGATGATGATGACAATGACGATGAAGATGGTGATGATGACTAATGCAGATGATGATGATGTTGATGATGAAGATGATGACGAATATGCAGCACATCATCCTCATCATCATGATCATCTTCACCATCATCTTCATCATCATCAACACCATGATCATGATCATCAACTTCATCATCACCATCATCATCATCATTGTGAGGACAAGGACGATGATGATGATGATGATGATGATGATGACGATGATGATGGTGATGGTGATGGTGATGATGATGACGATGGTGGATGATGATGAATATGAGTACAATGATGGAGATGATGATGATGATGATGAATATGATCATCATGAAAATCATCATATTCGTCATCATAATCTTCATTAGTCATCAGCATCACCATCATCATCATCATCATCGTCCTCATCATCATCATTGTCCTCATATGATCGTGGTCACGATCATCAATGTCTTCCTCATCATAATTTAGTCATCTTCATCTTCGTCATCATACTCGTCATTGCCATCTTCCTCATAATCATCATCATCATCGACATATTCGTCATCATCATCATCATCATTGACATCTTCATATCATCATCATCATCATTGACATCTTCATATCATAATCATCATCATCAATGACATCTTTGTATCATTGTCGTCGACGAAGATGATGATGAATATGAGTACGATGATGATGATGACTAATTTGGAGATGATGATGATGATGAGGAATATGCAGCACATCATCATCATCTTCATCATCATCAACAACATGATCATCATCATCATCATCATCATCATCATTGTGAGGATGCGGATGATGATGAGGATGATGATATGATGATGATGATGGTGGTGGTGGTGGTGGATGATGATGAATACGAGTACGATGATGATGAATACGAGTACGACGAATATGATCATCATCATCATCATGACTATCAAAATCATCATATTCGTCATCATCATCTTCATCAGTCATCATCATCGCCATCTTCATCATCCTCACCATCATCATCATCATCATATGATCATGGTCATGATCATCATTGTATTCGTCATCATAATCGTCATCTTCATCATCCTCATCATACTCATCATCACCACCTTCGTCATCATCTTCCAATCGTAATGATGATGATGATGACAAAGATGTTGTTGATGAGGAAGAGGGTGATGACAAAGATGACGATGATGATGATGGTGGTGTTGGTGGATGATGATGAATATGAGTACGATGATGAAGATGATGATGATGTTGATGGTCATCATACTCATCATCAACATCATCATCATCATCTTCATCATCATCAACATCAATGGTGATGATGAGGATGATACTGATGATGTTGATCTGACATTGATGATCAAGATGATGACCTAGATGTTGATGATGATGAGGAAGAAGAGGGTGGTGATGATGATGACGATGGTGTTGATGATGACAATGATGATCATGATGATGATGATGATGAAGATGATGATGATGGTGATGGTGATGAGGATGAAGAAGATGATGATGATGGAGATGAAGATGTTGATGATGGTGACGATGGTGATGAAGATGATGATAATGTTGATGAAGAAGATGGTGATGATGATGAAGATGACGATGATGGAGATGTTGATGAGGAAGGGGGAGATGACAATGATGATGAAGATGTCGATGATGATGAAGATGATGATGATGATGATGATGATCATCATCATCATCTTTATCACCATCATGATCATCATCCTCATCTCATCATCATCATCATCATCTTCATCATCGTCATCATCATCCTCATCACCATCTTCTTCATCAACATCATCATCATCTTCATCACCATTGTCACCATCATCTCATCATCATCATCATCATCATCATCAACATATTCATCATTATTGTCATCTCCCCCTTCCTCATCAACATCTTAATCATCATTGTCATCTCCCCCTTCCTCATCAACATATTAATCATCATTGTCATCTCCCCCTTCCTCATCAACATCTCCATCATCATCATCTTCTTCATCATCACATCTTCATCAACTTTATGTATCCCCGTGACAAAGGAAATTACATGAACGCGTACGTGCATCTACGCATGTGCACTGTTAACCACGTGTGCGTGCTTCTATGGATGTGTGCGCGTACTTACGCGTGCACGCCTATTTGCGCGCATGCGTGTATGAATTCAAATTGTTTTTGGCGCCCTTGCAGGCTTGGAATTAGCTTCGGGCTGCACCTTTAGGCTCGGTCTGATTTATCTATCATTTATGGCAGAACACATCAAACGCTGCAACTTCCTGTTTTTCACAGCTAGTTCTGCATAAGCTCCACGAGTGCACTGTAGATGAAATTTTACACACTTGTCGAGCTCTGTGTGCAGAGTCCAAATATATAATTTTTTAATAGATCTGTTGTTGTTGTCTATTTTTAATTCATTTTAAATTGCACTCATGTCAAATTCGTAAAAAACATAGGTCGTTTATTTGGCCTATAACTTTTGATTGTCTTACCTATTTCGAAAACGGAAAAGAATCCACATAAGAGAACGAAAATACCTACAACCTAAAATTAAAAATATGCATTTTGATTATTTTTAGACCATGATATGGTGGATTAAAACTTGACCATGTCCTTTTAGGGCTTCACTGACTTCGGTAATTTAAAAAATATATAAAATTAACTTTTAAAATTTTGGAAAAATAGCTCTGCAAAAGAATTGTTTGTTGCCTATGCCTCTACATATTTTTTTTCTCATAAATTGAAAATTTACATATCAAATAGGTAGGTCAACAAAAACATGTGCATTATGTTTTAGAAAAAAAATAACATACCAATCTTCGAATAATGACATTTTTGGGTGGTTATACCAATTTTCCATAAATAAAAGTCATATATTCCAGAAGGTCATCCGTTTTTCTACGTTTCATCTTTTTACACCTAATCGGAAAACGTTTTGTAGGTACCTCTAATAATTGATTTTAATGATAATATTTTTGTTTTTCCAGAATGTCATTGCAACTAACGTGTCATAATTGGGTATCATTACCTTGCACCAGCCTGGGAGGGAGATAAAGATGAAATCAATTCCATGGAATGGTGGAGGGTACTAAAGCTTACTAATATGAGTAATTTTGGGTCAAAATTTTATTTGAAGGTTTAAACTTATAAATGGTAGAAAATCCTTGATGAAGATACTAGATTCTATAACAAATAGGAAAATTTTGAAAAAATATTCTCATGCAAATGGATCGAGGACTAAAAAATGGAGGAGATGCATAAAACTGATCCAATAT
Organism: Larix kaempferi; assembly: GCA_027924585.1. Classification (NCBI taxonomy): domain Eukaryota; kingdom Viridiplantae; phylum Streptophyta; class Pinopsida; order Pinales; family Pinaceae; genus Larix; species Larix kaempferi. Next base: position 241,399 of record BSBM01001988.1, read on the forward strand.
ATCTAAAGAAGAACTTTCCAAATTACATAAATATGATGAGGAATTAAAAGAAGAGGTTAATAAGAAGGGTGATCAATTTTTTGAGTTGCAGTCCCGTGACGAAACATTCCTTAAGGAGGTTAAGAACTTAAAGTAAGGAAATATAAGAAAATGTAACAAGGATGGAGAAATATGTAGATTACAAAAACATAATAAAGAAAACTACTTGATGAGATAAAGAAGTTGAAAGAAAAAAATAAGCATTGTCAAAATCAAGTAGAGCAAGGATCTTGGAAGAAGAGACTACAAAAAGTCTTGAATAAGAAATCTTCTAGAAAATTTAAGAATCCCTAAATATAGATGAGGTAAAGTCAAATTAAATCTAGAATTGAAGAATACAATAAGAATTGATTCAAGAAAAGGAAGACAAGGTTCAAGAATGTCATTAGAAAATACTTGAAAGAGTTGAGCTCCATCTTGAAAATGCCAAACTTAAATATGATGGAATTATCTCAAAATCTAGTAGTAACGAAGACTGAGCACAAAGGTTAGAGGAAGCCATTGTCTCTAAAAATAAGATGGATGACATCAATGTGTCTAATGAAGGGAAACAATCAAAGGTAAAATCATATCAACACCCTCATTACCAAAAAATTCAAGAAGATTTGTGTTAGCATTACTAACGAAGAAGATGGAATAACAAACAATATTAATGGAATAGGGCATCAAAAAACTATTTTTCAATATGATATTATCAATGAAAATAACTACAACAAATTAGAGTAATCAAAGTAACACAATGGTATCAAAGGAAAGAGAATTATAAAACAACCAATGATCAAGAATTAAGACTGAAAATAATTGAATTTGGATGGTTGGATCATCATTAATGGGAACAAGGAAACATGAATATAAATAAATTCTATTATTTGGTTCGATCACCTCTAAAACCCTTATCTGTAAAGCTTTGATGACAAAGATTTTTGAAGGAGGGTAATATGTTATGAACCAAAGGGGGCATATATGGCGTTGAATGCCTATTATATGAGCTCAAGAGGGCATACATGGGGTTAAATACATATATTTAGGGGGGTAATGTATATGTAATAGTGGTCATCATAATGAAGTGCCCACATGTGAAATGAGTGGATATGCATATATAGAGTTCATGTTGTCATTATTGAGGAACATGTGATTTGGATATATGAATGAATTGAGGTACTTAGAAGAGGTTCTTATATTATTCAAATAGTTATTATGTAAACAATCTCTCTTATATATTTTGGAGTTGTGATCCGCATTCACATTGAGAGTGTATTATGTGTACTTTACTTTGTTATGATATGATGCAGGAGCATTAGCTCTCATTCCAAAGTTCTTGAGTCCGGTTAGACTCTAAGGTCTTGACATTACCCCAAGGAGGGTTCAATTGTAAAACCATTGTAAATTCCACATAAGGGTTTTATTTCTGCATAACAATCATATGCATAAAAGATGCTCAGTCTGATAGGTGTCATTCAGTGTTGATTCATGTAACAGATCCATAAAGAAATTGGATGACTCGAGAGAGATTTTAGTGGTAGTTACAAGTTTTAGGATTTTGTTAAAAGAAAGAGGAAAAGCTCTATTTTGGGGGAAATCAAGAGTCTCGAGAGAAGGGTAGTTAAGGGTAGATGAAAAAGCTTCTTGGGAGCTCATTCGAGAGGGGTTTTTTAATCTTGAGAGCTTAGCAGATAGCTGAAGAAACTGGAATAGCTCGAAGGGGGTTTTGGAAGGATTCACAGAGCTTTTGTTTAGTTCATTTTAGGTTGGAATTTAGGTCAGAGGAGACTCGGGACCTAGTTCCTTGAGCATACACAAAGATGTCCTTTCTCTAGTTGTAATGATGTAATTTTATTTCAAGTTTGAAAAGGGATCGATTACAATTTACATTCCATTGCATGATTGATGCAATTGTATGTTCCACAAGCATGAATTTGTTATAGACTGTGCTTATGCATTTAGTGTGCACAGGATAACTGTTTATTTGAATTCATTGAATGAATCGAAGACAATTTCCTGCTTGAATTCATATTTAATGAATGTACTAATCGATTGAAGAAAACTGGTAATCGTATGATAAGAAATTTCAGGCGGAAATCTGTTCCTGTTTCGCAGAGGTTTTTTTTGGAAGTTTTATAGAGTCTTTCGACGGCCCCTGAGTGCCTTTGGAAAGGATCGACGGTCATTGAGCGTTGATTTGGAAAATCGATGGTTGCTGTAGGTTAATAGCAGGATCGACAACACAGATAAGATTTGTTAAGGAGCTTACAAGCTTGATGGAAGAAATCGAACACTGAGTTGATCAACTGTGGAAAGAACACATTACAATCAGAAATGTGTCGAAGTTAAAGATTCCTCAGTGGTGCGATGAAAGCCACAGTGGTTTTGTGGTTTAGTGACATGGCAGGTTCTAGTTGGTTATCGCATTCAAAGATGGAGATACAGAGCTCTCCTTTTGATTGACTGCGATAGGGGATTTGGTTGTGGACTTGGTCATATGTTAAGGATGCAAGGACGTGGTAAGCATTTTTCATTGTGATTGCGATAGAGCCAAAAGTTTAAGACTTAACTTATATGATCATATGGATATCCTAGCGTAAGCGCCTGAGTGGTTATCGTTGGAGGACTGCCGAGCAAAGAGACAAGTCTTATGGCAAGGCTATATGTCAAGGGTTAAGCACATTTGCATAGAGCGTATGCATGGTTAGAGTGGTAATGATTTTTGGTGAAGAAATAGCGGAGGTTTCCAGATATGGAGGAGTATTCAAACTAGTCAAGGGTTACTAGTTTAACGCTGTCCATTTGTTTAACTCAGTTTTGCACCTGAAATAACAGACCGATAGGTAAACTATTAATAGGTTTTGAATTTTTGTAAAGTATAAACCTGACAATAGTGTATCTGATCATACACACTTGTTACAGATCCTCTTATGTTGGTCTTAGAGGGGACAGGTCATCATGATATCTTAAGCATTTGGTACATAACATCCCAAATTAATGGCAAGCTTAGAAAATAACTTTTGTTCTTGCAACTTATGTAGAAAGTCATATATTCTTGACAAAGGATATTGGTTATTAATGATGTTGGTTAAGAAATGACAACTCTACTAGTAGTTGAATCTCATGGTCAATCAACATGTAGGAAGAAACCCCTTTAGATATGCAAATACAACATCGTACTTGTAGAGAAATCAACTTAATCCATTCTTATGATTAGTTGTTATATCACCTCCTTCCTTCCTTTTCTTAAGAGTTGTTTCATCATTGGATATTGCAATTACGATGACAAATTTAATACATTTTCTATTAATCAACCTCATAGCTTAGTTACTATAAATAATGAAAAACGTCTTCCTACCTATGTAGCTAATAATATGATATGATCATATTGTCCCGCGTTTATTAACCTCCATTTGTTGTCATTTTTTAGGGAAAAAATGTGTCTATAACATAGATAAGGGATACAAATTACAAATTCACATATGTCTAGTGGAATAACATCAAACTATAACTCGACCACAAAATTGGTTTCAAAAACAAAATTTGAAGTTACAATAATGAATTCCTTGCATTGTTGCATGATCTTTTAACCATCCCAAAGATTAATGTTTAAAATATGCACGTGTCTTTCATCCTAAATATTTAACTAAATTTTCCGAAACCTGCTTGTTGCCAAACTAGAGAATTCTTCATATAAAATGTCTCGCCAATAAATGTTTTCCATTCCCTTGCTAAACCCTCCAAGTGTATTTTCAATGTAATATGATGCAAGGAAGATAAAGTGTTATATATCATGCACCCTCCTATACATTAAATACATGCCACAACCATCCAAGTGTACATTGATATTTTACCAAAATAATATTAAACTAAAATTGTTAAACATAGAAAATGCAAACAAATGTTGAGAAAAATGTATACATAGAAAATGCAAGCAACATGTGAGAAATGTTGAGAAAAATGCAGACATAGAAAATGCAAGCAACATGGGAGAACATGGGGAATCTCAAATATTTAAATGAAAAAAATGCATATCACACTTAGTAAAGGAACGTCATGGGAATGCAATTTATTATCTCATCCATTAGTATATATACTAAAACAATTCCTTTTACATAAAATTGATATTCTATAAAATATGAACCAAGTAGATGGGAAAAAATGGACTCACAATTCCTTTTAAGTAAAATTGATATTCCATAAAATATGAACCATCTTTATGAACCAAAGTAGATGGGAAAAAATCGACTCTATGACTTTGAAAAACTAAAAGTTCTCCGTTAAAAAGAGCATCTCCATTTTTTGTTTTGTTTTGTATACTTTGGTTATGGTTAAGTCTTGCTTTAATATTCAATTTCAATGACCTTTTTTTATTCTTTGGTTGCAAAATGCTATTTAAAAAAAACAGATCACTTGTATCTAAACAAGTATTTGTTAAGTAATTGTGTGATGAAGGAAGAATAAGACTTGGCCCTTTATTTCTTGTCTGAACTTTTCCAGTGAAGTTTTCGAAAATAAGACATAACTTTTCCATTACAGGGTTGCTTAAGTTTTCAAAAAAATAAGATCAAAATAAAACACGATTGTATGAGTGGAGTTACCAAAATGAACATTTTTTTTCATCTCATGGTTAGTTAGATTTGCCCACTGATTCAATGAAGTTCTTAAAAATGGGATAATCAAAATGAACAAACTTCCCCGTGACACTGTTGCATTCATGCTTTTCTGGAATTGAGTTTAAAAAACATAAGGTTATCCAACTGAGTAAATTAAAATATTAAAGTTTATATCTTCTTCTGAATGTAGATCACAAAGATTTGCAACGCTTGGTTCCTTCTCTCGGCTATTAAGCTTCTTAGAATAACCTTTACCTCCTTTGTATTAATGGAGCTTTTCCAATTTGTTTAGGTGTAACTTAAAGTTTAAATGATTTGCACTCATTATTTGTTAAATTTTTTTGTTAAAATATGTCGAAATTTTTTTAAATTCTAGTTTCTAGTTGTTGGAATTGCATAATCAGGGTGCTTGAGGTGCTAGAAAATTGTTGAAATGACAGTTTTCAGTTGTTGGAATTGCATAATCAGGGTGCCTGAGGAGCTAAAAAATAGTTGAAATGACAGTTTTCAGTTATTGGAATTGCATAATCAGGGTGCCTGAGGTGCTAGAAAATTGTTGAAATGACAGTTTAGAAAATTGTTTAAATGACAGTTTTCAGTTGTTGGAATTGCATAATCAGGGTGCCTGAGGTGTAATCTAGAGTGTTGAATCCATATCTGCAATGAAAATTGCAATTTTAACAATGAACATTGCAATTTTAACAATGAACATTGCAATTTCAGCAACAAATAGTGGTACCCGATTCTGGCTAAACTAGTCTAAGAAAGTGCAAATAATCTAGACTTTAGCTCACTCTACATATGACACTTTCATAGACGACATGAATTTTAATCCTGATTCAAAAAAGTAGCACAACATTAACCACTTCAAACTTCACTGTCTTGATGCCCATTTTAGGTGGAGTGTTGCACACTTCAACCCTCTATTCTCACCATGAAATTGTTAAAATATTTTCACTCTCTATTGTCACCGACAAAACATTGAACTGACGAACAGCTTTCTATATATGAGACACGACATTTCACATTTGGTGATCAATAAAGCCGTTACAAAGGGATTGATTGTTTGGTGATAAATACTTTGTACATACAGTACACTTGACTGAGTGCCATGTAGTGTCAAGTTACACTTACCAATCTGTAGAGACCCAACTACATAGTACAGCATGCATAGATTGTTTATGCTGGGTAAATGGAGGTTCTTGGCGACACTCATGGATGATGATCTGCCGGATTGCTTAATAATAAACAACATGTCGTGCAGTGGTGCTATCGAGTCTTAGAGACTGGCACAAAGCATTGAAACGACAGGTTGGTGTACGGTAAATCTATGTAACCGGCGAGCGTTTTGTGACAATTATGTAATGTTTAGCTAGCAATTGCGTTTGTTTGGTTGCTATGTCCTTTGAGTTTTGAGCATTAAATTTGGTAAAAAATTGAGTTCCTGACATAGTTTCACGGAAATGATATAGTTCCCCAGTGATTGAAGGGACTCGAAATTGATCCAAACCCTTGAAAGACCTTTAAATAACGTAAAACAATGTCCTCTAAAATTTTCACTTCCCATAATTCTTAAAGGACTAGTTAAAATTGCAAATACTGTGCCAATTCTTTCCTCCTTCTGCTGTCCTTTTCAAGAACAACTTTTTAATCAGTGCTATTGCTACCAACAACATATGGGCAACCACACTGACATGTTGAATGGTGTCACGTGAATGGAAAGGTGTTTATCATGATCGTAGAACGTTGACAATGTAATTGGGTTGTGAATTATTAGGGCAGATGAGCAACTGGTGGAACCACCTTAGATCCTTCAAACGTCACCTCTGTCCTCTACGGTCATCGACTTCTGTCTTGGATGCTGAGAGTTGAACTACCCATGACTGTCACAGCGATTTGATTGTATAGTTGACTGGAGGATGTATTTAATGTGATAATTCAAGTAAGATAAAAACAAACTAAAACGCTCTTGTTTTGTTTTTTCTGTGGTTTTTTAATCAATTCATGTTTAAATTTGGTTTGAAAATTGCAATTTTGATAATGCTGTCATTTCAGCAATTATGATCAATAATCTTAAACTAAATGCCTGATTTTAAAACTATCTAAATAGTTCAAATAGCAATTAAAGCAACAAAATTAAGATTTAGGCAATTCTTGATCTGCCCGATTCCAAGGGCGTTTTGGTGGTTCCTTATACTATTCCGTAATAATCGAGCATAAGAACACCCCACAAATGAAACAAAGAGACGGGAATGGAATGGGCTTGTCTGATTAAGTGACGATTACCATTAAGTTGTTATTATTATTAATTTATTTTAGTGAAATCACTTTTGTTATTATTATGAATATAGATAGATTTGAAATTGAAGGAGTTTAATGTTTTACCTGATGACTAAGCTTCATCAGTTCAGCAATCTTAGGACACAGTTGGTTTTTTAGCTATTATTAGAATTCAGTTTTTAGCTATTTTTAGATAATAGACTTTTCTTTTTCTTTCCAGAGGAAGCTGTGAGCTCTCTATTCTGTTTTTCTGGTCTTTTCTGAATAAGAAGTGTAGTTTGGTTATGCAACTTCAGAATCTTGTACTTAAGCCCCTTCTCGGAGAAGCTTACACAGCTCACACACAACACCTAAAGCAACAGTTTTATCTCATTTCTATAAATCTCTCTAGTGTTTTTGTATTTCAGTTAAATCTGAGTATTATACTTTTTGAATATGTCATCTGTGAATTTATTTCATAAATTCATTGTTTATAAGTTTAACTAAAACAGAGCATACTTTGTTTTTGAGCTCTTCCTCCTTCAATTGGTATTAGAGCTTTGTTGCACTCTCAGTTTACTCTAGTTAGGTACCAGGGAGTGTTAGACTAAGTGCCGTACCTATGTCAAATTTTGTGGAAAAAATATATAGAGGTGGATCTTGTGCAAGGCTATTTTTCCAAAATTTTAAAAGTTAATTTTATATTTTTTAAAAAATAAGGAATTCAGTGAAGCACTAAAATGACATGGTCAGCGTTGGTCCACCCTATCATGGTCTTAACATAATCAATCATTTTTTTTAGTTTGTAGTTATTCTTGTACTCTTGCGCGGGTTCTTTTCCATTCCTGAAAGAGGTGAGCTAGTCAAAAGTTATAGCCGAAATAAACGACCTATGTTTTATAAAAATTTGACATGAGTGCAATTAAAAATGAATTAAAAATAGAAAAAAAATTAGATTTATTCAAAAAATATATAGTTAAAATCTGGACACAGAGCTCGATGTATAGTTTTATCAATAGTGCACAAGTGGAGCATATGCAAAACGAATGGGTGAAAAACATGAAGTTACATAATTGGGTGTGTTTTGCTATAACTCACTGTGAGCCTTAAGGTTTGGGAATCCGAACCTAGTACCGACCCTACAAGGGCACAAAAAAAATTTGAATTTAAACGTGTGTACACGCAAGTTAGTGCTCACGCGTACTGGTGCGCACATGTTATTTTATACCCTCACTTTTTTTTCTCTCTTCTTCTCCCTAACCACCCCCCCCCCCCCCCCCATCTCTCTTCCTATCCACCCAATCCCCCCTCTCTCTTCCACTCCACCCAATCCCTCCTCCCTCTCTCACCCACTCTTTCATTAACCACAAGGGTTAGGAGATTTAATCATCCATGTCCATAAATAGCACCTAAATCCATGACATAGGATCTCTTAGGAATAGCCTTGATTCCAAGTATGAATATGTGTGTGGCCATTCTAATGCCTTGGATTCTAGGTATGGATGTTTGGGCCCTATACATGGTTGAGGGATGAAACCTTGGATTTATGCCCTAAAATAAGAATGTAATCATCAAAGCTCAAGAACGATGCCTTAGTCCACTACACACGACCTCTCAAGCATATCCTTCGGCATGAGTAGCGATATTAATGATATTAGGAATGTATGATCATTAGTTATAGGTCTGAGGGTCCTAGACACAGTTGAGGGAGAAAATTCAGTCTTTATGCCCTAATAAAGATGATAGAAATCTAGGCTCAAGATCGATGCCTCAAGCCAAAAAGTTGACCTCCTAAGGGGATATGGGCACCATTATGAGTTTTCAAGTAGAAGGTATTAGTCATGGGGCCCTCAAGAAGGTGATGGGAGGAAACCTAGGCATTAGTTCCTAAAAGATAATTTTGTGGATCCAGAGCCAAAAACAATGTCATGAACCTACACACATGACCTCCCAAGAGAATTCTTCACCTTTGAGTTAGCATATTAGCATCATTAGTCTTTTTGGTGAACTAGGTAATGACCTCAAGGTTTGGAGAAAGGTTAAGCAATGAAACTCAATCATTAAGCCCGAAAAGTAGCTCCTAGGGCTCAAAATCCATCAACAAGGCCTCAAAACCACCACACATGACTTATTTATGGAATTTGTCTTTCACTGGAAATATAGGAACCATTAGAAGGTTTTTAGCATCAAGGATGGGTTGTGGCACCATGAACATTGTTAAGAGAGGAGAATCAACCCTTGTGACTTAAATTATGCTTTTACGCATCCAACTCGAAGAATAATGCCTTAGACTAGCACCAATGGTTTCTTGAGAGTATCATCTACCTCTAAGTTGGATATGGGCACCATACGGAGGTTATGAGCACTTGGTATAGGTTATGGTGCCTTGACCATGGCTAGTGGATAAAACTTGGGCCTTCTGCCATAAAGGTGGCTTATAGGGTTCAAGGGACATGTAAAGGCCTTAACGCACCAAATAATACCTTTTTATGGGATCTATTGCCTCTAAGAAGGGATATGGGATCCATTAGAAGGATTTTCCTACTAGGATTGGGTTATGGCCGCAAAAACATGGAAGGGGGTAGAAACCTAGGCCTTAGGCCCTAAAAGAAGCTTCTAGGAATCTAGGTCTAATAATGTCACCAGGAAACAACACACATAATCTCTTGAGTGTATCCTTGACCTTTCACGGTGGATATGGGTACCATTACCAGTTTGTGAGCACTAGGCATGAGTGTGAGTGTGTTAACCATGATTGGTAAAGGAAGCTCGAGCATTAGGATCTTATAAAGACCACTATAGGGCTCAAAGTCCTAGAATGATGCCTTGAACCACCATAGATGAATTCTTGAGGGGATTTATGGCATTCAAATGGGGATATGGGAAACATTCAAAAAATTTTGAGCACTAGGTATGCATGGATTTGGGGTTTTAAACATGGTCAAGGGATAAAACTTGGGCCTTAGGTCCCAAAGGAAACATCAAAGCATCTAAATCCATGAATGACACGTTGAATCACCACAGAGTAGATAAAGGGATAATTAAACCCTTTATCTATGTCATATTAATACGTTAGTAGCATTAATTAATCATTCTACGATTAATTACTATGTATTAGAATAGATAGATGGCATATGAGTCATTGTGGGGACCACAAGTTTCCTACACCCACTAGAGACTATTTCTGGATGTCCTAAAATAGATTCTGGCTATTTTTAGACAATTCCGAGTTAGATTGGTGCACATGCTGCTTTTACTACTTTTTACCACTTTTTGGGTGAAAGGTAAAATCTAGTTGACTAGGGAAACTGTTTTTTGGACCACTCATCCTCCATGATGTTTCTTCCTTCCATTTTTGGGATTTTGCATGTTTTTTCATCATACATCACCATCTGATCACTAAATTAGAAATTCGTGAGCCTTTGGTGTGACTTGGAGAACACACTTTCCACCTAGGGGGGTTTTGCATTATTTTAGTAAGTATGCTTTTGTGAGGATTCAAATGACATTCTTATGTATTCGAATCCCTGATGTAAAGTTATATATTGACATCCTATTAGTTTCCCAAGGTTGGCTGATGTAATATTATTCTCTTGAGTAATTCAGTTTGCATCTTATGTGAGTAATTTTCAGTGTTCTTGACTAGTTGTGTGAGATCTTTTGTGAGAGTGTGTAATTTATTGATCAGATCTTGGTGTGAACTAAATTTCACATGGTATTAGAGCTATCGAGCTATTCCTTTATCCTTCTATTGTCTTGCAGGATCCAACCAGTCTCAAGGAGGGCGTGGTAATTCATCCACATGGCGCATTCTATCATCCAAAGGGCACAACTAAGCATCCAGGGGCGTACCCAAACCACTCCAAAATCTATTTCAGAGATGCCATGGATCAATCACATCAGATAATCCTCACTCCATTCAATTATTTTGACTAGAAAGCGCAGATGGAGATCATGTTAAGGAGCAAAGGCCTCTACATGGTGACTATGGCAACTGAGACTAAGCCAGCCTCAGCAATTGAGAAGTCAAAGTGGCATAATTGAAGAGATGAAGACTATGGTCTACTATGTCTCACTACATCCAGGGATTTTCTATTCCATCTTGATGGTCTTACCTCTCCCAATGAATTTTGGCTAAAGCTTCAAGAATTGTTTGGCAAGGCTAATGAATTAAAGGCCCACCAACTAGATAATGAACTAGTTTCATTGAGTCCATAGAATTTCAATAACCTCCAGGATTTCTTATCGAAATTTAAGTCACTTGTTCTATAGTTGAAGCAATGTGGAATTTATAAAAATATGAGCAACTGATCTTTCCCATTCTCTCCAAGCTTGGCCCAAATTACTCAGTCTTTGTTTCGACCTTTCATGCAACCAGAAAAGCAGTTCGAAACTGGAAGAGTCCTACTCTCTCAGAATTCATGGAGTCTCTTACACAAGAACAAGACAAATTGGTCTTGATGGGAGCAATCAAAAATCCATCAAAAGACCACTGTCTGAATGTTGGATATTCAAAGGGTTCGAAAAGGAAGAAGAAGGGAAATTTCAAGAATCCCATTGATCAAAAGAAAGATAAGTAGAAAGTTCTTGAAGACTCCTACCACTCAAAGAAGAATCCAAATAAGAAGAATGAGAAGGCAAAGTGTACTTATTGCATTAGGGGATTTCAAATCCCCTGAAAGCTCTTGCATGAAGAAAACCATTGATCAAATGGCTCTACTCTTGGAGAAAGCCAACATTCCTCTTCCTGAGAGCACAAGGAGGAAGGATGGATGAAAAAATTCTGATGATAAGGAGAGAGTGCATGCACTGGTGGCAAGCACATCCAATCCTACCTCACTCGTTATTGATTCTGGAGCTTTAAGGCACATGGTGTCTACAAGTGAGTTCTTTACTTCACTCGACTCTTCCTGTGGTCCACATATTGTGTTGGGTGACAATTCTGAAACTTCAAGCAAAGGGAAAGGCAACATAGATATTGATTTTCGCTCATTCAATAATGTCTTGTATGTTCCTAGACTTGCTCCTAACCTCTTGTCATTATACCATATGACCCACACAGGTTCACCCAAAAAGGTGACCTTCACACCAAATTATGTTGAGATATATGAAATGTCAACAGGTCAAGCTGTTATATTAGGAACTGTTGACCATAGCTCTAGCATCTACAATTTTTCTCATTTTGTGCCATTCCCCTCACCTTCTACTCTTTTAATCCATTCCAATGAGTCAAGAAAATTGTGGCAAGAAACATTTGTCCACCTAAACTATAAATATCTTTCCCAAATTCATGAGAAAGAAATGGTCATAGGGCTGCCCAATATCATATTTTCCAAAGGTGTCTGTCAAAGTTGCATCCTAGGAAAACAGCCTGAGCATAAGTATGGGAGATCGAAAACTAAGCGAACCTATGCACCCTTGGATCTTATTCAGAGTGATATATCAAGTCCATTTCCCCATGAGTCCTTGAAGCATGCCAAATAGATCCTTACCTTCATAGATGACTTTTCCAGATATTGTTGGATCTATTTCATCAAGTTAAAGTCTGAAGTTTTTGGTTTGTTCAAGCTTTTCAAGGACCCAGTTGAGAACCAGTCTGGTAGACATATCAAGATCCTTACATCTGATAATGGTGGGGAGTACATCAAATCTGAGTGTCAGGAATTTTGTGCCTCTTCAGACATACCTGTTCCATATACACCTCAGCAGAATGGTGTTGCTAAGAGGAAGAATAGATCATTGAAGTAAATGGCCACTTGTATGCTTGAGGAAAAGTATTTATCTCCAAGGCTTTGTGCTGAGGCAATAAATTGTGCCACATACATTCAAAATAGAGTGCCTCACAAATATATCGAAGGAATCACTCATTTTGTGTCATGTCCCCACTGACCTATTGGGCCACGAGAGACCCTGATACATTTTGCTTTCTCCAAATCCGGCTGAATTACACACACACAGTTGAAATGGATTGGATCCGTAATCCACAACCCGCAATTGCAATATCCAATCCCCAATCCACAACGGTGGACCCGCAACCCAAAATTCGCAATTGCAGATGCAGAATTGCAAAACTTCAGAACCGGAAAACTTACCTTTCCGCAATCCACAATCCGCAATGGCGGACCCAGAACCTACAATCCACAACGATGGACCCGCAATCCGCAATCCGCAACGGTGGACCCGTAATCCGCAATCCGCAAATGCTGATGCAGAAGGTCAAATCTCCACTTCCAACAACAGTCCCTTCCGTAATCTGCAATCCGCAATTACGGATGTGGAAGTGCGGAATTCCAAACACAACTTCGAATTCCATGCTTCCGCAATCCGCAATCTGCATTACGGATGCGGACATGCGAAACCCTACTCTCCTTTATGGTAACTTTCCACACAATCTTCTGAGGGGCATAACTTCCTCATCCTTGGTCCAAATGAGGCAAGTTTAGTACCGTTGGAAAGCTCTTGGTGAGCTCTATCTAGTGGAAAAATCCCTTCCCCATATGAGCACTCATACCATGTTAAATTTCCCACTGAATTTCTGTTCATAACTTCACTTAAAGGACTTAGAGCTTCTTCCTACCATGACCTTCCCTTCCACCCGACCCACTGAAGGATTCTTAAACACTTCCAAGGAATTACCCTCCTTCGCCAGGATTAGATGTAAGAATACAACTCATTTCCAAGTTAATCATACACATCATAAGATGTAAATTGCATTAAATTAGCTCTAGCTAATGCATCTAACATATGCAAGAGTTATAATGCATTAAACTCATGCAATACAATGATATACATGTAATAATGAACTCATCCCTTTACTCAGGCCTGCACATGACTTCTTGTCAATCAAATTCATCTAAACATGCATTCCACAATTTAACAATTTGAACATAAGCAACCATTTCATAACAATGAAACAACCACACTTAATCATAACAAGAAGTACGCATCTTTCAATTTCTGAAGCAACTGGCTAAGTGAGAGCAATGTTCCACCCAACCTTAGATCTATGTCCATCATGTACTCTTTCCGCTGAGAGATCACCCCCGACCTGGGCTGTGTATCCACTAAGGAGGGTTGTCAGGTTCTCTCACAGTCGAGGTTCCATCCCAATGCTAAGCCAATCTGTAGTTGGGTTTATCAAGCATTTCAGGGCACCTATCCATGCTAAGCCAACCTACAGTGGGTTTATCAAGCATTCAAGGACATCCTGGTCATGCTAAGCCAACTTCCAGTTGGGTTTATCAAGCATACCAACAGCAGGGTCATGCCAAGCTAGCATACATTTGGGTTTATCAAGCATACTAGGTTAGTTGGTCATGCTAATCCAACCTGTAGTGGGTTTATCAGGCATACCAAGCAATGCAATCATGCAAATCAAACATATTGTTGGCTTTATCAAACATATCAGACAAGCTAATCATGCTAAGCCAACCGGTAGTGGGTTTATCAGGCGAACAAGGAAAACAAGGGAGGCGTTGCTAAGCCAATGAACTCAACCACAGAGTTGCAAGCATCTCAACACTCAGCTGACCTAACACTCACATTACCTACCACATCCAACACAAGGAAGACCCTCTTCTCTGCTGCATAGTCCCTCAAGGACCCTTCCTTTCCAGTGTTATTCCAGGATGGGCATAGAAAGGTCTAGTCGCTAGTTCTATGAGACTTCAGTCTTCAATCAGTTTATCAAGCAACCCAACCTTCTTCCATAGATCAAGAGGCTGACTCGTTCCGGGCCTCTGGACGGGCTATGTTCCGCAACTATCCTCTGTGATCCAGCCTAGGTTCTCACGGTTTCTTTGCAGTGTCCAGGCTTGTAGTTTCCTCATGGGTTCTTAGCACTTTGTCATTGACACTCTGTCATGGAGCACTCTATCACCAATAGACTGGGTTCGCACACATAGTTTTTATGGCTATCAATTATCTGGTATATCTATTACACAGGGAAACATGAATATCTTCACAATTATATCACTCTATTGTCTTTGCGTACACAGGAGTGTAGGACTAATCTCTCTCTCTAGATCGATGGATCATGGATGGCGAGTGCGCGAATGGATGATGAATGAATGTCTGAGTCCCACCCCGTTCTTCTCCACCATGGGTAGTCAAAACCATTTCTGCGAGTTTCCCGGTTGTTGAGTGTCTTCCAGAACATGCAATCAGACCCATGCCTTGCCATACGAAATCGAAGGAATGCTCCATACTCCATCGGCTTCAGCAATAGGGTTCTCAACCACCCTATGCAACCGAATTAAATGTCAGCAGGGAGTTCAAATAGGTTCACAGTCAGACATGTGGCAACATGGGAAACCAATCCGATAACCCCCTCACCTCTCCCTAGTGGATACATGTGGCCCCTTCTCATTAGTTGCCTCCTTAGCCAGCGTCTTGGCTATTTTATTCATTAATAATAATTACATCATTTACATTTCTTCATGGCTTAATAGCCCATGAATAATCAAACTGTCCAAATACTTTCCTAAGCAATAAACTTAAACATTCAATAGTGGGGCCTTGGCCTTGAGCTCCACACTAGGGAAAATACAGACACTGCATATATATACAGTGTTTACATTGGAGCCAAATAACATCAAGGGGGAAAATGGGGTATTACAACTCCCTCTCCCTTAAAATAACACCGTCCTCTATGTTCTCAAAACTGAACAAAAATGGGAATGCCTCTTTCATGGCATCCTCTAACTCCAATGTGGCCTCTTCTGGGCTAAGGTGCCTCCATTGCACCTTTACCTGCCCTATGGCCCGGTTCCGGAGCAAGGTAACCTTCTTGTCGAGTATGCATATAGGCTCCACCTAGAACTCTCCCTCTGGTTCCACCTGTATCACATGCCAATCAATGATATGATTATGATCATGTACATATTTCTTGAGCAAATATACATGGAAAACATTATGAGCTCTCATGTTAGCCGAAAATGCAATTCTATATGCAACTGGCCCTATCCTATCAAGGACTTCAAATGGCCCACAATATCTTGGTGCCAACTTGGCACAACTTCCCAACTTCATGGAACTCTTCCTAGGTTTCACTCTCAAGTAGACATGATCCCTGATATGAAATTCCTTATGCATTCTTTTCATATCTGCATAACTCTTCTGTATGTCCTGTTCTTCCTTCAAATTTTGTCTGATCTTCACAATCTTTTGCTCCATATCCTCAATCATTTTTGGTCCAAGCACTACTCTGTTCACTGGAGTTCGACATCCTTTTCCATACAACACTTCAAAAGGACTCATATTCAATGATGTTTGATGTCCATTTTTGTAAGAAAATTACACTAAGTGTAAGTAGTCTTCCCACTTAGATGGGTTATCCATTACATACATCCTTAACATATCTTCGAGAATCTGATTTACTCTCTAAGTCTGACCATCTGTCTGAGGATAATAGGATGTACTGAAACTCAGCTTAGTTCCTAATTCCTGGAACAATCCTTTCCAAAAATTGGATGTCAAATTTGTGTCACGATCTAAAACTATTTCCTTGGGAAGTCCATGCAATCTGAAGATATCTCTCATGAAGACATCTGCAATGTCATGAGCCTTGCGAGGGGACTTGACTGGAATGAAATGAGCTACCTTTGATAGCTTGTCCACCACTACCATGATTGGATCATGCTTCTTTATAGTCATGGGAAAACCTGTTATAAAATCCATAGAAATCACTTCCCACTCCCACTTTGGAATGGGAAATGTCTACAACAATCCTGTTGGATGTTGATGCTCTTCCTTGACCTATTGACACTTTTGACATCTAGAAATGTACTCAGCTATTTATTTCTTCATACCATGCCAAAAGTACTGCTTCCTTGCTACTGTTACAGTCTTCTGATATACTAGATGTCCTGAGTATGGTCTTTGGTGTATCTCATCCATCACTAACTTCTTCAAATATGCATTGTTTGGAATGTATATTCTAGTGTTCTGATAAATGAGAACATCACCCTCACCCAGGTTAAATCTTGCATACTTCTCCTCTATAACACTGGGCTGCAATTTCTCTTTAATCTGAAGGAAGACCTCATCACTATCTTGACCCTCTAAAATTCTTGCCTTCAAGTCTGATTCACACCTACTTACTGCTACAATATGGAATCTCCTGCTGAGTGCATCGAAAACCTTATTCTCCTTACCCTTGACATGCTTAATTTCCAAATCAAAATCACAAAGAAACTCCATCCATCTAGTTTGTCTTTCATTCAGATTTGGTTGGTCAAACAAGTATTTCAAACTCATATGATCAGTTCTGAGCTCAAATATTCTTCCCAAGAGATAATGCCTCCATTTATTGAGAGCGTGAACTATGGCTGCTAGCTCTAAGTCATGGGCGGCATAGTTCCTTTCATGCTCCTTCATATTTCTTGACTCATAACAAATTACAAACCCTTCTTGCATTAACACTCCACTGAGTCCTTCAACGCAAGCATCAATGCATACCACAAAATCCTTACTCAAATCCGCAACCTTCAAAGTAGGTGCACTAGTAAGTAGCTCCTTCAACTGTTGGAAACTTCTTTCACATTTTTCAGACCATGTGAATATGATGTCCTTCCTCTGCAATGAAGTAAATGGATGGGCTATCTTGGAGAAGCCTTCAATGAACCTCCTGTAGTAACCAGCAAGGCCCATAAAATATCTAACATCTGTTGCATTCCTTGGAGTAGGCCACTCCATGATGGCTTCAATCTTCTCTGGATCCACTGCAATTCCCTTTGCTAATATAATATGACCCAAATACTACACCTTCTCTTGATAGAAGTTACATTTTCTCAGCTTAGCATACAACTGGTGCTGTCTAAGGACTTGCAATACCATCCTCAAATGCTCATAATGCTCTTCTTCATTCTTGGAATACACAAGGATGTCATCCAAGAACACAATCACAAACTTATCCAAATATTTGCTAAAGACACTATTCATGAGACACATGAATGTAGCAGGTGCATTGGTAAGACCAAATGGCAACACTGTAAATTCATAATGACCATACCTAGTTCTGAAGGTTGTCTTATGAATGTCTTCCTCCTTTATCCTTACTTGATGGTACCTGGACCTCAAGTCAATCTTTGAAAACACTCTAGCTTCCTTCATTTGATCAAACAAGTCATCAATCCTTGGCAAGGTCTACTTGTTCTTAATTGTCACCTTATTGAGATGCATGTAATCAATGCACAGCCTTAATGTTCCATCCTTCTTAATAAACAACACTGGTGCACCCAATGGAGATACACTCGGTCTGATATATTCCTTTTCCATTAATTCCTGCAGCTGCATATTCAATTCTACCAATTCCGATGTGCTCATTCTATAAGGAGATTTGGAGATGGGTGCTACTCCTGGAACAAGAATAATGGAAAAGTAAATATCTCTCTTGGGTGGAAATCCTCAAACTTCATCTAGAAACACATCTTGAAACTCTTGCAATATCTAGAATTCTTCTATCCCGAGTCCTTTATCTTCTGTTGGATCTGATATATGCACAACATATAACTGAAAACACTTTTTACAAAACTTCCTTAATTGCAGAGCTTAAATATGCCTTACGGAATTATGCTTTGAAATTCCTTTAACCAACCTTCGCTTGCCTTAATCATCAAGGCATTCCAGTGCTTTCCCATAACATTCCACCTTGGCTCTATGCCTTTCCAACCAATCCATTCCAATTAAGGCATCATAAGATCCCAATGATAAGACTTTTAATTCTGCATGTGTGAGGAGTCCATTCAATTCCATACGACACTCCTTCACCACTTCACTTACCTTTCTCTTGGTACCGGTGGCTAACTGAACTAGCCAAGCCTTACTATGCTTTACTTTACCAAGGGAAAAAATCTCAACTACCTTAGGAGATACATAACGATGAGTAGACCCTGGATCAATCAAAACATAAATAGGCTACTCAACAATCTTACCTGCAACCTCCGCCACTACTGATTGATGATCATCCAATGCTGCATAAATCCTAGGTGTTGCTATTGCCATGTCCCCTACTGTAATTTCTCCTTTAACATTGTGCAGCTCCTAGGTTCTTCCTTGTAGTTGGGAAATATCTAAGCATGTGGTTTTCCCCACAATCCCAACACTGAAATGGCCCCTTATCCGCTACTACAGCTGGCTTGAATTCTCTTCTTGCTTGCTGGCCTTGTGGAAATATCCTAGGCTGATTTCTTAATGGTGGTTTGAATTCACCTTTATTTTGATCAAACCTTCCCTTGGGATTACTTTTCCATGCTGGCTGCACCTCTGCTTTACCTTTACCCTAATCATAGCAATGTTGTGCCATCCTAATGGCTTCATCCAAGCTTGGTGGATTCACAAACTCTATTCTATCTCTGTAGTTCTGTGGTAGACTACTAAGGAAGCATTGGATCTTCACTCTTTCATCCTTGATGTAGTCTATGTACCTCAGCAACTCCAAAAACTTGTGGACGTGCTCATCCATGGTGTTCTGTCCTAGTCTGAGTTCATTGAACTCTTTTCTTTTGCTATCATAATACCTAGCTAATAGGTACTTCTCCTGGAAGTATCTCTGGAACCTATCCCAGCTAATTCTTCTTTCACGGATTCCTTTCACTTGCATGAGGTGGTCCCACCAAATAGAATCTCTTCCACTAAGGTTATAAATAACAACCTTAGCCTTTTCATTCTCTGAATACTCGTGTGTTTTGAAGTACTTCTTCATTCCAACAAGCCATGCCTCTGCTTCTTAACCTTCTTTGCTTTCACCGTCAAAAGTGGGAGGCCTTGCCTTCCTAAATTCACCCCGCGGAATACCTCTGTGCTTCTTTCTTCACTTACTCTTGCTGGAAGTGCACCTTGGGCTACCCTAAGAACCCTCAGAATCATTTGATCTGCTAGAAGAAAATCTAGGAGAGGGTGTCCCGTGTCTTCTTCTCACAGAACCTCTTCTAGGGCTTGGAGTTCTTCTCTTAGAACGACCAATAGACTGAATTTCTACATTTCTTTCCTCTTGAACTTCATTGCTTGGGTTATAACCATCATTCATTCTTTGTTGAATTTCTGTAAGGATATGCAAAATGGCCGCATTGAGATGATGTTGCTCCTCTTGCGCTTTCATCATCTGCTCGTTAAAGCTTACCATAGTCTCGGCCAAGTTTGGGGGCATCACTTGCTCCCTTCTTCCATCAGACTCGGCTTCTGTATGTGCTTCTTGCACATTCTCACCCAACACATCATATTCTGGTCCAAATAGGTCTTGCGGATCATTTGGAGTGACCATTCTTACACCTTTCTGTGCGCTGCCCTGTGATATGATGCATCTTACAATTGCTGCTATCTCTGTGCATATCAGAGACATTCTATTAGATATCACAAGCATACAATTAAACTCTATCATACTCATTCAAACCTGGAACTATTCATTTGAACAATCAATTAATCAAATAGTCCATCAAAATCACGCCACGGGCGCATCTATTGACCCTAAATTCATGCATGATTTGGCCCAAACAACTCCCAGTGTTGCAACTGAAGCTTTCATACCACTATGTCATGGCCCCACTAACCTGTTGGGCCACGGGAGACCCTGATTCATTTTTTTTTCTCCAAATACAGCTGAATTACACACACACAGTTGAAATGGATTGGATCCGCAATCCACAACCCGCAACCGCAATCCGCAATCTGCAACGACGGACCCGCAACGGTGGACCCACAATCCGCAATTGTGGATGCGGAAGTGCAAATCTTCATAATTGGAAAAATTACCTTTCTACCATCTGCAATCCGCAATGGCGGACCTGCAACCCGCAATCCGCAATTTGCAACGATGAACCTACAATCCACAAATGCGGATGCAGAAGGTTAAATATCCACTTTCGACAACAGTCACTTCCGCAATACACAATCCACAATTGCGGATGCGGAATTCCAAACACAACTTCGACTTCCATGCTTCCATAATCCGCAATCCGCATTGCGGATGCGGGCATGCAGAACCATACCCTCTATCATGGTAAATTTACACACAATCTTCTGAGGGGCATAACTTCCTCATCCTTGGTCCAAATGAGGCAAGGTTAGTAATGTTGCAAAGATCTTGGTGAGATCTATCCAGTAGCGAAATCCCTACCCCATCTGAGCACTCATACCATGTTAAGTTTCCCACTGAATTTATGTTCATAACTTCACTTAAAGGACTTAGACCTTCTTCCTGCCATGACCTTCCCTTCCACCTGACCCACTGAAGGATTCTGAAACACTTCCAGGGAATTCACCTCCTTCCCCAGGATTAGATGTAAGCCTACAACTCATTTACAAGTTAATCATACACATAATAACATGTAAACTGCATTAAATTAGCTCTAACAAATACATCTAACATATGCAAGACTTATAATGCATTAAACTTATGCAATACAATGAGATACATGTAATAATGAAATCATCCCTTTACTCAGGCATGCACATGACCTCCTGTCAATCAAATTCATGTAAACATGCATTCCACAATTTCACAATTTGAACATAAGAAACCATATCATAACAATGAAACAACCAGTACACTTAATCATAACAAGAAGTACTTATCTTTCAATTTCCGAAGCAACTGGCTAAGTGAGAGAAACATTCCACCCGACCTTATATCTTTGTCCAACTTGTACTCTTTCAACTGAGAGATCACCCCCGAGCTGGGATGTGTATCCACTAAGGAGGGTTGTTAGGTTCTCTCATAGTCAAGGTTCCATCCCAATGCTAAGGCAATATGTAGTTTGGTTAATCAAGCATTCCAGGGTACCTACCCATGCTAAGAGAACCTACAGTGGGTTTAATCAGGGATAATTTTAAGAACCCCCCCTAAATTTATATGTATAAAAAATGGGCGAATCTCCCTGATATATAAGAAAATTTGAAGGCGATTTTATCAATAATATAATATGTATATATAATTTTGTTGGCGATTATTTCATTTTATTATATAATGCTGTAAAATCTTGGCGAATCTTTCACTAAATTATAAGATATTGTAAAATCTTGGCGAATATTTCACTGCATTATAAAAAATTGTAAAAACTGGCAAATCTTTCATAGATTTATAAAATATTGTAAAAAACTGGCGAATCTTTTTCTATGAAGACTCACCATCTTTTTTATTCCTAAGGAATCAAAATTCATTGTGCTTTCATTTTTCCTTCTAATTTCTAACAGGTTTCTCTTCATATTATTTGATTCACATGAGCCCCATCCCAATCTTTGAAGGATTTCAAGTTGTCCTTTCAAGCTTACCAACTCTTTCAAGCATTCACTGTGCATGGGGGTTCAAATGTGTGAGGGGTAGCAAGGGCGGTAATAGTTCAACCTTTCCATCCAATCTATTTCACTAGTTTTCATGGCAAACATCCCTCCCTTGCTGGAATATGACAATTAGAAAAATGCAGAGTTTCGATTGATCCAGAACTCTAATCGATTTTACGAGTTGGGGTAAAACACAAGGGGAAAATTTCCAGCATGCATGGAACTCAAATCATTAGAGGAACTCTACCCCCACCTGAAATTTTTGCCAAATTTTTCTTGGAACTTTACTTTAAAATTTGGTCTATTTCCTTCCTAATTAGATTACTCCATTACCATTGGAAATTAACATTATAGAGATTGGCAAATTTAATTCAGTCCTTGAAAATTTTCCAATCGATTTTTTTCCATTAAATTTCGCAAACCCGTTGATTGCATGTAACTAGAGTTATGTGTGGTTGAAATGCTACATGCATTAACATTAGAAGGTCTTGCACTAATAAATTATGTTTTCAAAAAAACATAATAAGAGTTGAGGACGTGTTTTCCAACGACTAGGGTGCTAACTCTAGTTGTCTTTCCCCAGACCTATAAACATTGAAGAGCCCCATATAGAATGATGATGAAGAAGAAGACATGAGTGGATAAAAAATCCTATAGATCTCGTCACTGTAATCTCGCCTTTCAGACAATTTTAGCCAGCAAATCCATGAAATCTCTGATAGTGGCCATAGGCATAGAACAACCCCGCCATCTCTTAGGGTATTCATGCTAACATGGAAAGCGACGTTTGGCACACTTGGAAGGAGAAACCGTTAAAGAGAAACGGTTCAGCTGAAGCAGCTTGTACGCACGCGTGCGACAGGAAGGCCGATAGTGAAAGGATGAGGATGTGGAGATCCACCATGATCAAGTAGACGCTACCAGGAGACAGCAAGCTGGTTTGGAAAACCGGCGCAGTTTTGGACCAGCTTAGGGTTTTGGGTTTTAGGTCTTCGACATTGTACAAACATGACCTTTGGGCATGATCTATTTAAGAAGACAATTTTGTATGGTATGGGGTTGCTCTATTTTTGGGGGCTAGATGCTAGTTGCTAGAGTAATCATGATATAACCTTTTGTATTGAGAAATCTCTCCGAACTGAGAATATTGTAAAGGCTCTGCACCTCTGGGCGCAGAGACCTAGCCGAGAGAAAGGAGAGTCTGTAGCTGAGTGCACAGACTAAGAAGGTTGCCCCATCCCTTTTGAAAGAAATATATTATCAACCGTTCTTTTGGACGTATCTTTCCATCCGGGGAAGTGAACCACGTTAAATCCTGTGTTATGCGATTATGTTTTATGAAAGAATGACTATCTACATTGTCTGTAGAATGAACGTTTGAATGTTCCTTACATGCTGTAATAGGACAACTGTGATATGCATTTACCAATAGGAGAAGTTTGGGAATGATATGCTAGGTTCCACGAGAATAGATGAATGGCGAACATTTCAATTATATGTTGAGATCGTGAATCAGTCATTTAGGTTAATGTTTTCTTAAACATAGTGAAGGAACGCAGCACGGTTAGTCGCATCTATCAATTTAGTTCATGTTGTAATAATCTAAGTCCTTGAATGAATGCTAGAAAGATAACCAGTAAGTGCCTGAATGGATGGATGGGTGATATTCATATCAGTGCCTTAACCTTTTCAAGATCTTCCAAGTAGACGATAAGTGTGGTTGATTCGCAGTTCCAGTAGAAGATTCATAGCAGTAAGAAGCCCTTAGTGAGGCCCGCAGCGTTTCCATCACCGCACCGTAGTCGCTCGCAGTGTAGATCCTGTTGCGTACCTCATCGCTTTGACCCACAGCACACTCCTTCTGTCCTGTGCTGCGTAGCTTGTTCATATAAACATCTCATCATTTACTGTGGAAACCTGATTCTACAGTACCCCATAAGATACACCTATTGTGAGACCTTAGCCTGCTCACAGGTTGTTGCTGAAAGGGCCAGTGCGAAGGGGTTTTGTTGGTCAAAAGGGAGAACTGCAAAGAACCTGGGTCTAATTGGAAACCTCTGGGTCAGTAGAAGCCAACAGCAAGTGCCCGATGGGTGATTTTCCAGAGTTGACCCCCGTGTGCAAAAATTGCACACTCCCTCACTGAGCAAAACTCTAGTTTCCAAGATGGATGTACAAGATGAGGGAGGGGCCACTGAGCCGAAGGGGAGGGGCACCCCTAGAACTACCCCGGTGTGTTGAATCCAACAAATTCGACGGTTTGTTGATCCGATCCATGGTCTGCATTCTATGGCTCATCCCGTCTCGCATCCAAAAGGCCTTCAGGGACACCTGTTGGATACCTGCCAGGGACGTAGAACTCCAACCATGCAACAAAATCGGGTTTCATGGAGTCATGGAGGTGTGTCTAGGCAGGTTCCATCTGGGAATGCTAGCCACAAGTGCCTGGTGGATGATTTTCTAGAGTTGACCCTTGTGTGCAAAATTTGCACAGTCCCTCACTTAGCAAAACCCTAGTTTCCAAGATGAGGGAGGGGCCATCGGGCCAGAGGGGACGGGTTCCCCTAGCACTATCTCAGTGTGCTAAATCGAACGGAGTCAACAGTTCATCGATCCGAGTCATGATCTTCATTCTATGGCTTGTCCCGTCTCGCATCCAGAAGGCCTTCAGGGATACCTACTGGATACCTGCCGGGGGCATAGAACTCCAACCATGCAACAAAACTGGGTTCTGGGGAGTCCTACAGGTGTGTCTAGGCAAGTTCCAGTCGGGAACACTATCCCTAACTGCCCGGTGGAATATTTTCCAGAGTTGTCCGCAGTGTGAAGGCCATGCCAAATTTGCTAAAGGGGGCCATTTCTTGACTGGAGGCCCCCGGGCATGCGTGGCCACCATGGACAGGTCCGTAATGGCCATGTGGACCTGTGGGAGGTAACGTAATCCAAGTCCTCTTGCCAGTTTGGGTTCCGTGGCCCTGGGTCAAATCCTCCAAGTGTCCCTGAATGACCCCGAGGTTCTCGACTAGAATGCCTGTAGCGCCCGAACCGTGGCTCGGTTCACATATCTGTTGACTCCGGTGGGTTTGGGACGTCGAGTTTCAGCTAGGGTACCCCCCACAGCGTGCCTCGAAGACCCGAAAGCGGTGCCAATGGGAAATCCCCGGAGCTAAGGTTTTGCTCAGTGAAGGCCATTCCAAATTTGCTCAAGGTGGCCATTTCTCGTCCGGATTCCCCCGGGTGTGTGTGGCCACCGTGGATAGGTCCACAATGGCCACGTGGACCTATGGGAATCGACGGAATCCAAGTCCACTCGTAGGTTTGGGTTCCGTGACCGCGGAGAAAATGCCCAAAGTGTCCCTGAATAGCCCCGGGGTGCCCAACTAGAATGCCCATAGCGCACGAACCATGGCTTGGTTCGCGAATCCGTTGACTTCAGTGGGTTTGGGGCACCGGTTTTTCAGCTAGGGGACCCCCCATAGCATGCCTCGAAGACCCGGAAGCAGTGCCAATGGGCCATCCTTGGAGCTAGGGTTTTGCTGAGTGAAGGCTATTCCAAATTCGCTCAAGGGGGCCATTTCTGGTTCGGAGGCCCCCGGGCATGCGTGGCCACCATGAAAAGGTCCACTATTGCCATGTGGACCTGTGGGAGCTGACAGAATCCAAGTCCACTCACCGGATTGGGTTCTGTGGCCCCAGGGCAAATCCTCCAGGTGTCCTTGAACGACCTTAGGGTGCTCGACTAGAATGCCCGTGGCACCCGAATTGTGGCTTGGTTCATGAATTCGTTGATTCCGGTGGGTCCAGGATGGTGGGTTTTAGCTAGGGGACCCCCCACAACATCCCCTGAAGACCCAGAAGCGATGCCAATAAGCCATCTCTGGAGCTAGGGTTTTGCTTAGTGATGGCCATTCCAAATTTTCTCAAGGGGGCCATTTCTTGTCCGGATGCCCCCGGGCATGCGTGGACACTATGAACAGGTCCACAATGACCATGTGGACCTGTGGGAGGTGACGAAATCCAAGTCCTCTCGCTGAGTTGGGTTCCGTGGCCCCGAGGAAAAACCTCCAGGTGTCCTTGAACGACCCCGTGGTGCCTTACTAGAATGCCTGTGGCACCTGAACCGTGGCTCGGTTCACGAATCCATCGACTCCAGTGGGTCCGGGACGACGGGTTTCAGGTAGGGGACCCACCACAACGTCCCCCGAAGACCTAGAAGTGGTGCCAACGAGCCATCTCCGGAGCTAGGGTTTTTCCTAGTGATGGCCATTCCAAATTCTCTCAAGGGGTGCATTTCTCGTCCGGAGGCCCCGAGGCGTGCATGGCCATAGTGGTGCCCAACTAGAATGCCCATAGCACCCAAAGGCCCTTCCAGATTTGCTCAAGGGGGCCATTTCTCATCCGGAGGCAGAAGAAGATCAATTTTCGAAAAAACAATGTAGTTAGCAGAAGAAGATCAATTTTCGACAAAACAATGTAGTTATTACATGTGGAGGGAGCGGTTTCCCTTGGAAAACGAGTGTAGGGTTGAGTAGAGGAAAGATGTTGGGAAATGGGCTATTACATTAGCTTTTTTGATCGGCGGCTGTAGGTATATATGCTTTTCTTCGGATTTCCCTCGAAAGAAAAGCATAGATACCTACAGCCGCCATATTTCCTTATGTAAACCACTTGACAATCAGAAAAGCTAATGTAATAGCCCATTTCCCAACATCTTTCCTTTTCTCAACCCTACACTCGTTTTCCACAGGAAACCGCTGCCTCCACATGTAATAACTACATTTTTTTGTCAAAAATTAATCTTCTTCTGCTAACTACATTGTTTTGTCCAAAATTGATCTTCTTTTGCCTCCGGACAAGAAATGGCCCCCTTGAGTGAATATGGAATGGCCCTCACTAAGCAAAACCCTAGCTCCGGGGATGGCCCATTGGCACCACTGCCGGGGCTTCAAGGTATGCTATGGGGGGTCCCCTAGCTGAAACCCGGTGTCCTGGACCCACCGAAGTCGACGGATTTGCAAACCGAGCCACGGTTTCGGTGCCACGGGCATTGTAGTCGGGCACCCCGAGGTCGTTCAGGGACACCTGGAGGATTTGCCCCGGGGCCACGGAACCGAACCCGGTGAGAGGACTTGGATTCCATCGCCTCCCACAGGTCCACATGGCCATTGTGGACCTGTCCATAGTGACAATGCATGCCCGCGGGCATTCGGACGAGAAATGGCCCCCTTGAGCAAATTTGGAATGGCCATCACTGAGCAAAACCCTAGCTCCGGAGATGGCTCATTGGCACCGCTTCCGAGTCTTCGAGGGATGCTGTGGGGGGTACCCTTACTGAAACCTGCCATCCTGGACCCACCGGAATTGACAAATTCATGAACCGAGCCACGGTTCGGGTGCCACGGGAATTCTAGTCGAGCACCCCGGGGCCGTTTAGGGACACTTTGGGCATTTGCTCCACGGCCACGGAACCCAAACCGGCAATTGAACTTGGATTTCGTTGGCTCCCACAGGTCCACGTGGCCATAGTGGACCTATCCATGGTGGCCACGCACGCGCGGGGGCCTCCGGACGAGAAATGGTCCCATTGAGCGAATTTGGAATGGCCTTCACTAAGCAAAACCCTAGCTCCGGGGATGGCCCATTGGCACCACTTCCGGGTCTTCAAGGCATGCTGTGGGGGGTCCCCTTGCTGAAACCCGCTGTCCCGAACCCACTGGAGTCGACGAATTTGTGAACCGAGCCACGGTTCGAGCGCTACGGGAATTCTAGTCGGGCACCCTAGGGCCATTCTAGTGGTGATAACAAGTTTATTGTCTATTGAGTTTGATACTACATCCAAGAGCCACTCAGCAAGCTTTGAGATAGAAAGCTCATTGCTAAGAGAAGTTTTAAGGTTAGTTTCTCGTAAAACAAAGATTGTATAAATCCAGCGGGTGTCCCTGAAGGCCTTTTGGATGCGAGACAGAACGAGCCATAGAATGAAGACGGTGGCTCCGATTGACAAACTGTCAGCTCCATTGGATTCAGGATGTCGGGATAGTGCTAGCCCCCCCCCCTCCAGTCCCGTGGCCCGGGTGTCACCTTGTAGGTCCATCTTGGAAACTAGGGTTTTGCACAGTGAGGGAGTGTGCAATTTTTTCCCATGGGGGTCAACTTTGCAAAATCGTCCAGCGGGCACTTGTTGCTAGAGTTCCCAACTAGAATCATCCTAGACACACCTACATGTCTCCCTGGAACCCAATTTTGTTGCACGGTTGGAGTTCTATGCCCCCGAAAGGTATTCAGTAGGTGTCCCTAAAGGCCTTTTGGATGCGAGACGGGACGAGCCATAGAATGAAGACCGTGGCTCAAATCGACGAACTGTCGACTCCATTGGATTCATCATGCCGGGACAGTGCTGGGGGTGCCCCTCCCCTTTGGCCATGGCCCGAGTGTCACCATGTAGGTCCATCTTGGAAACTAGGGTTTTGCTTAGTGAGGGAGTGTGCAATTTTTGCCCATGGGGGTCAACTTTGCAAAATCGTCCACTGGGCACTTGTGGCTAGAGTTCCCAACTGGAACCATCCTAGACACACCTGCATGTCTCCCCGAAACCCATTTTTGTTGCACGGTTGGAGTTCTACGCCCCCGGCAGGTATTCAGTAGGTGTCCCTGAAGGCCTTTTGGATGCGAGACGGGACGAGCCATAGAATGAAGACCGTGGCTCGGATTGATGAACTGTCGACTCCATTGGATTCATCACGTTGGGACAGTGCTAGGGGTGCCCCTCCCCTTCGGCCCATGGCCCGAGTGTCACCATGTAGGTCCATCTTGGAAACTAGGGTTTTGCTTAGTGAGGGAGTGTGCAATTTTTGCACACGGGGGTCAACTTTGCAAAATCCTCCCCCGGGCACTTTGTGGTTAGCATTCCCAGCCGGAACCTCTCTAGACACACTTGCAAGACTCCTTGGAACCAATTTTTGCTACACGGTTGGAGCTCTATTCCCTGGCAGGTATCCAGTGGGTGTCCCTGAAGGCCTTTTGGATGCGAGACGAAACGAGCCATAGAATGAAGACCGTGGCTCCGATCGACAAACCATCAACTCCGTTGGATTCAGGACGTCGGGATAGTGCTAGGGTTGGCCCCCGCCCCTCCGGTCCCATGGCCCGGGTGTAACCTTGTAGGTCCATCTTGGAAACTAGGGTTTTGCTAAGTGAGGGAGTGTGCAATTTTTGCACACGGGGGTTAACTTTGCAAAATCCTCCCAATGTCACCTTGTTGTTTTTGGTTTCAAGATTTTATTTCTATACCTATCTATCCTACAAGTATAAAGCATAATATACTCTCCTAGCGAATTACTACTTCTCAAAACATTAAACATAATTTTGAAACTACTGAGAATCAAGCGCACTGTGGGATTCCCGATTGTTACCAGACCTAGTTCACTAAATGATAAAGGATTGTTTCATTTCTTGGGTTGTTTGTTGTTGCTACCTGACATCCTTGTTGAAATCAAGAGTAATACAAAACATAGATGGAGGGAAGTGCAGTGGGATAAGGTAACACAAAGTGATATTTTAAAGGAACTCAAGCAAACAAAGCAACCTCTTTGAAAATGTGTTGAATATTGCAAGAAAAAAGTTACTCAATATTTAAGGGAAAAGGAAATTCAATAGAGGTCCAAATGATTTATCCAAGTGAGGAAATAAGGTTAAAGGACTAGAGGGATCATTGGCATCATTTTATGAAATTTCTTACGGCATATTCACTTATGTTCCTTCACTAAGTATTCTAGCTACATCATATTTTAAAGATTAATGGTGTTATATCATAAATGCCATAATTTTCCTTTTTCCCTATACATTTGTAATTATGTTGAAGACAACATAATGGGGAATGTGAAATAGGGAAAGGCTATGTGAAGTGATATTTTCAAGGAACCTAGGAGATGTGAATAAATAATTTGAAAATGTGTAAAATGATACAAGTCCAAAAGTGCACAATGTTTATGAAAAAGAGAGGGTAAAAATAATAAGAGTGAAAGGGAAAAAAGATGGGAACTATTGGGAGTTAGTCATTGTAGATAGAACCAAAATCTTGAGCAAAAAAATCATTATACTACCAAAACAAAATCGTAGGTTGACTTGGCAATGTTGGAATTTATTGAATATACTTTTTCCTATAAAAATGGAGGGTAAATTCATGGATGGAATTTCATCAAATTTCATCATTGTACTACCATCAAATTTGCTCAAGGAGATGATGAAGTAGCTCAAAACAATATGGAAGTTGTTGCATCACATGAACCACATACATATTCACATAAATCATAACTTAATCATAATTCATGTACATCAAATAAACGATATAAGATAACGATATCAAATTCCTATCTAACATGAATAGCATTGATCATGCATGAATAAACAATGACATGGCTATAAGTCATAACTCAAACATCAAATAAATGATATAAGATAGCGATATCAAATAAACTATCTAACATGAATAACTTTGGACATGCATGAATAAACAATCACATCATTACTATACTATGTACCTCAATCAATTAGGCCTTCTGGATCCTCTCGGTTTTTTATTGTCTCAAACAACCTCTCGTGCTCTACATTAGGCAGTAAGTAGTGTACCTTGTTTGATGACTTCGTTGACATTGTCTGTAGTTGGATGTTTGTACCAGCGATCAAGTGCATAAAGTGATACACCCGCGACCCTGGTCTATAATCCGTGTATGTGTAGCCATTGCTCTTTGGTCCCTTTCCATCCATTGTAAGATATTCCCCCTGAACAACCATCGAGCCAGTGGGAAAGGTAATGCCTTCACTATCCGTTAATGATGCGAGGAGGGATTGCTTCCCCTGGATGCATCATGCCAACCCATAATTCGTCCCAATTGCACTATCTGTCGAGGCGACAACTACGTAGATGTGTCCTACAAAGATGCATTTTATGATCATATTCCAACAAGTAGTGGTTTGATAACTTGGATAATTACATATAAACAAGGAGGGAACCGGGATATGCATGCAGAAATGTTTACCTGGCTGTACTAGATTAGATATATGATCATATTCATTCGAAATAGAGGACTGACCTTCCTCTAACTGGATTGTTTCAACAACTGCACATGGGTCCACTGCAAGTGATACATGATCCCATTCATCAACCCAATCCATTGATTCACATTCATCCCATTCACAACTGTTGCAAGGCCCACAAAAGCAAGAAAGTTTTCGCGTCCATATTTCAAATAATGGGTTGTTTGAGCTTCGAACCGAATGAAATCCACGAGTTCCTTGCATAGTACTGCAACTATAAGAACGCAATCGGTCTATATCAACTACATGCCAGAAATTTCTTACATCATGTCCTCCATCCCGAATATGAGGGTTTCTCATGCACCTCATCTCTTCCCTTCGTAGGGAAGTTTTGAGACATGCCCCAGCATCGTCGTGCTCTCCCTTTCCATGACCAGTCTCAAAATAGTTCCACACATGCAGCACATCACAAGTCTTGTGCAAAATACTCAACCACTGGAATACATGTGCAATTTTGAACTAGCCTGCAAAACCATTTGGCCATATCCAATGGCAATCCATCTGTATACCTCTCTCCTTTAGCTGATCATAGAAAATTTTGAAGCAATGTTGCACGTAATGCAGGTCATGGCACCTATCGTCACTGATGTAGAAGTTGGTCTCCTTCAATATTATCCTCCTGTCCTTGCTGTTCTTTGGCGCATGCCTATACATGATATGGACCATTATGCTAACTTGGTCTGAATGGTAGTATGGCTTTTGAATCTCATTTTGTGGCTGCAGGGTGTAGTTTTCAGCAAAGTCCACAACCGATAATATTGTGCCATTGGGGAAGGTGTCCTTGCACTATCTGTACTATTCATCCTGCCATCGTGCTACATGGACATGCTGTACATACTGCTCGGTCTTTTGGTAGAATTCCTTCGTGAAGTTGCAAATTTGTACTTGGTGCCACAAAACCCAGGGCATTAATACAAGGTGACATTTTCAATGTGAATATATATGTACAAATTCAACATGTACAGTATGAAAGTATGCAAACTTAGATTACCCGTGACTTCACCAATGCAATTTTTTTGCTTTCCTTCGAACTATCTACTTGATATGTTATGTACTGGAAGTTCTACATTTCTATTGACATCCTCCCAAATGCGTTCTCCGTGGTTGCGTGGATGCAGGGGCTTAATAATGCAAATCCACTACAACTAGAACATGTCCCATATAAACATTATCTTTTATAATATTTTTTTCCTTCGGGTCTTGGACACATTATGCTATGTGTAAATTCTTTGGATGCATTTGGTGGTTGTAACGATGGGCAATCCTGCACAATGTTAGTATGCAAATCACAAAATCTATGTCTATATGTATCATAAAAGTACTCAAATTCTACATGGTATCTACAACACCATGTATTGCGATCATTGCAAATTTTAACATACCAGGGTTTGCATTTTTCAAAGGACCTTTGGCCCAAGTTCAATTGTGTGTGCTCATTCTTGAACCTCTCGTAGAGTTATGTTTGTGTCGTGTCAAGGAAGTGCTTGACATGGGGTTCACCCCCACTAACACTTTTTCTCAACTTTAAAACATCTATTTGATTCGATGACGGTCTAGTGTTATCATGCCAAAACTTATGCACTAGTTCTTTAACAGCATCAATGAGCTTCATGTCTAAACGAGGTAACCTACCAACAAAGGCCCAACAATCTGTTTGGCGTGGGGTCTCAAGTTTTTCTCTAATGGCAGAATACTTTTGAAGAGTCTTTCTGTCTACTTTAAATATTTTACATGTGTGTGATAGTAGGCGACATTGCCTTGTGGATTTGTCTACAATCGATTCCGACAGTACACGACGGGCCACATTAAAATCTTTTGTACGAGAAGTTTTTCCAATCAAATTCAATGCAGATTATAGATTTCTAACAACATGATTGTTGACATCTGAACTTCTAGCTACCTTTATGCTCAAAATTCTCCTAACATCCGCTAGACAATGTGATTTTAACAAAACAAGAAACAATTGACATTTTGCTGCATTGGTTTTGGATTCAAAAAATTCTTTCATTATCTTGCTACAATGGAAATCAATAGTGCGTTTGGGCATCTTACCTTCAAGTCGTGAAAATGAACTTTCATCCACATGAATACATCTGGGAGTTCTTCGTCGTCCGCTTGATAGTCGAGGCAAGGGAGTCGGAAAGGAAGTATGAGTCCCGCCAACGGCTTGTTGTGGCCCTTCGTTCACAACTTGATCCTACAAGGGAGTGTGTTTTGCATGTGTGTGCTCTTCTTGGGTAGGTTTCCAATTAAGAGCTTGTTCAACGTCCATCCCTTCATACTCGACATCAGGCTAGATTTGATTGGCTTCAACCACTTCGTCATTGCTTGTTGATGGATCTAAGGCACTAACATTTTGCTGAGAAGAGTAGTTAGGGGTAGATGAAAAAGCTTCTTGGCAGCTCATTAGAGAGCGGTTTTTTTAGCTCGAGAGATTGGCAGATAGCTGAAGAAACTGGAATAGCTCGAAGGGGGTTTTGAAAGATTTCACAGAGCTTTTTTGAAGTTCATTTTAGGTTGGAATTTAGGTCAGAGGAGTCTCGGGACCTAGTTCCTTGAGCATACACAGAGATATCCTTTCTCTGGTTGT
Source organism: Larix kaempferi (assembly GCA_027924585.1). Classification (NCBI taxonomy): domain Eukaryota; kingdom Viridiplantae; phylum Streptophyta; class Pinopsida; order Pinales; family Pinaceae; genus Larix; species Larix kaempferi. The sequence goes on from BSBM01001988.1 coordinate 275,257, forward strand.
AATGATCTAATTGTATTTCAAGTTTGAAAAGGTATCTATTACAATTTTCATTCCATTGCATGATTGATGAAATTGTATGTTCTACAAGCATGAATTTGTTATAAACTATGCTTATGCATTTAATGCGCACAGGGTAACTGTTTATTTGAATTCATTGAATGAATCGAAGACAATTTCCTGCTTGAATTCATATTTAATGAATGTACTAATCGATTGAAGAAAACTGGTAATCGTATGATAAGAAATTTCTGGCAGAGATCTGTTCCTGTTTCGCATAGGTTTTTTTTGGAAGTTTTATACAGTCTTTCAACGGCCCTTGAGTACCTTTGGAAAGGATCGACGGTCACTGAGCGTTGATTTGGAAAATCGATGGTTGTTGTAGGTTAATAGCAGGATCGACAAGGCAGATAAGATTTGTTAAGGAGCTTACAAGCTCGATGGAAGAAATCGAACACTGAGTTGATCAACGGTGGAAAGAACACATTACAATAAAAAATGTGTCGAAGTTAAAGATTCCTCAGTGGTGCGATGAAAGCCACAGTGGTTTTGTGGTTTAGTGACATGGCAGGTTCTAGTTGGTTATCGCATTCAAAGATGGAGATACAGAGCTCTCGTTTTGATTGACTGCGATAGGGGATTTGGTTGTGGAGTTGGTCATATGTTAAGGATGAAAGGACGTGGTAAGCATTTTTCATTGTGATTGCGATATGATCATATGGATATCCTAGCGTAAGCGCCTGAGTGGTTATCGTTGGAGGACTGCAGAGCAAAGAGACAAGTCTTATGGCAAGGCTATATGTCAAGGGTTAAGCACATTTGCATAGAGCGTATGCATGGTTAGAGCGCTAATGATTTTTGGTTAAGAAATGGCGGAGGTTTCCAGATATGGAGGAGTATTCAAACTAGTCAAGGGTTACTAGTTTAACGTTGTCCATTTGTTTAACTCAGTTTTGCACCTCAAATAACAGACAGGTAGGTAAACTATTAATAGGTTTTGAATTTTTGTAAAGTATAAACCTGACAATAGTGTATTTAATCATACACACTTGTTACAGATCCTCTTATGTTGGTCTTAGAGGGGACAGGTCATCATGATATCTTAAGCATTTGGTACATAACATCCCAAACATCCCAAATTAATGGCAAGCTTAGAAAATAACTTTTGTTCTTGCAATTTATGTAGAAAGTCATATATTCTTGACAAAGAATATTGGTGACTAATGATGATGTTGTGAACTGATCCAAAATTTAAGAAAAAAAATCCCCTTTCTCTTCATAACCAATAAAATAAGAGATCTGTGAGGGAACACTAGGTTTGATAATCCCTTGATGCAACATTTGTTGTATCTTCCTCTCTATCTCATCACACTCCATAAGATAAGTTATATAATATAGACTAAGATTAAGAAATGACAACTCTACTAGTAGTTGAATCTCATGATCAATCAACCTTGTAGGAAGAAACCCCTTTAGATATGCAAATACAACATCATACTTGTAGAGAAATCAACTGAATCCATTCTTTTGATTAGTTGTTATATCACCTCCTTCCTTCCTTTTCTTCACAGTTGTTTCACAATTACAATGACAAATTTAATACATTTTCTATTAATCAACCTCGTAGCTTAGTTACTATAAATAATGAAAAACGTCTTCCTACCTATGTAGCTAATAATATGATATGATCATATTGTCCCGCTTATTAACCTCCATTTGTTGTCATTTTTTAGGGAAATATTGTGTCTATAACATAGATAAGGGATACAAATTACAACTTCACATGTCTAGTGGGATAACATCAAACTATAACTCGACCACAAAATTGGTTTCAAAAACAAAATTTGAAGTTACAATAATGAATTCCTTGCATTGTTGCATGATCTTTTAACCATCCCAAAGAATAATGTTTAAAATATGCACGTGTCTTTCATCCTAAATATTTAACTAAATTTTCCAAAACATGCTTGTTGCCAAACTAGAGAATTCTTCATATAAAATGTCTTGGCAACAAATGTTTTTCATTCCCTTGCTAAACCCTCCAAGTGTATTTTCGATGTAATATGATGCAAGGAGGATAAAGTATTATATATCATGCACCCTCCTATACAGTAAATACATGCCACAACCATCCAAGTGTACATTGATATTTTACCAAAATAGTTATTTAACTAAAATTGTTAAACATAGAAAATGCAAACAAATGTTGAGAAAAATGCAGACATAGAAAATGCAAGCAACATGTGAGAACATGGGGAATCTCAAATATTTAAATAAAAAAATGCATATCACACTTAATAAAGGAACGTCATGCGAATGCAATTTATTATATCATCCATTAGTATATATATAAAACAATTCCTTTTACATAAAATTGATATTCTATAAAATATGAACCAAGTAGATGGGAAAAAATGGACTCACAATTCCTTTTAAGTAAAATTGATATTCCATAAAATATGAACCAAAGTAGATGGAAAAAATCGACTCTATGACTTTGAAAAACTAAAAGTTCTCCCTTAACAAGAGCATCTCCGATTTTTTTTAGTTTTGTATACTTTGGTTATGGTTAAGTCTTGCTTTAATATTCAATTTCAATGACCTTTTTTAATTCTTTGGTTGCAAAAAGCTATTTAAAAAAAAAGATCACTTGTATCTAATTTGAATGTGTTAACAAGTATTTGTTAAATAATTGTGTGATGAAGGAAGAATAAGACTTGGCCCTTTATTTCTTGTCTGAACTTTTGCAGTGAAGTTTTCGAAATAAGACATCAACTTTTCCATTACAGGGTTGCTTAAGTTTTCAAAAATAAGATCAAAATAAAACACGATTGTATGAGTGGACTTACCAAAATGAACAATTTTTTTCATCTCATGGTTAGTTAGATTTGCCCACTAATTCAATGAAGTTCTTAAAAATGGGATAATCAAAATGAACAAACTTCCCCATGACACTGTTGCGTTCATGCTTTGCTGGAATTGAGTTTTAAAAAATAAGGCTACCCAACTGAGTAAACTAAAATATTAAAGTTTATATCTTCTTCAGAATGTAGATCACAAAGAATGTAGATCACAAAGATTAGCTAGATATGCAAGGCTTGGTTCCTTCTCTCCGTTGTTAAGCTTCTTAGAATAACCTTTGCCTCCTTTGCACTAATGGAGCTTTTCCACTTTGTTTAACTGTAAGTTAAAGTTTAAATGATTTGTATTCATTATCTGGTAAATTTAGTGAAAACTGTTGAAATGACAGTTTTCAGTTGTTGGAATTGCATAATCGAAGTACCTGAGGTGTAATTGAGGGTGTTGAATCCATGTCTGCAATGAAAACTACAATTTCAACAATGAACATTGCAATTTCAGCAATAAATAATGATACTGGATTCTGGCCAGACTCCCTAAAAGAAAGTACAAATAGTCTAGACTTTAGCTCACTCAGCATGTGCATGTAAGGCTTTGATGAACAACAGGAATTTTAATGCTGATTCAGAAAAGTAGCACAACATTATCCACTTCAAACTTCATTGTTTTGACGCCCATTTTAGGTGGAGTGTTGCACACTTCAACCCTCTATTCTCACCGTGAAATTGTTAAAATAATTTCAGTCTCTATTGTCACCGACAAAACATTGAAATGACGAACAGCTTTCTATACATGAGACACGACATTTCACATTTGGTGATCAATAAAGCCGTTACAAAGGGATTGATTGTTTGGTGATAAATACTTTGTACATACAGTAATCTTGACTGAGTGCCATGTAGTGTCGGGTAACGTTGAAAGTTATACTTACAAATATGTAGAGATCCAACTACATAGAACAACATGCATAGATTGTTTATGCTGGGTAAATGGAGGTTCCTGGAGACAACCATGGATGATGCTCTGCCGGATTGCTTAATAATAAACAGCATGTCGTGCAGTGGTGCTATCGAGTCTTAGAGACTGGCACAAAGCATTGAAACGACAGGTTGGTGTACGGTAAATCTATGTAACCGGCGAGCGTTTTGTGGCAATTATGTAATGTTTAGCTAGCAATTGCGTTTGTTTGGTTGCTATGTCCTTTGAGTTTTGAGGATTAAATTTGGTAAAAAATTGAGTTCCTGACATAGTTTCACGGAAATGATATAGTTCCCCAGTGATTGAAGGGACTCGAAATTGATCCAAGCCCTTGAAAGACCTTTAAATAACGTAAAACAATGTCTAAAATTTTCACTTCCCATAATTCTTAAAGGACTAGTTAAAATTGCAAATACTGTGCCAATTCTTTCCTCCTTCTGCTGTCCTTTTCAAGAACAACTTTTTAATCAGTGCTATTGCTACCAACAACATATGGGCAACCACACTGACATGTTGAATGGTGTCACGTGAATGGAAAGGTGTTTGTCATGATCATAGAACGTTGACAATGTAATTGGGTTGTGAATTATTAGGGCAGATGAGCAACTGGTGGAACCACCTTAGATCCTTCAAACATCACCTATGTCCTCTACGGTCATCGACTTCTGTCTTGGATGCTGAGAGTTGAACTACCCATGACTGTCACAGCGATTTGATTGTATAGTTGACTGGAGGATGTATTTAATGTGATCATTCGAGTAAGATAAAAACAAACTAAAACGCTCTTGTTTTTCTGTGGCTTTTAAATCAATTTATGTTTAAATTTAGTTTGAAAATTGTAATTTTGATAATGCTGTCATTTCAGCAATCATGATCAATAATCTTAGACTAAATACCTGATTTTAAAACTACCCAAATAATTCAAATAACGATTAAAGCAACAAAATTAAGATTTAGACAATTCTTGATCTGCCCGATTCCAAGGGCGTTTTGGTGGTTCCTTATACTATTCCGTAATAATCGAGCATAAGAACACCCCACAAATGAAACAAAGAGACGGGAATGGAATGGGCTTGTCTGATTAAGTGACGATTACCATTAAGTTGTTATTATTATTAATTTATTTTAGTGAAATCACTTTTGTTATTATTATGAATATAGATAGATTTGAAATTGAAGGAGTTTAATGTTTTACCTGATGACTAAGCTTCATCAGTTCAGCAATCTTAGGACACAGTTGGTTTTTTTAAGCTATTATTAGAATTCAGTTTTTAGTTATTTTTAGATAATAGACTTTTCTTTTTCTTTCCAAAGGAAGCTGTGAGCTCTCTATTCTGTTTTTCTGGTCTTTTCTGAATAAGAAGTGTAGTTTGGTTATGCAACTTCAGAATCTTGTACTTAAGCCCCTTCTCGGAGAAACTTACACAGCTCACACACAACACCTAAAGCAACAGTTTGATCTCATTTCTATAAATCTCTCTAGTGTTTTTGTATTTCAGTTAAATCTGAGTATTATACTTTTTGAATATGTCATCTGTGAATTTATTTCATAAATTCATTGTTTATAAGTTTAACTAAAACAGAGCATACTTTGTTTTTGAGCTCTTCCTCCTTCAATAGGTATTAGAGCCTTGTTGCACTCTCAGTTTACTCTAGTTAGGTACCAGGGAGTGTTAGACGAAGTGCCATACCTATGTCAAATTTTGAGGAAAAAATATATAGAGGTGGATCTTGTGCAAGGCTATTTTTCCAAAATTTTAAAAGTTAATTTTATATTTTTTTAAAAAATAAGGAATTCAGTGAAGCACTAAAATGACATGGTCAGCGTTGGTCCACCCTATCATGGTCTTAACATAATCAATCATTTTTTTTAGTTTGTAGTTATTCTTGTACTCTTGCGCGGGTTCTTTTCCATTCCTAAAAGAGGTGAGCTAGTCAAAAGTTATAGCCGAAATAAACGACCTATGTTTTATAAAAATTTGACATGAGTGCAATTAAAAATGAATTAAAAATAGAAAAAAAATTAGATTTATTCAAAAAATATATAGTTAAAATCTGGACACAGAGCTGGATGTATAGTTTTATCAATAGTGCACAAGTGGAGCATATGCAGAACGAATGGGTGAAAAACATGAAGTTACATAATTGGGTGTGTTTTGCTATAACTCACTGTGAGCCTTAAGGTTTGGGAATCCGAACCTAGTACCGACCCTACAAGGGCACAAAAAAAATTTGAATTTAAACGTGTGTACACGCAAGTTAGTGCTCACGCGTACTGGTGCGCACATGTTATTTTATACCCTCACTTTTTTTTCTCTCTTCTTCTCCCTAACCACCCCCCCCCCCCCCCCCCATCTCTCTTCCTATCCACCCAATCCCCCCTCTCTCTTCCACTCCACCCAATCCCTCCTCCCTCTCTCACCCACTCTTTCATTAACCACAAGGGTTAGGAGATTTAATCATCCATGTCCATAAATAGCACCTAAATCCATGACATAGGATCTCTTAGGAATAGCCTTGATTCCAAGTATGAATATGTGTGTGGCCATTCTAATGCCTTGGATTCTAGGTATGGATGTTTGGTCCCTATACATGGTTGAGGGATGAAACCTTGGATTTATGCCCTAAAATAAGAATGTAATCATCAAAGCTCAAGAACGATGCCTTAGTCCACTACACACGACCTCTCAAGCATATCCTTCGGCATGAGTAGCGATATTAATGATATTAGGAATGTATGATCATTAGTTATAGGTCTGAGGGTCCTAGACACAGTTGAGGGAGAAAATTCAGTCTTTATGCCCTAATAAAGATGATAGAAATCTAGGCTCAAGATCGATGCCTCAAGCCAAAAAGTTGACCTCCTAAGGGGATATGGGCACCATTATGAGTTTTCAAGTAGAAGGTATTAGTCATGGGGCCCTCAAGAAGGTGATGGGAGGAAACCTAGGCATTAGTTCCTAAAGGATAATTTTGTGGATCCAGAGCCAAAAACAATGTCATGAACCTACACACATGACCTCCCAAGAGAATTCTTCACCTTTGAGTTAGCATATTAGCATCATTAGTTTTTTTGGTGAACTAGGTAATGACCTCAAGGTTTGGAGAAAGGTTAAGCAATGAAACTCAATCATTAAGCCCGAAAAGTAGCTCCTAGGGCTCAAAATCCATCAACAAGGCCTCAAAACCACCACACATGACTTATTTATGGAATTTGTCTTTCACTGGAAATATAGGAACCATTAGAAGGTTTTTAGCATCAAGGATGGGTTGTGGCACCATGAACATTGTTAAGAGAGGAGAATCAACCCTTGTGACTTAAATTATGCTTTTACGCATCCAACTCGAAGAATAATGCCTTAGACTAGCACCAATGGTTTCTTGAGAGTATCATCTACCTCTAAGTTGGATATGGGCACCATACGGAGGTTATGAGCACTTGGTATAGGTTATGGTGCCTTGACCATGGCTAGTGGATAAAACTTGGGCCTTCTGCCCTAAAGGTGGCTTATAGGGTTCAAGGGACATGTAAAGGCCTTAACGCACCAAATAATACCTTTTTATGGGATCTATTGCCTCTAAGAAGGGATATGGGATCCATTAGAAGGATTTTCCTACTAGGATTGGGTTATGGCCGCAAAAACATGGAAGGGGGTAGAAACCTAGGCCTTAGGCCCTAAAAGAAGCTTCTAGGAATCTAGGTCTAATAATGTCACCAGGAAACAACACACATAATCTCTTGAGTGTATCCTTGACCTTTGACGGTGGATATGGGTACCATTACCAATTTGTGAGCACTAGGCATGAGTGTGAGTGTGTTAACCATGATTGGTAAAGGAAGCTCGAGCATTAGGATCTTATAAAGACCACTATAGGGCTCAAAGTCCTAGAATGATGCCTTGAACCACCATAGATGAATTCTTGAGGGGATTTATGGCATTCAAATGGGGATATGGGAAACATTCAAAAAAATTTGAGCACTAGGTATGCATGGATTTGGGGTTTTAAACATGGTCAAGGGATAAAACTTGGGCCTTAGGTCCCAAAGGAAACATCAAAGCATCTAAATCCATGAATGACACGTTGAATCACCACAGAGTAGATAAAGGGATAATTAAACCCTTTATCTATGTCATATTAATACGTTAGTAGCATTAATTAATCATTCTACGATTAATTACTATGTATTAGAATAGATAGATGGCATATGAGTCATTGTGGGGACCACAAGTTTCCTACACCCACTAGAGACTATTTCTGGATGTCCTAAAATAGATTCTGGCTATTTTTAGACAATTCCGAGTTAGATTGGTGCACATGCTGCTTTTACTACTTTTTACCACTTTTTGGGTGAAAGGTAAAAGCTAGTTGACTAGGGAAACTGTTTTTTGGACCACTCATCCTCCATGATGTTTCTTCCTTCCATTTTTGGGATTTGGCATGTTTTTTCATCATACATCACCATCTGATCACTAAATTAGAAATTCGTGAGCCTTTGGTGTGACTTGGAGAACACACTTGCCACCTAGGGGGGTTTTGCATTATTTTAGTAAGTATGCTTTTGTGAGGATTCGAATGACATTCTTATGTATTCCAATCCCTGATGTAAAGTTATATATTGACATCCTATTAGTTTCCCAAGGTTGGCTGATGTAATATTATTCTCTTGAGTAATTCAGTTTGCATCTTATGTGAGTAATTTTCAGTGTTCTTGACTAGTTGTGTGAGATCTTTTGTGAGAGTGTGTAATTTATTGATCAGATCTTGGTGTGAACTAAATTTCACATGGTATTAGAGCTATCGAGCTATTCCTTTATCCTTCTATTGTCTTGCAGGATCCAACCAGTCTCAAGGAGGGCGTGGTAATTCATCCACATGGCGCATTCTATCATCCAGAGGGCACAACTAAGCATCCAGGGGCGTACCCAAACCACTCCAAAATCTATTTCAGAGATGCCATGGATCAATCACATCAGATAATCCTCACTCCATTCAATTATTTTGACTAGAAAGCGCAGATGTAGATCATGTTGAGGAGCAAAGGCCTCTACATGGTGACTATGGCAACTGAGACTAAGCCAGCCTCAGCAATTGAGAAGTCAAAGTGGCATAATTGAAGAGATGAAGAATATGGTATACTATGTCTCACTACATCCAGGGATTTTCTATTCCATCTTGATGGTCTTACCTCTCCCAATGAATTTTGGCTAAAGCTTCAAGAATTGTTTGGCAAGGCTAATGAATTAAAGGCCCACCAACTAGATAATGAACCAGTTTCATTGAGTCCACAGAATTTCAATAACCTCCAGGATTTCTTATCGAAATTTAAGTCACTTGTTCTATAGTTGAAGCAATGTGGAATTTATAAAAATATGAGCAACTGATCTTTCCCATTCTCTCCAAGCTTGGCCCAAATTACTCAGTCTTTGTTTCGACCTTTCATGCAACCAGAAAAGCAGTTCGAAACTGGAAGAGTCCTACTCTCTCAGAATTCATGGAGTCTCTTACACAAGAACAAGACAAATTGGTCTTGATGGGAGCAATCAAAAATCCATCAAAAGACCACTGTCTGAATGTTGGATATTCAAAGGGTTCGAAAAGGAAGAAGAAGGGAAATTTCAAGAATCCCATTGATCAAAAGAAAGATAAGTAGAAAGTTCTTGAAGACTCCTACCACTCAAAGAAGAATCCAAATAAGAAGAATGAGAAGGCAAAGTGTACTTATTGAATTAGGGGATTTCAAATCCCCTGAAAGCTCCTGCATGAAGAAAACCATTGATCAAATGGCTCTACTCTTGGAGAAAGCCAACATTCCTCTTCCTGAGAGCATAAGGAGGAAGGATGGATGAAAAAATTCTGATAATAAGGAGAGAGTGCATGCACTGGTGGCAAGCACATCCAATCCTACCTCACTCGTTATTGATTCTGGAGCTTTAAGGCACATGGTGTCTACAAGTGAGTTCTTTACTTCACTCGACTCTTCCTGTGGTCCACATATTGTGTTGGGTGACAATTCTGAAACTTCAAGCAAAGGGAAAGGCAACATAGATATTGATTTTCGCTCATTCAATAATGTCTTGTATGTTCCTGGACTTGCTCCTAACCTCTTGTCAGTATACCATATGACCCACACAGGTTCACCCAAAAAGGTGACCTTCACACCAAATTATGTTGAGATATATGAAATGTCAACGGGTCAAGCTGTTATATTAGGAACTGTTGACCATAGCTCTAGCATCTACAATTTTTCTCATTTTGTGCCATTCCCCTCACCTTCTACTCTTTTAATCCATTCCAATGAGTCAAGAAAATTGTGGCAAGAAACATTTGTCCACCTAAACTATAAATATCTTTCCCAAATTCATGAGAAAGAAATGGTCATAGGGCTGCCCAATATCATATTTTCCAAAGGTGTCTGTCAAAGTTGCATCCTAGGAAAACAGCCTGAGCATAAGTATGGGAGATCGAAAACTAAGCGAACCTATGCACCCTTGGATCTTATTCAGAGTGATATATCAAGTCCATTTCCCCATGAGTCCTTGAAGCATGCCAAATAGATCCTTACCTTCATAGATGACTTTTCCAGATATTGTTGGATCTATTTCATCAAGTTAAAGTCTGAAGTTTTTGGTTTGTTCAAGCTTTTCAAGGACCCAGTTGAGAACCAGTCTGGTAGACATATCAAGATCCTTAGATCTGATAATGGTGGGGAGTACATCAAATCTGAGTGTCAGGAATTTTGTGCCTCTTCAGACATACCTGTTCCATATACACCTCAGCAGAATGGTGTTGCTAAGAGGAAGAATAGATCATTGAAGTAAATGGCCACTTGTATGCTTGAGGAAAAGTATTTATCTCCAAGGCTTTGTGCTGAGGCAATAAATTGTGCCACATACATTCAAAATAGAGTGCCTCACAAATATATCGAAGGAATCACTCATTTTGTGTCATGTCCCCACTGACCTATTGGGCCACGAGAGACCCTGATACATTTTGCTTTCTCCAAATCCGGCTGAATTACACACACACAGTTGAAATGGATTGGATCCGTAATCCACAACCCGCAATTGCAATATCCAATCCCCAATCCACAACGGTGGACCCGCAACCCAAAATTCGCAATTGCAGATGCAGAATTGCAAAACTTCAGAACTGGAAAACTTACCTTTCCGCAATCCACAATCCGCAACGGCGGACCCAGAACCTACAATCCACAACGATGGACCCGCAATCCGCAATCCGCAACGGTGGACCCGTAATCCGCAATCCGCAAATGCTGATGCAGAAGGTCAAATCTCCACTTCCAACAACAGTCCCTTCCGTAATCTGCAATCCGCAATTACGGATGTGGAAGTGTGGAATTCCAAACACAAATTCGAATTCCATGCTTCCGCAATCCGCAATCTGCATTACGGATGCGGACATGCGAAACCCTACTCTCCTTTATGGTAACTTTCCACACAATCTTCTGAGGGGCATAACTTCCTCATCCTTGGTCCAAATGAGGCAAGTTTAGTACCGTTGGAAAGCTCTTGGTGAGCTCTATCTAGTGGAAAAATCCCTTCCCCATATGAGCAATCATACCATGTTAAATTTCCCACTGAATTTCTGTTCATAACTTCACTTAAAGGACTTAGAGCTTCTTCCTACCATGACCTTCCCTTCCACCCGACCCACTGAAGGATTCTTAAACACTTCCAAGGAATTACCCTCCTTCGCCAGGATTAGATGTAAGAATACAACTCATTTCCAAGTTAATCATACACATCATAAGATGTAAATTGCATTAAATTAGCTCTAGCTAATGCATCTAACATATGCAAGAGTTATAATGCATTAAACTCATGCAATACAATGATATACACGTAATAATGAACTCATCCCTTTACTCAGGCCTGCACATGACTTCTTGTCAATCAAATTCATCTAAACATGCATTCCACAATTTAACAATTTGAACATAAGCAACCATTTCATAACAATGAAACAACCACACTTAATCATAACAAGAAGTATGCATCTTTCAATTTCTGAAGCAACTGGCTAAGTGAGAGCAATGTTCCACCCAACCTTAGATCTCTGTCCATCCTGTACTCTTTCCGCTGAGAGATCACCCCCGACCTGGGATGTGTATCCACTAAGGAGGGTTGTCAGGTTCTCTCACAGTCGAGGTTCCATCCCAATGCTAAGCCAATCTGTAGTTGGGTTTATCAAGCATTTCAGGGCACGTATCCATGCTAAGCCAACCTACAGTGGGTTTATCAAGCATTCAAGGACATCCTGGTCATGCTAAGCCAACTTCCAGTTGGGTTTATCAAGCATACCAACAGCAGGGTCATGCCAAGCTAGCATACATTTGGGTTTATCAAGCATACTAGGTTAGTTGGTCATGCTAATCCAACATGTAGTGGGTTTATCAGGCATACCAAGCAATGCAATCATGCAAATCCAACATATTGTTGGCTTTATCAAACATATCAGACAAGCTAATCATGCTAAGCCAACCGGTAGTGGGTTTATCAGGCGAACAAGGAAAACAAGGGAGGCGTTGCTAAGCCAATGAACTCAACCACAGAGTTGCAAGCATCTCAACACTCAGCTGACCTGACACTCACATTACCTACCACATCCAACACAAGGAAGACCCTCTTCTCTGCTGCATAGTCCCTCAAGGACCCTTCCTTTCCAGTGTTATTCCAGGATGGGCATAGAAAGGTCTAGTCGCTAGTTCTATGAGACTTCAGTCTTCAATCAGTTTATCAAGCAACCCAACCTTCTTCCATAGATCAAGAGGCTGACTCGTTCCGGGCCTCTGGACGGGCTATGTTCCGCAACTATCCTCTGTGATCCAGCCTAGGTTCTCACGGTTTCTTTGCAGTGTCCAGGCTTGTAGTTTCCTCATGGGTTCTTAGCACTCTGTCATTGACACTCTGTCATGGAGCACTCTATCACCAATAGACTGGGTTCGCACACATAGTTTTTATGGCTATCAATTCTCTGGTATATCTATTACACAGGGAAACATGAATATCTTCACAATTATTTCACTCTATTGTCTTTGCGTACACAGGAGTGTAGGACTAATCTCTCTCTCTAGATCGATGGATCATGGATGGCGAGTGCACGAATGGATGATGAATGAATGTCTGAGTCCCACCCCGTTCTTCTCCACCATGGGTAGTCAAAACCATTTCTGCAAGTTTCCCGGTTGTTGAGTGTCTTCCAGAACATGCAATCAGACCCATGCCCTGCCATACGAAATCGAAGGAATGCTCCATACACCATCGGCTTCAGCAATAGGGTTCTCAACCACCCTATGCAACCGAATTAAATGTCAGCAGGGAGTTCAAATAGGTTCACAGTCAGACATGTGGCAACATGGGAAACCAATCCGATAACCCCCTCACCTCTCCCTAGTGGATACATGTGGCCCCTTCTCATTAGTTGCCTCCTTAGCCAGCGTCTTGGCTATTTTATTCATTAATAATAATTACATCATTTACAATTCTTCATGGCTTAATAGCCCATGAATAATCAAACTGTCCAAATACTTTCCTAAGCAATAAACTTAAACATTCAATAGTGGGGCCTTGGCCTTGAGCTCCACACTAGGGAAAATACAGACACTGCATATATATACAGTGTTTACATTGGAGCCAAATAACATCAAGGGGGAAAATGGGGTATTACAACTCCCTCTCCCTTAAAATAACACCGTCCTCTATGTTCTCAAAACTGAACAAAAATGGGAATGCCTCTTTCATGGCATCCTCTAACTCCAATGTGGCCTCTTCTGGGCTAAGGTGCCTCCATTGCACCTTTACCTGCCCTATGGCCCAGTTCCGGAGCAAGGTAACCTTCTTGTCGAGTATGCATATAGGCTCCACCTAGAACTCTCCCTCTGGTTCCACCTGTATCACATGCCAATCAATGATATGATTATGATCATGTACATATTTCTTGAGCAAATATACATGGAAAACATTATGAGCTCTCATGTTAGCCGAAAATGCAATTCTATATGCAACTGGCCCTATCCTATCAAGGACTTCAAATGGCCCACAATATCTTGGTGCCAACTTGGCACAACTTCCCAACTTCATGGAACTCTTCCTAGGTTTCACTCTCAAGTAGACATGATCCCTGATATGAAATTCCTTATGCATTCTTTTCATATCTGCATAACTCTTCTGTATGTCCTCTTCTTCCTTCAAATTTTGTCTGATCTTCACAATCTTTTGCTCCATATCCTCAATCATTTTTGGTCCAAGCACTACTCTGTTCACTGGAGTTCGACATCCTTTTCCATACAACACTTCAAAAGGACTCATATTCAATGATGTTTGATGTCCATTTTTGTAAGAAAATTACACTAAGTGTAAGTAGTCTTCCCACTTAGATGGGTTATCCATTACATACATCCTTAACATATCTTCGAGAATCTGATTTACTCTCTAAGTCTGACCATCTGTCTGAGGATAATAGGATGTACTGAAACTCATCTTAGTTCCTAATTCCTGGAACAATCCTTTCCAAAAATTGGATGTCAAATTTGTGTCACGATCTAAAACTATTTCCTTGGGAAGTCCATGCAATCTGAAGATATCTCTCATGAAGACATCTGCAATGTCATGAGCCTTGCGAGGGGACTTGACTGGAATGAAATGAGCTACCTTTGATAGCTTGTCCACCACTACCATGATTGGATCATGCTTCTTTATAGTCATGGGAAAACCTGTTATAAAATCCATAGAAATCACTTCCCACTCCCACTTTGGAATGGGAAATGTCTACAACAATCCTGTTGGATGTTGATGCTCTTCCTTGACCTATTGACACTTTTGACATCTAGAAATGTACTCAGCTATTTATTTCTTCATACCATGCCAAAAGTACTGCTTCCTTGCTACTATTACAGTCTTCTGATATACTAGATGTCTTGAGTATGGTCTTTGGTGTATCTCATCCATCACGAACTTCTTCAAATATGCATTGTTTGGAATGTATATTCTAGTGTTCTGATAAATGAGAACATCACCCTCACCCAGGTTAAATCTTGCATACTTCTCCTCTATAACAATGGGCTGCAATTTCTCTTTAATCTGAAGGAAGACCTCATCACTATCTTGACCCTCTAAAATTCTTGCCTTCAAGTCTGATTCACACCTACTTACTGCTACAATATGGAATCTCCTGCTGAGTGCATCGAAAACCTTATTCTCCTTACCCTTGACATGCTTAATTTCCAAATCAAAATCACAAAGAAACTCCATCCATCTAGTTTGTCTTTCATTCAGATTTGGTTGGTCAAACAAGTATTTCAAACTCATATGATCAGTTCTGAGCTCAAATATTCTTCCCAAGAGATAATGCCTCCATTTATTGAGAGCGTGAACTATGGCTGCTAGCTCTAAGTCATGGGCGGCATAGGTCCTTTCATGCTCCTTCATATTTCTTGACTCATAACAAATTACAAACCCTTCTTGCATTAACACTCCACTGAGTCCTTCAACGCAAGCATCAATGCATACCACAAAATCCTTACTCAAATCCGCAACCTTCAAAGTAGGTGCACTAGTAAGTAGCTCTTTCAACTGTTGGAAACTTCTTTCACATTTTTCAGACCATGTGAATTTGATGTCCTTCCTCTGCAATGAAGTAAATGGATGGGCTATCTTGGAGAAGCCTTCAATGAACCTCCTGTAGTAACCAGCAAGGCCCATAAAATATCTAACATCTGTTGCATTCCTTGGAGTAGGCCACTCCATGATGGCTTCAATCTTCTCTGGATCCGCTGCAATGCCCTTTGCTAATATAATATGACCCAAATACTACACCTTCTCTTGATAGAAGTTACATTTTCTCAGCTTAGCATACAACTGGTGCTGTCTAAGGACTTGCAATACCATCCTCAAATGCTCATCATGCTCTTCTTCATTCTGGGAATACACAAGGATGTCATCCAAGAACACAATCACAAACTTATCCAAATATTTGCTAAAGACACTATTCATGAGACACATGAATGTAGCAGGTGCATTGGTAAGACCAAATGGCACCACTGTAAATTCATAATGACCATACCTAGTTCTGAAGGTTGTCTTATGAATGTCTTCCTCCTTTATCCTTACTTGATGGTACCTGGACCTCAAGTCAATCTTTGAAAACACTCTAGCTTCCTTCATTTGATCAAACAAGTCATCAATCCTTGGCAAGGTCTACTTGTTCTTAATTGTCACCTTATTGAGATGCATGTAATCAATGCACAGCCTTAATGTTCCATCCTTCTTAATAAACAACACTGGTGCACCCAATGGAGATACACTCGGTCTGATATATTCCTTTTCCATTAATTCCTGCAGCTGCATATTCAATTCTACCAATTCCGATGTGCTCATTCTATAAGGAGATTTGGAGATGGGTGCTACTCCTGGAACAAGAATAATGGAAAAGTAAATATCTCTCTTGGGTGGAAATCCTCAAACTTCATCTAGAAACACATCCTGAAACTCTTGCAATATCTAGAATTCTTCTATCCCGAGTCCTTTATCTTCTGTTGGATCTGATATATGCACAACATATAACTGAAAACCCTTTTTACAAAACTTCCTTAATTGCAGAGCTTAAATATGCCTTACGGAATTATGCTTTGAAATTCCTTTAACCAACCTTCGCTTGCCTTAATCATCAAGGCTGTTGACACCAGGTCTGAAGAAAATTGAAATTTTTGCTAAAAGACCCTAAGAGAAAGAATCATCACAAAAAGGGTTAAGTTGAAGGTTTTTTATATAAAAGAATAGGAGAAAAACCCATATGTATAAAGTCCGCTAGCAAATATAATATAAAGGTTAAGCCCCGGTCAGGTTTCGTCGGCGGAGATAGCATAGATCCAAATCAACGGTTCATATTAACCCCACGTCGCCAAAGTGATCGTCAACAAACGATGGAGGGTGGTAGCGGACATAATACCACCAAGGCACGTGTCCCACATTCATTCATCCGCGCTTGGAGAAAGTGGTATCAGAAACACCATAACACCGCGCGGAACCACCCATTACGGAAAGGTGGAAAGATCTCTTACGTGGCAAGGTGGGACCTAACAGGTGGCGAGCGAGGAATGGATTGATGAGACCGTGGCACGTGGCACTATACTTTGCATGGATCGGAAGGCCAATACATGTTTCAATCAAATCAACGGCCAGCATTTCATCCGCGGCCAGGAACATGCGCGCAGGATATAAAGGAAAGCGGTCGCGGAAAATAAACCGCCTCGACAGGTGTCAGCAGATGATGCATCCGCGCGGGTACCAAACCGGAAAAAGAAACCACCTTTTCGATCGCGGATACCGCCGGTGCAATAAAGATGGACAAGATCTGACGGTTCAAAATGATGTTTCAAAGATCAACGGATGAAAATGACCCACGTTCGTAAAGGTGCAAGGAGGTTAATCTAAAAAGGCTTATATAAAAAGAAAGGGCTCCACATAACGGCATTTTGTATGTGTCGTTATCCCGGAGAGCTCCGAAGACTGGTGGAAGCCGGCGATTGCGACAGAAGGCGAAAAGCAAGCGCTTACAGGTAGGGTCTGGTGACCTGTCACTCTCTTTAAACGGAAATTTGTTTAAAAAGAAGCATTTTGATGGAGACTGTACAAGATATAGACGTTTTTAGGTCGAAAGATGCCCTAGAAGACAGAGATGAAGACGTTTTCGATACCCTTATTAGGTTCCCAGTCTCCGAGATAAAAGTGAAGTTATCTGAGTTGTTAAAAGAGGGTATAGACCCGCATAGAGTTCACCAGTCATCTCTGATAGCTTTTTGCCCTGACCAATTTCCTGCTTTCCCAGAATTCGTCTCCTGGTGTGCTGAAAACTATTCACGGGAAGAAAAGGTTGTTTTAAACAGTCAGAAAACTAGAGCCATCTGTAAAATTGAGCCAGCCGAAGTGATTAGAGCCCTAGAAATAGATTTGCCCCAAACCCTCGACCCTGAAGTTTTTTCTGATGTATCAATTATTGAAAATTTTCACCATGCCTCTCAGAATGATAGGGAAGTATTTCTGTCGACGTGTCTCAGACCAGAAACTAGCCTTTCTGAACTCCCTTACCCTTTAGATATCAACCTTTTTAATGAGAATACCCAGTTGGTCTTGACACTGTTGGCCGTAGTTTTAGGGTTAGATTCGGATTTGTATATAACTGAGTTTCAATTGAGTTTATTGTACAGAATAAGTATAGTCCAGTCGGGAGTTGATGAAAGTCAAATTCCCCGACTAAATTTTGAAGCTTTCATAGCCGAAACGATGCATGACCAGATGGTCAATTTTTCCACGCACAGACATTTCAGGTTTCAAGCATTTTTAATGAAAATGATTATGGTATCCAGCCAGGAAGAATTACAGTTCCCAGAGATTGTTTTTGTAACTCCTCTGGAAAACAATATTTTCAATTTCATCAATTACATGCTCTCGACGATCTTTAAGATGATTTTCGGAAAAAGTCTGCCTAGGGTATTGCCAGAAATGCAGGTATCAATGCAACTGAATACAGAGTATGCTACAGGAGACTGGTTTTTATCAAAAGATAGTACAGTGGTCAGATTGTATGGATTCAAGCATAAACCCTATGTGCTACCAGCATTCCTCACCTTGAGGATTTTTGCCTTAGAATTTTTAAGACAGAAATTGATTGTAGAAGATAACAATTTTTTAGTCCACAGACAAGCAACGGACATTAAATACCCTTTCACACTAGGTCCGTTTACAATAAAGAATAAGAACGCTGCTGTATATATAGAGAAATTGTTAAAAGACATGAATTTTGAGACAGATGCAGCCTTGGAATATGACCCATTGAATATCATATCCAAAAGAAGAATTGAGCGTCGTATTAAGGCTCTGAATCATCAAACTGTTGAAGGGATGGCAGACAGAGCCAACTGGCTCGAATACAAAGAAGAAATTATCCCAGACAAGTCCGACATAGAAAGGTCATTGGAAGAAGCAATGGCAGAAACAGAAAGCGAAATCAATACTGCATTAGTGGGGTCCAAAAGACCTATACAGGACATTATGATTATTGATGATGAAGAGACAGAAAAAGGAAAACGATTGAAGACTGATGAGTCACAGGAATTGACAACCATTTCAGAAGAAGCAGAAGCTACAGAAAATGAAATACCAGAGGTTACAGTGAGGGAATACAAAATTGAAGAAACCCCTGTAGGGGATGATGTAAATAGACCTAAAAATTTCATGGACGTATTTAATGAACATAGTAAAAACAAACAGGAATCTGCGAAACAAACAAGTCTATTGTTTCCAAAGGTCAGAAGTATATCAAACAGTGAAGTAAGCTTATTCACCAGCAGGAACATCAAAGAAAATTCTTTAAAATTTTCAGTTGTAACCAAAGACAAAATCTCAGAGATGAGTGTAGATTTGTCAAAGATAAATGCCCCTGACAAAATTTTGTTACATAGACAAGCTGGAGAGGTTATATACTCAGACTATTTGGGGGCCACATTGAGAGCAAACAAACTAAAGAATTCAGTAGAAAAATTAAATAATCAGTTGAGGCAAGAAAAGGCAGAGAATAAGTCTCGACAACATCAAATTAAGAAGCTGCAAATGGACTTAATTAATAAAGATGGAGCTGCAGCTACCAAACTGCTACAGGAGAAGGAAGAAATGATTTTAACATTGAGACGAAAGTTAAAAATCCCAGATGCTGTACTCATTCAAGGTGCAGAATTGACTATATTAGAAAAAGAGAAAGAAGAGTTAGTTAACGAATTCAATGATGTCACAGCTAAATTGTTAAAGCTGTCAGATGAAAAGGACTACTAGGAAAAAGAAAGGTTCCTTTTGGAAGAACAGTTGGCAACAGTGAGAAAACAACTAGCAGAAAACAGTCAACAGCAAGTACAGGCAGGCCCCGAAGAAGATAAGAATGGCGTAGATGGGATTTTGCAGGCAATGTCACAAATAAGTTTAAAAGATAATGAAATTAAATTGTTGAAGGCAGAAATACAGAAATTAAAAGAAGAAAATGAAGCAAAAGAAAAAGAAATAAAAACCTTGCAGGCAAATAATCAGGAATTGAGCAGTAATAATAAAGGATTGGCTGCTCATGCAACAGGACAAGCTGCCATGCAGGGATGTAAACATATGGTATGGGACCAGATCATTAAAGAAGTTGAAAAACTTAGGCCGTATCTGGATTATATAAGAGTTAAGGAAAAAGTAGCCAAAGATGCCTTCAACAGTTGCCAGGCAGTCAAGGAAAGCCTAAACAGAAAGCCGAAAGAAATCGCCCAGAGAGCAATTACATTTTTAAACAGTTTATCCGAGGCAGACCTAACAGCCATGAGTATAACTAACAGAATTTCTGTCATCACTTGGGCCAGAAGGATCTTGGGCAAATACTCCCATATCGAAAACATCGAGGCCAAAGCAGGAGAAATAAGGAAAGAAGTAATCCAGTTTAAAAAGCAATTTGACAAGTTAGTGAACAAGGGATTCCCATCTTTCTGGAACGAAGATAATGAATTAATTCCTCAGAATGATTATAAAAGATTATTGTTTGATATCAGGATGGATCACCGAAAATTCCAGCAGATAGATCACATGCTCACAGGAAAAATCTTAATGGAGAAAATGTCAGGGGAATTTGAAATTTTAAATATGTTGATTTCAACTTGCGCAAACCTTCTTCCTATTTCTTATGCAGGTCATATCGAGATGCGAGTCTTGGTGAAAGAAATGACCAGTTATGACCTACCCACGGCTGACCAATGGAATTATGTAGAGAAGTACGGAAAGACCAGATATTCTGTTCATACTTAAATGCATTTGAAATTCTTGCCATGTGGCAAAAATAATGATATCCAAAAGTCTTGCCAAGTGGCAAAAAGACTTTTTATTTTAAATTTGTAATATTATTTGAAAGACAGTTATGGGTTACTCGAAGACAGTTATTTTTAGTTAAATATTTTTAATTATTAGTTAGAAGAAGCAGTTATGTGGAGCTTCTTCTGAAAATTTTGTATAAAAGACAATGGAGGTCATTGTTGAACAGGTTGGAAAATTTTTGAGAAACAAGTATGTTTTGAAGTTCATTTTTGAAATAAAGGCAGTACAGTGATGATACCTATCCTTTGATACAGAGATTCATGAGTTAATCAGTCTTGCAGTCTGTTATTTTCCTTATCCTTATATGTGCATGTTATCTTCTTCGTTATATTTCCCATGGTGTTTTTCTTCTATGTTTAAATGAACGTTTGAAATAACTTGAGATTCATACTGGTTATGCCTCATTTTATCTGCATTTAAATATCCATTTTATTCTCCAAAGTTGACAATAGATTTATCCTGGATAGATACCTGTTGTTAATGGAATGTCTTTACTTCTTTCTATGTCGCCTGAAAAATCAAATTGACTGTAACATGATCACTATCTTGCCTCTGTGAAAATCTTTATGGTGAAAATCTCTTGCTGGTTTATTATACATTCTGAAAGCTTCGACTCCATGCCCAATGTTTCTTGTTTACCTTTTCGACCAGAAAATATCTTTTGAGAAGTTTTAAGGAAACCTTTATATATTTTAGCCTTCATATATATATCCTGAGAGAGCCCTCTCTGGTAGAGAAAATGGCTAGTTCTTCTACCTAAAGATTGGTTTGAAATAGGTTACCTTAGGTCTTATTTTCTTACAACCGGAATAAAATCTAAGTGCTAACAAAGGCATTCCAGTGCTTTCCCATAACATTCCACCTTGGCTCTATGCCTTTCCAACCAATCCATTCCAATTAAGGCATCATAAGATCCCAATGATAAGACTTTTAATTCTGCATGTGTGAGGAGTCCATTCAATTCCATACGACACTCCTTCACCACTTCACTTACCTTTCTCTTGGTACCGGTGGCTAACTGAACTAGCCAAGCCTTACTATGCTTTACTTTACCAAGGGAAAAAATCTCAACTACCTTAGGAGATACATAACGATGAGTAGACCCTGGATCAATCAAAACATAAATAGGCTACTCAACAATCTTACCTGCAACCTCCGCCACTACTGATTGATGATCATCCAATGCTGCATAAATCCTAGGTGTTGCTATTGCCATGTCCCCTACTGTAATTTCTCCTTTAACATTGTGCAGCTCCTAGGTTCTTCCTTGTAGTTGGGAAATATCTAAGCATGTGGTTTTCCCCACAATCCCAACACTGAAATGGCCCCTTATCCGCTACTACAGCTGGCTTGAATTCTCTTCTTGCTTGCTGGCCTTGTGGAAATATCCTAGGCTGATTTCTTAATGGTGGTTTGAATTCACCTTTATTTTGATCAAACCTTCCCTTGGGATTACTTTTCCATGCTGGCTGCACCTCTGCTTTACCTTTACCCTAATCATAGCAATGTTGTGCCATCCTAATGGCTTCATCCAAGCTTGGTGGATTCACAAACTCTATTCTATCTCTGTAGTTCTGTGGTAGACTACTAAGGAAGCATTGGATCTTCACTCTTTCATCCTTGATGTAGTCTATGTACCTCAGCAAATCCAAAAACTTGTGGACGTGCTCATCCATGGTGTTCTGTCCTAGTCTAAGTTCATTGAACTCTTTTCTTTTGCTATCATAATACCTATCTAATAGGTACTTCTCCTGGAAGTATCTCTGGAACCTATCCCAGCTAATTCTTCTTTCACGGATTCCTTTCACTTGCATGAGGTGGTCCCACCAAATGGAATCTCTTCCACTAAGGTTATAAATAACCACCTTAGCCTTTTCATTCTCTGAATACTCATGTGTTTTGAAGTACTTCTTCATTCCAACAAGCCATGCCTCTGCTTCTTAACCTTCTTTGCTTTCACCGTCAAAAGTGGGAGGCCTTGCCTTCCTAAATTCACCCCGCGGAATACCTCTGTGCTTCTTTCTTCACTTACTCTTGCTGGAAGTGCACCTTGGGCTACCCTAAGAACCCTCAGAATCATTTGATCTGCTAGAAGAAAATCTAGGAGAGGGTGTCCCGTGTCTTCTTCTCACAGAACCTCTTCTAGGGCTTGGAGTTCTTCTCTTAGAACGACCAATAGACTGAATTTCTACATTTCTTTCCTCTTGAACTTCATTGCTTGGGTTATAACCATCATTCATTCTTTGTTGAATTTCTGTAAGGATATGCAAAATGGCCGCATTGAGATGATGTTGCTCCTCTTGCGCTTTCATCATCTGCTCGTTAAAGCTTACCATAGTCTCGGCCAAGTTTGGGGGCATCACTTGCTCCCTTCTTCCATCAGACTCGGCTTCTGTATGTGCTTCTTGCACATTCTCACCCAACACATCATATTCTGGTCCAAATAGGTCTTGCGAATCATTTGGAGTGACCATTCTTACACCTTTCTGTGCACTGACCTGTGATATGATGCGTCTTACAATTGCTGCTATCTCTGTGCATATCAGAGACATTCTATTAGATATCACAAGCATACAATTAAACTCTATCATACTCATTCAAACCTGGAACTATTCATTTGAACATTCAATTAATCAAATAGTCCATCAAAATCACGCCACGGGCGCATCTATTGACCCTAAATTCATGCATGATTTGGCCCAAACAACTCCCAGTGTTGCAACTGAAGCTTTCATACCACTATGTCATGGCCCCACTAACCTGTTGGGCCACAGGAGACCCTGATTCATTTTTTTTTCTCCAAATACAGCTGAATTACACACACACAGTTGAAATGGATTGGATCCGCAATCCACAACCCGCAACCGCAATCCGCAATCTGCAACGACGGACCCGCAACGGTGGACCCACAATCCGCAATTGTGGATGCGGAAGTGCAAATCTTCATAATTGGAAAAATTACCTTTCTACCATCTGCAATCCGCAATGGCGGACCTGCAACCCGCAATCCGCAATTTGCAACGATGAACCTACAATCCACAAATGCGGATGCAGAAGGTTAAATATCCACTTTCGACAACAGTCACTTCCGCAATACACAATCCACAATTGCGGATGCGGAATTCCAAACACAACTTCGACTTCCATGCTTCCATAATCTGCAATCCGCATTGCGGATGCGGGCATGCAGAACCATACCCTCTATCATGGTAAATTTACACACAATCTTCTGAGGGGCATAACTTCCTCATCCTTGGTCCAAATGAGGCAAGGTTAGTAATGTTGCAAAGATCTTGGTGAGATCTATCCAGTAGCGAAATCCCTACCCCATCTGAGCACTCATACCATGTTAAGTTTCCCACTGAATTTATGTTCATAACTTCACTTAAAGGACTTAGACCTTCTTCCTGCCATGACCTTCCCTTCCACCTGACCCACTGAAGGATTCTGAAACACTTCCAGGGAATTCACCTCCTTCCCCGGGATTAGATGTAAGCCTACAACTCATTTACAAGTTAATCATACACATAATAACATGTAAACTGCATTAAATTAGCTCTAACAAATACATCTAACATATGCAAGACTTATAATGCATTAAACTTATGCAATACAATGAGATACATGTAATAATGAAATCATCCCTTTACTCAGGCATGCACATGACTTCTTGTCAATCAAATTCATGTAAACATGCATTCCACAATTTCACAATTTGATCATAAGAAACCATATCATAACAATGAAACAACCAGTACACTTAATCATAACAAGAAGTACTTATCTTTCAATTTCCGAAGCAACTGGCTAAGTGAGAGAAACATTCCACCCGACCTTATATCTTTGTCCAACTTGTACTCTTTCAACTGAGAGATCACCCCCGAGCTGGGATGTGTATCCACTAAGGAGGGTTGTTAGGTTCTCTCATAGTCAAGGTTCCATCCCAATGCTAAGGCAATATGTAGTTTGGTTAATCAAGCATTCCAGGATACCTACCCATGCTAAGAGAACCTACAGTGGGTTTAATCAGGGATAATTTTAAGAACCCCCCCTAAATTTATATGTATAAAAAATGGGCGAATCTCCCTGATATATAAGAAAATTTGAAGGCGATTTTATCAATAATATAATATGTATATATAATTTTGTTGGCGATTATTTCATTTTATTATATAATGCTGTAAAATCTTGGCGAATCTTTCACTAAATTATAAGATATTGTAAAATCTTGGCGAATATTTCACTGCATTATAAAAAATTGTAAAAACTGGCAAATCTTTCATAGATTTATAAAATATTGTAAAAAAATGGCGAATCTTTTTCTATGAAGACTCACCATCTTTTTTATTCCTAAGGAATCAAAATTCATTGTGCTTTCATTTTTCCTTCTAATTTCTAACAGGTTTCTCTTCATATTATTTGATTCACAGGAGCCCCATCCCAATCTTTGAAGGATTTCAAGTTGTCCTTTCAAGCTTACCAACTCTTTCAAGCATTCACTGTGCATGGGGGTTCAAATGTGTGAGGGGTAGAAAGGGCGGTAATAGTTCAACCTTTCCATCCAATCTATTTCACTAGTTTTCATGGCAAACATCCCGCCCTTGCTGGAATATGACAATTAGAAAAATGCAGAGTTTCGATTGATCTAGAACTCTAATCGATTTTACGAGTTGGGGTAAAACCCAAGGGGAAAATTTCCAGCATGCATGGAACTCAAATCATTAGAGGAACTCTACCCCCACCTGAAATTTTTGCCAAATTTTTCTTGGAACTTTACTTTAAAATTTGGTCTATTTCCTTCCTAATTAGATTACTCCATTACCATTGGAAATTAACATTATAGAGATTGGCAAATTTAATTCAGTCCTTGAAAATTTTCCAATCGATTTTTTTCCATTAAATTTCGCAAACCCGTTGATTGCATGTAACTAGAGTTATGTGTGGTTGAAATGCTACATGCATTAACATTAGAAGGTCTTGCACTAATAAATTATGTTTTCAAAAAAACATAATAAGAGTTGAGGACGTGTTTTCCAACGACTAGGGTGCTAACTCTAGTTGTCTTTCCCCAGACCTATAAACATTGAAGAGCCCCATATAGAATGATGATGAAGAAGAAGACATGAGTGGATAAAAAATCCTACAGATCTCGTCACTGTAATCTCGCCTTTCAGACAATTTTAGCCAGCAAATCCATGAAATCTCTGATAGTGGCCATAGGCATAGAACAACCCCGCCATCTCTTAGGGTATTCATGCTAACATGGAAAGCGACGTTTGGCACACTTGGAAGGAGAAACCGTTAAAGAGAAACGGTTCGGCTGAAGCAGCTTGTACGCACGCGTGCGACAGGAAGGCCGATAGTGAAAGGATGAGGATGTGGAGATCCACCATGATCAAGTAGACGCTACCAGGAGACAGCAAGCTGGTTTGGAAAACCGGCGCAGTTTTGGACCAGCTTAGGGTTTTGGGTTTTAGGTCTTCGACATTGTACAAACATGACCTTTGGGCATGATCTATTTAAGAAGACAATTTTGTATGGTATGGGGTTGCTCTATTTTTGGGGGCTAGATGCTAGTTGCTAGAGTAATCATGATATAACCTTTTGTATTGAGAAATCTCTCCGAACTGAGAATATTGTAAAGGCTCTGCACCTCTGGGCGCAGAGACCTAGCCGAGAGAAAGGAGAGTCTGTAGCTGAGTGCACAGACTAAGAAGGTTGCCCCATCCCTTTTGAAAGAAATATATTATCAACCGTTCTTTTGGACGTATCTTTCCATCCGGGGAAGTGAACCACGTTAAATCCTGTGTTATGCGATTATGTTTTATGAAAGAATGACTATCTACATTGTCTGTAGAATGAACGTTTGAATGTTCCTTACATGCTGTAATAGGACAACTGTGATATGCATTTACCAATAGGAGAAGTTTGGGAATGATATGCTAGGTTCCACGAGAATAGATGAATGGCGAACATTTCAATTATATGTTGAGATCGTGAATCAGTCATTTAGGTTAATGTTTTCTTAAACACAGTGAAGGAACGCAGCACGGTTAGTCGCATCTATCAATTTAGTTCATGTTGTAATAATCTAAGTCCTTGAATGAATGCTAGAAAGATAACCAGTAAGTGCCTGAATGGATGGATGGGTGATATTCATATCAGTGCCTTAACCTTTTCAAGATCTTCCAAGTAGACGATAAGTGTGGTTGATTCGCAGTTCCAGTAGAAGATTCATAGCAGTAAGAAGCCCTTAGTGAGGCCCGCAGCGTTTCCATCACCGCACCGTAGTCGCTCGCAGTGTAGATCCTGTTGCGTACCTCATCGCTTTGACCCACAGCGCACTCCTTCTGTCCTGTGCTACGTAGCTTGTTCATATAAACATCTCATCATTTACTGTGGAAACCTGATTCTACAGTACCCCATAAGATACACCTATTGTGAGACCTTAGCCTGCTCACAGGTTGTTGCTGAAAGGGCCAGTGCGAAGGGGTTTTTGTTGGTCAAAAGGGAGAACTGCAAAGAACCTGGGTCTAATTGGAAACCTCTGGGTCAGTAGAAGCCAACAGCAAGTGCCCGATGGGTGATTTTCCAGAGTTGACCCCCGTGTGCAAAAATTGCACACTCCCTCACTGAGCAAAACTCTAGTTTCCAAGATGGATGTACAAGATGAGGGAGGGGCCACTGAGCCGAAGGGGAGGGGCACCCCTAGAACTACCCCGGTGTGTTGAATCCAACAAATTCGACGGTTTGTTGATCCGATCCATGGTCTGCATTCTATGGCTCATCCCGTCTCGCATCCAAAAGGCCTTCAGGGACACCTGTTGGATACCTGCCAGGGACGTAGAACTCCAACCATGCAACAAAATCGGGTTTCATGGAGTCATGGAGGTGTGTCTAGGCAGGTTCCATCCGGGAATGCTAGCCACAAGTGCCTGGTGGATGATTTTCTAGAGTTGACCCTTGTGTGCAAAATTTGCACAGTCCCTCACTTAGCAAAACCCTAGTTTCCAAGATGAGGGAGGGGCCATCGGGCCAGAGGGGACGGGTTCCCCTAGCACTATCTCAGTGTGCTAAATCGAACGGAGTCAACAGTTCATCGATCCGAGTCATGATCTTCATTCTATGGCTTGTCCCGTCTCGCATCCAGAAGGCCTTCAGGGATACCTACTGGATACCTGCCGGGGGCATAGAACTCCAACCATGCAACAAAACTGGGTTCTGGGGAGTCCTACAGGTGTGTCTAGGCAAGTTCCAGTCGGGAACACTATCCCTAACTGCCCGGTGGAATATTTTCCAGAGTTGTCCCCAGTGTGAAGGCCATGCCAAATTTGCTAAAGGGGGCCATTTCTTGACTGGAGGCCCCCGGGCATGCGTGGCCACCATGGACAGGTCCGTAATGGCCATGTGGACCTGTGGGAGGTAACGTAATCCAAGTCCTCTTGCCAGTTTGGGTTCCGTGGCCCTGGGTCAAATCCTCCAAGTGTCCCTGAATGACCCCGAGGTTCTCGACTAGAATGCCTGTAGCGCCCGAACCGTGGCTCGGTTCGCATATCTGTTGACTCCGGTGGGTTTGGGACGTCGAGTTTCAGCTAGGGTACCCCCCACAGCGTGCCTCGAAGACCCGAAAGCGGTGCCAATGGGAAATCCCCGGAGCTAAGGTTTTGCTCAGTGAAGGCCATTCCAAATTTGCTCAAGGTGGCCATTTCTCGTCCGGATTCCCCCGGGTGTGTGTGGCCACCGTGGATAGGTCCACAATGGCCACGTGGACCTATGGGAATCGACGGAATCCAATTCCACTCGTAGGTTTGGGTTCCGTGACCGCGGAGAAAATGCCCAAAGTGTCCCTGAATAGCCCCGGGGTGCCCAACTAGAATGCCCATAGCGCACGAACCATGGCTTGGTTCGCGAATCCGTTGACTTCAGTGGGTTTGGGGCACCGGTTTTCAGCTAGGGGACCCCCCATAGCATGCCTCGAAGACCCGGAAGCAGTGCCAATGGGCCATCCTTGGAGCTAGGGTTTTGCTGAGTGAAGGCTATTCCAAATTCGCTCAAGGGGGCCATTTCTGGTTCGGAGGCCCCCGGGCATGCGTGGCCACCATGAAAAGGTCCACTATTGCCATGTGGACCTGTGGGAGCTGACAGAATCCAAGTCCACTCACCGGATTGGGTTCTGTGGCCCCAGGGCAAATCCTCCAGGTGTCCTTGAACGACCTTAGGGTGCTCGACTAGAATGCCCGTGGCACCCGAATTGTGGCTTGGTTCATGAATTCGTTGATTCCGGTGGGTCCAGGATGGTGGGTTTTAGCTAGGGGACCCCCCACAACATCCCCTGAAGACCCAGAAGCGATGCCAATAAGCCATCTCTGGAGCTAGGGTTTTGCTTAGTGATGGCCATTCCAAATTTTCTCAAGGGGGCCATTTCTTGTCCGGATGCCCCCGGGCATGCGTGGACACTATGAACAGGTCCACAATGACCATGTGGACCTGTGGGAGGTGACGAAATCCAAGTCCTCTCGCTGAGTTGGGTTCCGTGGCCCCGAGGAAAAACCTCCAGGTGTCCTTGAACGACCCCGTGGTGCCTTACTAGAATGCCTGTGGCACCTGAACCGTGGCTCGGTTCACGAATCCATCGACTCCAGTGGGTCCGGGACGACGGGTTTCAGGTAGGGGACCCACCACAACGTCCCCCGAAGACCTAGAAGTGGTGCCAACGAGCCATCTCCGGAGCTAGGGTTTTTCCTAGTGATGGCCATTCCAAATTCTCTCAAGGGGTGCATTTCTCGTCCGGAGGCCCCGAGGCGTGCATGGCCATAGTGGTGCCCAACTAGAATGCCCATAGCACCCAAAGGCCCTTCCAGATTTGCTCAAGGGGGCCATTTCTCATCCGGAGGCAGAAGAAGATCAATTTTCGAAAAAACAATGTAGTTAGCAGAAGAAGATCAATTTTCGACAAAACAATGTAGTTATTACATGTGGAGGGAGCGGTTTCCCTTGGAAAACGAGTGTAGGGTTGAGTAGAGGAAAGATGTTGGGAAATGGGCTATTACATTAGCTTTTTTGATCGGCGGCTGTAGGTATATATGCTTTTCTTCGGATTTCCCTCGAAAGAAAAGCATAGATACCTACAGCCGCCATATTTCCTTATGTAAACCACTTGACAATCAGAAAAGCTAATGTAATAGCCCATTTCCCAACATCTTTCCTTTTCTCAACCCTACACTCGTTTTCCACAGGAAACCGCTGCCTCCACATGTAATAACTACATTTTTTTGTCAAAAATTAATCTTCTTCTGCTAACTACATTGTTTTGTCCAAAATTGATCTTCTTTTGCCTCCGGACAAGAAATGGCCCCCTTGAGTGAATATGGAATGGCCCTCACTAAGCAAAACCCTAGCTCCGGGGATGGCCCATTGGCACCACTGCCGGGGCTTCAAGGTATGCTATGGGGGGTCCCCTAGCTGAAACCCGGTGTCCTGGACCCACCGAAGTCGACGGATTTGCAAACCGAGCCACGGTTTCGGTGCCACGGGCATTGTAGTCGGGCACCCCGAGGTCGTTCAGGGACACCTGGAGGATTTGCCCCGGGGCCACGGAACCGAACCCGGTGAGAGGACTTGGATTCCATCGCCTCCCACAGGTCCACATGGCCATTGTGGACCTGTCCATAGTGACAATGCATGCCCGCGGGCATTCGGACGAGAAATGGCCCCCTTGAGCAAATTTGGAATGGCCATCACTGAGCAAAACCCTAGCTCCGGAGATGGCTCATTGGCACCGCTTCCGAGTCTTCGAGGGATGCTGTGGGGGGTACCCTTACTGAAACCTGCCATCCTGGACCCACCGGAATTGACAAATTCATGAACCGAGCCACGGTTCGGGTGCCACGGGAATTCTAGTCGAGCACCCCGGGGGCCGTTTAGGGACACTTTGGGCATTTGCTCCACGGCCACGGAACCCAAACCGGCAATTGAACTTGGATTTCGTTGGCTCCCACAGGTCCACGTGGCCATAGTGGACCTATCCATGGTGGCCACGCACGCGCGGGGGGCCTCCGGACGAGAAATGGTCCCATTGAGCGAATTTGGAATGGCCTTCACTAAGCAAAACCCTAGCTCCGGGGATGGCCCATTGGCACCACTTCCGGGTCTTCAAGGCATGCTGTGGGGGGTCCCCTTGCTGAAACCCGCTGTCCCGAACCCACTGGAGTCGACGAATTTGTGAACCGAGCCACGGTTCGAGCGCTACGGGAATTCTAGTCGGGCACCCTAGGGCCATTCTAGTGGTGATAACAAGTTTATTGTCTATTGAGTTTGATACTACATCCAAGAGCCACTCAGCAAGCTTTGAGATAGAAAGCTCATTGCTAAGAGAAGTTTTAAGGTTAGTTTCTCGTAAAACAAAGATTGTATAAATCCAGCGGGTGTCCCTGAAGGCCTTTTGGATGCGAGACAGAACGAGCCATAGAATGAAGACGGTGGCTCCGATTGACAAACTGTCAGCTCCATTGGATTCAGGATGTCGGGATAGTGCTAGCCCCCCCCCCTCCAGTCCCGTGGCCCGGGTGTCACCTTGTAGGTCCATC
The DNA here is from genome assembly GCA_027924585.1 of Larix kaempferi. NCBI lineage: Eukaryota > Viridiplantae > Streptophyta > Pinopsida > Pinales > Pinaceae > Larix > Larix kaempferi. Next base: position 306,590 of record BSBM01001988.1, read on the forward strand.
TTGGAAACTAGGGTTTTGCACAGTGAGGGAGTGTGCAATTTTTTCCCATGGGGGTCAACTTTGCAAAATCGTCCAGCGGGCACTTGTTGCTAGAGTTCCCAACTAGAATCATCCTAGACACACCTACATGTCTCCCTGGAACCCAATTTTGTTGCACGGTTGGAGTTCTATGCCCCCGAAAGGTATTCAGTAGGTGTCCCTAAAGGCCTTTTGGATGCGAGACGGGACGAGCCATAGAATGAAGACCGTGGCTCAAATCGACGAACTGTCGACTCCATTGGATTCATCATGCCGGGACAGTGCTGGGGGTGCCCCTCCCCTTTGGCCATGGCCCGAGTGTCACCATGTAGGTCCATCTTGGAAACTAGGGTTTTGCTTAGTGAGGGAGTGTGCAATTTTTGCCCATGGGGGTCAACTTTGCAAAATCGTCCACTGGGCACTTGTGGCTAGAGTTCCCAACTGGAACCATCCTAGACACACCTGCATGTCTCCCCGAAACCCATTTTTGTTGCACGGTTGGAGTTCTACGCCCCCGGCAGGTATTCAGTAGGTGTCCCTGAAGGCCTTTTGGATGCGAGACGGGACGAGCCATAGAATGAAGACCGTGGCTCGGATTGATGAACTGTCGACTCCATTGGATTCATCACGTTGGGACAGTGCTAGGGGTGCCCCTCCCCTTCGGCCCATGGCCCGAGTGTCACCATGTAGGTCCATCTTGGAAACTAGGGTTTTGCTTAGTGAGGGAGTGTGCAATTTTTGCACACGGGGGTCAACTTTGCAAAATCCTCCCCCGGGCACTTTGTGGTTAGCATTCCCAGCCGGAACCTCTCTAGACACACTTGCAAGACTCCTTGGAACCAATTTTTGCTACACGGTTGGAGCTCTATTCCCTGGCAGGTATCCAGTGGGTGTCCCTGAAGGCCTTTTGGATGCGAGACGAAACGAGCCATAGAATGAAGACCGTGGCTCCGATCGACAAACCATCAACTCCGTTGGATTCAGGACGTCGGGATAGTGCTAGGGTTGGCCCCCGCCCCTCCGGTCCCATGGCCCGGGTGTAACCTTGTAGGTCCATCTTGGAAACTAGGGTTTTGCTAAGTGAGGGAGTGTGCAATTTTTGCACACGGGGGTTAACTTTGCAAAATCCTCCCAATGTCACCTTGTTGTTTTTGGTTTCAAGATTTTATTTCTATACCTATCTATCCTACAAGTATAAAGCATAATATACTCTCCTAGCGAATTACTACTTCTCAAAACATTAAACATAATTTTGAAACTACTGAGAATCAAGCGCACTGTGGGATTCCCGATTGTTACCAGACCTAGTTCACTAAATGATAAAGGATTGTTTCATTTCTTGGGTTGTTTGTTGTTGCTACCTGACATCCTTGTTGAAATCAAGAGTAATACAAAACATAGATGGAGGGAAGTGCAGTGGGATAAGGTAACACAAAGTGATATTTTAAAGGAACTCAAGCAAACAAAGCAACCTCTTTGAAAATGTGTTGAATATTGCAAGAAAAAAGTTACTCAATATTTAAGGGAAAAGGAAATTCAATAGAGGTCCAAATGATTTATCCAAGTGAGGAAATAAGGTTAAAGGACTAGAGGGATCATTGGCATCATTTTATGAAATTTCTTACGGCATATTCACTTATGTTCCTTCACTAAGTATTCTAGCTACATCATATTTTAAAGATTAATGGTGTTATATCATAAATGCCATAATTTTCCTTTTTCCCTATACATTTGTAATTATGTTGAAGACAACATAATGGGGAATGTGAAATAGGGAAAGGCTATGTGAAGTGATATTTTCAAGGAACCTAGGAGATGTGAATAAATAATTTGAAAATGTGTAAAATGATACAAGTCCAAAAGTGCACAATGTTTATGAAAAAGAGAGGGTAAAAATAATAAGAGTGAAAGGGAAAAAAGATGGGAACTATTGGGAGTTAGTCATTGTAGATAGAACCAAAATCTTGAGCAAAAAAATCATTATACTACCAAAACAAAATCGTAGGTTGACTTGGCAATGTTGGAATTTATTGAATATACTTTTTCCTATAAAAATGGAGGGTAAATTCATGGATGGAATTTCATCAAATTTCATCATTGTACTACCATCAAATTTGCTCAAGGAGATGATGAAGTAGCTCAAAACAATATGGAAGTTGTTGCATCACATGAACCACATACATATTCACATAAATCATAACTTAATCATAATTCATGTACATCAAATAAACGATATAAGATAACGATATCAAATTCCTATCTAACATGAATAGCATTGATCATGCATGAATAAACAATGACATGGCTATAAGTCATAACTCAAACATCAAATAAATGATATAAGATAGCGATATCAAATAAACTATCTAACATGAATAACTTTGGACATGCATGAATAAACAATCACATCATTACTATACTATGTACCTCAATCAATTAGGCCTTCTGGATCCTCTCGGTTTTTTATTGTCTCAAACAACCTCTCGTGCTCTACATTAGGCAGTAAGTAGTGTACCTTGTTTGATGACTTCGTTGACATTGTCTGTAGTTGGATGTTTGTACCAGCGATCAAGTGCATAAAGTGATACACCCGCGACCCTGGTCTATAATCCGTGTATGTGTAGCCATTGCTCTTTGGTCCCTTTCCATCCATTGTAAGATATTCCCCCTGAACAACCATCGAGCCAGTGGGAAAGGTAATGCCTTCACTATCCGTTAATGATGCGAGGAGGGATTGCTTCCCCTGGATGCATCATGCCAACCCATAATTCGTCCCAATTGCACTATCTGTCGAGGCGACAACTACGTAGATGTGTCCTACAAAGATGCATTTTATGATCATATTCCAACAAGTAGTGGTTTGATAACTTGGATAATTACATATAAACAAGGAGGGAACCGGGATATGCATGCAGAAATGTTTACCTGGCTGTACTAGATTAGATATATGATCATATTCATTCGAAATAGAGGACTGACCTTCCTCTAACTGGATTGTTTCAACAACTGCACATGGGTCCACTGCAAGTGATACATGATCCCATTCATCAACCCAATCCATTGATTCACATTCATCCCATTCACAACTGTTGCAAGGCCCACAAAAGCAAGAAAGTTTTCGCGTCCATATTTCAAATAATGGGTTGTTTGAGCTTCGAACCGAATGAAATCCACGAGTTCCTTGCATAGTACTGCAACTATAAGAACGCAATCGGTCTATATCAACTACATGCCAGAAATTTCTTACATCATGTCCTCCATCCCGAATATGAGGGTTTCTCATGCACCTCATCTCTTCCCTTCGTAGGGAAGTTTTGAGACATGCCCCAGCATCGTCGTGCTCTCCCTTTCCATGACCAGTCTCAAAATAGTTCCACACATGCAGCACATCACAAGTCTTGTGCAAAATACTCAACCACTGGAATACATGTGCAATTTTGAACTAGCCTGCAAAACCATTTGGCCATATCCAATGGCAATCCATCTGTATACCTCTCTCCTTTAGCTGATCATAGAAAATTTTGAAGCAATGTTGCACGTAATGCAGGTCATGGCACCTATCGTCACTGATGTAGAAGTTGGTCTCCTTCAATATTATCCTCCTGTCCTTGCTGTTCTTTGGCGCATGCCTATACATGATATGGACCATTATGCTAACTTGGTCTGAATGGTAGTATGGCTTTTGAATCTCATTTTGTGGCTGCAGGGTGTAGTTTTCAGCAAAGTCCACAACCGATAATATTGTGCCATTGGGGAAGGTGTCCTTGCACTATCTGTACTATTCATCCTGCCATCGTGCTACATGGACATGCTGTACATACTGCTCGGTCTTTTGGTAGAATTCCTTCGTGAAGTTGCAAATTTGTACTTGGTGCCACAAAACCCAGGGCATTAATACAAGGTGACATTTTCAATGTGAATATATATGTACAAATTCAACATGTACAGTATGAAAGTATGCAAACTTAGATTACCCGTGACTTCACCAATGCAATTTTTTTGCTTTCCTTCGAACTATCTACTTGATATGTTATGTACTGGAAGTTCTACATTTCTATTGACATCCTCCCAAATGCGTTCTCCGTGGTTGCGTGGATGCAGGGGCTTAATAATGCAAATCCACTACAACTAGAACATGTCCCATATAAACATTATCTTTTATAATATTTTTTTCCTTCGGGTCTTGGACACATTATGCTATGTGTAAATTCTTTGGATGCATTTGGTGGTTGTAACGATGGGCAATCCTGCACAATGTTAGTATGCAAATCACAAAATCTATGTCTATATGTATCATAAAAGTACTCAAATTCTACATGGTATCTACAACACCATGTATTGCGATCATTGCAAATTTTAACATACCAGGGTTTGCATTTTTCAAAGGACCTTTGGCCCAAGTTCAATTGTGTGTGCTCATTCTTGAACCTCTCGTAGAGTTATGTTTGTGTCGTGTCAAGGAAGTGCTTGACATGGGGTTCACCCCCACTAACACTTTTTCTCAACTTTAAAACATCTATTTGATTCGATGACGGTCTAGTGTTATCATGCCAAAACTTATGCACTAGTTCTTTAACAGCATCAATGAGCTTCATGTCTAAACGAGGTAACCTACCAACAAAGGCCCAACAATCTGTTTGGCGTGGGGTCTCAAGTTTTTCTCTAATGGCAGAATACTTTTGAAGAGTCTTTCTGTCTACTTTAAATATTTTACATGTGTGTGATAGTAGGCGACATTGCCTTGTGGATTTGTCTACAATCGATTCCGACAGTACACGACGGGCCACATTAAAATCTTTTGTACGAGAAGTTTTTCCAATCAAATTCAATGCAGATTATAGATTTCTAACAACATGATTGTTGACATCTGAACTTCTAGCTACCTTTATGCTCAAAATTCTCCTAACATCCGCTAGACAATGTGATTTTAACAAAACAAGAAACAATTGACATTTTGCTGCATTGGTTTTGGATTCAAAAAATTCTTTCATTATCTTGCTACAATGGAAATCAATAGTGCGTTTGGGCATCTTACCTTCAAGTCGTGAAAATGAACTTTCATCCACATGAATACATCTGGGAGTTCTTCGTCGTCCGCTTGATAGTCGAGGCAAGGGAGTCGGAAAGGAAGTATGAGTCCCGCCAACGGCTTGTTGTGGCCCTTCGTTCACAACTTGATCCTACAAGGGAGTGTGTTTTGCATGTGTGTGCTCTTCTTGGGTAGGTTTCCAATTAAGAGCTTGTTCAACGTCCATCCCTTCATACTCGACATCAGGCTAGATTTGATTGGCTTCAACCACTTCGTCATTGCTTGTTGATGGATCTAAGGCACTAACATTTTGCTGAGAAGAGTAGTTAGGGGTAGATGAAAAAGCTTCTTGGCAGCTCATTAGAGAGCGGTTTTTTTAGCTCGAGAGATTGGCAGATAGCTGAAGAAACTGGAATAGCTCGAAGGGGGTTTTGAAAGATTTCACAGAGCTTTTTTGAAGTTCATTTTAGGTTGGAATTTAGGTCAGAGGAGTCTCGGGACCTAGTTCCTTGAGCATACACAGAGATATCCTTTCTCTGGTTGTAATGATCTAATTGTATTTCAAGTTTGAAAAGGTATCTATTACAATTTTCATTCCATTGCATGATTGATGAAATTGTATGTTCTACAAGCATGAATTTGTTATAAACTATGCTTATGCATTTAATGCGCACAGGGTAACTGTTTATTTGAATTCATTGAATGAATCGAAGACAATTTCCTGCTTGAATTCATATTTAATGAATGTACTAATCGATTGAAGAAAACTGGTAATCGTATGATAAGAAATTTCTGGCAGAGATCTGTTCCTGTTTCGCATAGGTTTTTTTTGGAAGTTTTATACAGTCTTTCAACGGCCCTTGAGTACCTTTGGAAAGGATCGACGGTCACTGAGCGTTGATTTGGAAAATCGATGGTTGTTGTAGGTTAATAGCAGGATCGACAAGGCAGATAAGATTTGTTAAGGAGCTTACAAGCTCGATGGAAGAAATCGAACACTGAGTTGATCAACGGTGGAAAGAACACATTACAATAAAAAATGTGTCGAAGTTAAAGATTCCTCAGTGGTGCGATGAAAGCCACAGTGGTTTTGTGGTTTAGTGACATGGCAGGTTCTAGTTGGTTATCGCATTCAAAGATGGAGATACAGAGCTCTCGTTTTGATTGACTGCGATAGGGGATTTGGTTGTGGAGTTGGTCATATGTTAAGGATGAAAGGACGTGGTAAGCATTTTTCATTGTGATTGCGATATGATCATATGGATATCCTAGCGTAAGCGCCTGAGTGGTTATCGTTGGAGGACTGCAGAGCAAAGAGACAAGTCTTATGGCAAGGCTATATGTCAAGGGTTAAGCACATTTGCATAGAGCGTATGCATGGTTAGAGCGCTAATGATTTTTGGTTAAGAAATGGCGGAGGTTTCCAGATATGGAGGAGTATTCAAACTAGTCAAGGGTTACTAGTTTAACGTTGTCCATTTGTTTAACTCAGTTTTGCACCTCAAATAACAGACAGGTAGGTAAACTATTAATAGGTTTTGAATTTTTGTAAAGTATAAACCTGACAATAGTGTATTTAATCATACACACTTGTTACAGATCCTCTTATGTTGGTCTTAGAGGGGACAGGTCATCATGATATCTTAAGCATTTGGTACATAACATCCCAAACATCCCAAATTAATGGCAAGCTTAGAAAATAACTTTTGTTCTTGCAATTTATGTAGAAAGTCATATATTCTTGACAAAGAATATTGGTGACTAATGATGATGTTGTGAACTGATCCAAAATTTAAGAAAAAAAATCCCCTTTCTCTTCATAACCAATAAAATAAGAGATCTGTGAGGGAACACTAGGTTTGATAATCCCTTGATGCAACATTTGTTGTATCTTCCTCTCTATCTCATCACACTCCATAAGATAAGTTATATAATATAGACTAAGATTAAGAAATGACAACTCTACTAGTAGTTGAATCTCATGATCAATCAACCTTGTAGGAAGAAACCCCTTTAGATATGCAAATACAACATCATACTTGTAGAGAAATCAACTGAATCCATTCTTTTGATTAGTTGTTATATCACCTCCTTCCTTCCTTTTCTTCACAGTTGTTTCACAATTACAATGACAAATTTAATACATTTTCTATTAATCAACCTCGTAGCTTAGTTACTATAAATAATGAAAAACGTCTTCCTACCTATGTAGCTAATAATATGATATGATCATATTGTCCCGCTTATTAACCTCCATTTGTTGTCATTTTTTAGGGAAATATTGTGTCTATAACATAGATAAGGGATACAAATTACAACTTCACATGTCTAGTGGGATAACATCAAACTATAACTCGACCACAAAATTGGTTTCAAAAACAAAATTTGAAGTTACAATAATGAATTCCTTGCATTGTTGCATGATCTTTTAACCATCCCAAAGAATAATGTTTAAAATATGCACGTGTCTTTCATCCTAAATATTTAACTAAATTTTCCAAAACATGCTTGTTGCCAAACTAGAGAATTCTTCATATAAAATGTCTTGGCAACAAATGTTTTTCATTCCCTTGCTAAACCCTCCAAGTGTATTTTCGATGTAATATGATGCAAGGAGGATAAAGTATTATATATCATGCACCCTCCTATACAGTAAATACATGCCACAACCATCCAAGTGTACATTGATATTTTACCAAAATAGTTATTTAACTAAAATTGTTAAACATAGAAAATGCAAACAAATGTTGAGAAAAATGCAGACATAGAAAATGCAAGCAACATGTGAGAACATGGGGAATCTCAAATATTTAAATAAAAAAATGCATATCACACTTAATAAAGGAACGTCATGCGAATGCAATTTATTATATCATCCATTAGTATATATATAAAACAATTCCTTTTACATAAAATTGATATTCTATAAAATATGAACCAAGTAGATGGGAAAAAATGGACTCACAATTCCTTTTAAGTAAAATTGATATTCCATAAAATATGAACCAAAGTAGATGGAAAAAATCGACTCTATGACTTTGAAAAACTAAAAGTTCTCCCTTAACAAGAGCATCTCCGATTTTTTTTAGTTTTGTATACTTTGGTTATGGTTAAGTCTTGCTTTAATATTCAATTTCAATGACCTTTTTTAATTCTTTGGTTGCAAAAAGCTATTTAAAAAAAAAGATCACTTGTATCTAATTTGAATGTGTTAACAAGTATTTGTTAAATAATTGTGTGATGAAGGAAGAATAAGACTTGGCCCTTTATTTCTTGTCTGAACTTTTGCAGTGAAGTTTTCGAAATAAGACATCAACTTTTCCATTACAGGGTTGCTTAAGTTTTCAAAAATAAGATCAAAATAAAACACGATTGTATGAGTGGACTTACCAAAATGAACAATTTTTTTCATCTCATGGTTAGTTAGATTTGCCCACTAATTCAATGAAGTTCTTAAAAATGGGATAATCAAAATGAACAAACTTCCCCATGACACTGTTGCGTTCATGCTTTGCTGGAATTGAGTTTTAAAAAATAAGGCTACCCAACTGAGTAAACTAAAATATTAAAGTTTATATCTTCTTCAGAATGTAGATCACAAAGAATGTAGATCACAAAGATTAGCTAGATATGCAAGGCTTGGTTCCTTCTCTCCGTTGTTAAGCTTCTTAGAATAACCTTTGCCTCCTTTGCACTAATGGAGCTTTTCCACTTTGTTTAACTGTAAGTTAAAGTTTAAATGATTTGTATTCATTATCTGGTAAATTTAGTGAAAACTGTTGAAATGACAGTTTTCAGTTGTTGGAATTGCATAATCTAAGTACCTGAGGTGTAATTGAGGGTGTTGAATCCATGTCTGCAATGAAAACTACAATTTCAACAATGAACATTGCAATTTCAGCAATAAATAATGATACTGGATTCTGGCCAGACTCCCTAAAAGAAAGTACAAATAGTCTAGACTTTAGCTCACTCAGCATGTGCATGTAAGGCTTTGATGAACAACAGGAATTTTAATGCTGATTCAGAAAAGTAGCACAACATTATCCACTTCAAACTTCATTGTTTTGACGCCCATTTTAGGTGGAGTGTTGCACACTTCAACCCTCTATTCTCACCGTGAAATTGTTAAAATAATTTCAGTCTCTATTGTCACCGACAAAACATTGAAATGACGAACAGCTTTCTATACATGAGACACGACATTTCACATTTGGTGATCAATAAAGCCGTTACAAAGGGATTGATTGTTTGGTGATAAATACTTTGTACATACAGTAATCTTGACTGAGTGCCATGTAGTGTCGGGTAACGTTGAAAGTTATACTTACAAATATGTAGAGATCCAACTACATAGAACAACATGCATAGATTGTTTATGCTGGGTAAATGGAGGTTCCTGGAGACAACCATGGATGATGCTCTGCCGGATTGCTTAATAATAAACAGCATGTCGTGCAGTGGTGCTATCGAGTCTTAGAGACTGGCACAAAGCATTGAAACGACAGGTTGGTGTACGGTAAATCTATGTAACCGGCGAGCGTTTTGTGGCAATTATGTAATGTTTAGCTAGCAATTGCGTTTGTTTGGTTGCTATGTCCTTTGAGTTTTGAGGATTAAATTTGGTAAAAAATTGAGTTCCTGACATAGTTTCACGGAAATGATATAGTTCCCCAGTGATTGAAGGGACTCGAAATTGATCCAAGCCCTTGAAAGACCTTTAAATAACGTAAAACAATGTCTAAAATTTTCACTTCCCATAATTCTTAAAGGACTAGTTAAAATTGCAAATACTGTGCCAATTCTTTCCTCCTTCTGCTGTCCTTTTCAAGAACAACTTTTTAATCAGTGCTATTGCTACCAACAACATATGGGCAACCACACTGACATGTTGAATGGTGTCACGTGAATGGAAAGGTGTTTGTCATGATCATAGAACGTTGACAATGTAATTGGGTTGTGAATTATTAGGGCAGATGAGCAACTGGTGGAACCACCTTAGATCCTTCAAACATCACCTATGTCCTCTACGGTCATCGACTTCTGTCTTGGATGCTGAGAGTTGAACTACCCATGACTGTCACAGCGATTTGATTGTATAGTTGACTGGAGGATGTATTTAATGTGATCATTCGAGTAAGATAAAAACAAACTAAAACGCTCTTGTTTTTCTGTGGCTTTTAAATCAATTTATGTTTAAATTTAGTTTGAAAATTGTAATTTTGATAATGCTGTCATTTCAGCAATCATGATCAATAATCTTAGACTAAATACCTGATTTTAAAACTACCCAAATAATTCAAATAACGATTAAAGCAACAAAATTAAGATTTAGACAATTCTTGATCTGCCCGATTCCAAGGGCGTTTTGGTGGTTCCTTATACTATTCCGTAATAATCGAGCATAAGAACACCCCACAAATGAAACAAAGAGACGGGAATGGAATGGGCTTGTCTGATTAAGTGACGATTACCATTAAGTTGTTATTATTATTAATTTATTTTAGTGAAATCACTTTTGTTATTATTATGAATATAGATAGATTTGAAATTGAAGGAGTTTAATGTTTTACCTGATGACTAAGCTTCATCAGTTCAGCAATCTTAGGACACAGTTGGTTTTTTTAAGCTATTATTAGAATTCAGTTTTTAGTTATTTTTAGATAATAGACTTTTCTTTTTCTTTCCAAAGGAAGCTGTGAGCTCTCTATTCTGTTTTTCTGGTCTTTTCTGAATAAGAAGTGTAGTTTGGTTATGCAACTTCAGAATCTTGTACTTAAGCCCCTTCTCGGAGAAACTTACACAGCTCACACACAACACCTAAAGCAACAGTTTGATCTCATTTCTATAAATCTCTCTAGTGTTTTTGTATTTCAGTTAAATCTGAGTATTATACTTTTTGAATATGTCATCTGTGAATTTATTTCATAAATTCATTGTTTATAAGTTTAACTAAAACAGAGCATACTTTGTTTTTGAGCTCTTCCTCCTTCAATAGGTATTAGAGCCTTGTTGCACTCTCAGTTTACTCTAGTTAGGTACCAGGGAGTGTTAGACGAAGTGCCATACCTATGTCAAATTTTGAGGAAAAAATATATAGAGGTGGATCTTGTGCAAGGCTATTTTTCCAAAATTTTAAAAGTTAATTTTATATTTTTTTAAAAAATAAGGAATTCAGTGAAGCACTAAAATGACATGGTCAGCGTTGGTCCACCCTATCATGGTCTTAACATAATCAATCATTTTTTTTAGTTTGTAGTTATTCTTGTACTCTTGCGCGGGTTCTTTTCCATTCCTAAAAGAGGTGAGCTAGTCAAAAGTTATAGCCGAAATAAACGACCTATGTTTTATAAAAATTTGACATGAGTGCAATTAAAAATGAATTAAAAATAGAAAAAAAATTAGATTTATTCAAAAAATATATAGTTAAAATCTGGACACAGAGCTGGATGTATAGTTTTATCAATAGTGCACAAGTGGAGCATATGCAGAACGAATGGGTGAAAAACATGAAGTTACATAATTGGGTGTGTTTTGCTATAACTCACTGTGAGCCTTAAGGTTTGGGAATCCGAACCTAGTACCGACCCTACAAGGGCACAAAAAAAATTTGAATTTAAACGTGTGTACACGCAAGTTAGTGCTCACGCGTACTGGTGCGCACATGTTATTTTATACCCTCACTTTTTTTTCTCTCTTCTTCTCCCTAACCACCCCCCCCCCCCCCCCCCATCTCTCTTCCTATCCACCCAATCCCCCCTCTCTCTTCCACTCCACCCAATCCCTCCTCCCTCTCTCACCCACTCTTTCATTAACCACAAGGGTTAGGAGATTTAATCATCCATGTCCATAAATAGCACCTAAATCCATGACATAGGATCTCTTAGGAATAGCCTTGATTCCAAGTATGAATATGTGTGTGGCCATTCTAATGCCTTGGATTCTAGGTATGGATGTTTGGTCCCTATACATGGTTGAGGGATGAAACCTTGGATTTATGCCCTAAAATAAGAATGTAATCATCAAAGCTCAAGAACGATGCCTTAGTCCACTACACACGACCTCTCAAGCATATCCTTCGGCATGAGTAGCGATATTAATGATATTAGGAATGTATGATCATTAGTTATAGGTCTGAGGGTCCTAGACACAGTTGAGGGAGAAAATTCAGTCTTTATGCCCTAATAAAGATGATAGAAATCTAGGCTCAAGATCGATGCCTCAAGCCAAAAAGTTGACCTCCTAAGGGGATATGGGCACCATTATGAGTTTTCAAGTAGAAGGTATTAGTCATGGGGCCCTCAAGAAGGTGATGGGAGGAAACCTAGGCATTAGTTCCTAAAGGATAATTTTGTGGATCCAGAGCCAAAAACAATGTCATGAACCTACACACATGACCTCCCAAGAGAATTCTTCACCTTTGAGTTAGCATATTAGCATCATTAGTTTTTTTGGTGAACTAGGTAATGACCTCAAGGTTTGGAGAAAGGTTAAGCAATGAAACTCAATCATTAAGCCCGAAAAGTAGCTCCTAGGGCTCAAAATCCATCAACAAGGCCTCAAAACCACCACACATGACTTATTTATGGAATTTGTCTTTCACTGGAAATATAGGAACCATTAGAAGGTTTTTAGCATCAAGGATGGGTTGTGGCACCATGAACATTGTTAAGAGAGGAGAATCAACCCTTGTGACTTAAATTATGCTTTTACGCATCCAACTCGAAGAATAATGCCTTAGACTAGCACCAATGGTTTCTTGAGAGTATCATCTACCTCTAAGTTGGATATGGGCACCATACGGAGGTTATGAGCACTTGGTATAGGTTATGGTGCCTTGACCATGGCTAGTGGATAAAACTTGGGCCTTCTGCCCTAAAGGTGGCTTATAGGGTTCAAGGGACATGTAAAGGCCTTAACGCACCAAATAATACCTTTTTATGGGATCTATTGCCTCTAAGAAGGGATATGGGATCCATTAGAAGGATTTTCCTACTAGGATTGGGTTATGGCCGCAAAAACATGGAAGGGGGTAGAAACCTAGGCCTTAGGCCCTAAAAGAAGCTTCTAGGAATCTAGGTCTAATAATGTCACCAGGAAACAACACACATAATCTCTTGAGTGTATCCTTGACCTTTGACGGTGGATATGGGTACCATTACCAATTTGTGAGCACTAGGCATGAGTGTGAGTGTGTTAACCATGATTGGTAAAGGAAGCTCGAGCATTAGGATCTTATAAAGACCACTATAGGGCTCAAAGTCCTAGAATGATGCCTTGAACCACCATAGATGAATTCTTGAGGGGATTTATGGCATTCAAATGGGGATATGGGAAACATTCAAAAAAATTTGAGCACTAGGTATGCATGGATTTGGGGTTTTAAACATGGTCAAGGGATAAAACTTGGGCCTTAGGTCCCAAAGGAAACATCAAAGCATCTAAATCCATGAATGACACGTTGAATCACCACAGAGTAGATAAAGGGATAATTAAACCCTTTATCTATGTCATATTAATACGTTAGTAGCATTAATTAATCATTCTACGATTAATTACTATGTATTAGAATAGATAGATGGCATATGAGTCATTGTGGGGACCACAAGTTTCCTACACCCACTAGAGACTATTTCTGGATGTCCTAAAATAGATTCTGGCTATTTTTAGACAATTCCGAGTTAGATTGGTGCACATGCTGCTTTTACTACTTTTTACCACTTTTTGGGTGAAAGGTAAAAGCTAGTTGACTAGGGAAACTGTTTTTTGGACCACTCATCCTCCATGATGTTTCTTCCTTCCATTTTTGGGATTTGGCATGTTTTTTCATCATACATCACCATCTGATCACTAAATTAGAAATTCGTGAGCCTTTGGTGTGACTTGGAGAACACACTTGCCACCTAGGGGGGTTTTGCATTATTTTAGTAAGTATGCTTTTGTGAGGATTCGAATGACATTCTTATGTATTCCAATCCCTGATGTAAAGTTATATATTGACATCCTATTAGTTTCCCAAGGTTGGCTGATGTAATATTATTCTCTTGAGTAATTCAGTTTGCATCTTATGTGAGTAATTTTCAGTGTTCTTGACTAGTTGTGTGAGATCTTTTGTGAGAGTGTGTAATTTATTGATCAGATCTTGGTGTGAACTAAATTCACATGGTATTAGAGCTATCGAGCTATTCCTTTATCCTTCTATTGTCTTGCAGGATCCAACCAGTCTCAAGGAGGGCGTGGGTAATTCATCCACATGGCGCATTCTATCATCCAGAGGGCACAACTAAGCATCCAGGGGCGTACCCAAACCACTCCAAAATCTATTTCAGAGATGCCATGGATCAATCACATCAGATATCCTCACTCCATTCAATTATTTTGGACTAGAAAGCGCAGATGTAGATCATGTTGAGGAGCAAAGGCCTCTACATGGTGACTATGGCAACTGAGACTAAGCCACGCCTCAGCAATTGAGAAGTCAAAGTGGCATAATTGAAGAGATGAAGAATATGGTATACTATGTCTCACTACATCCAGGGATTTTCTATTCCCATCTTGATGGTCTTACCTCTCCCAATGAATTTTGGCTAAGCTTCAAGAATTGTTTGGCAAGGCTAAGGAATTAAAGGCCCACCAACTAGATAATGAACCAGTTTCATTGAGTCCACAGAATTTCAATAACCTCCAGGATTTCTTATCGAAATTTAAGTCACTTGTTCGTATAGTTGAAGCAATGTGGGAATTTATAAAAATATGAGCAACTGATCTTTCCCATTCTCTCCAAGCTTGGCCCAAATTACTCAGTCTTTGTTTCGACCTTTCATGCAACCAGAAAAGCAGTTCGAAACTGGAAGAGTCCTACTCTCTCAGAATTCATGGAGTCTCTTACACAAGAACAAGACAAATTGGTCTTGATGGGAGCAATCAAAAATCCATCAAAAGACCACTGTCTGAATGTTGGATATTCCAAAGGGTTCGAAAAGGAAGAAGAAGGGAAATTTCAAGAATCCCATTGATCAAAAGAAAGATAAGTAGAAAGTTCTTGAAGACTCCTACAACTCAAAGAAGAATCCAAATAAGAAGAATGAGAAGGCAAAGTGTACTTATTGAATTAGGGGATTTCAAATCCCCCTGAAAGCTCCTGCATGAAGAAAACCATTGATCAAAATGGCTCTACTCTTGAGAAAGCCAACATTCCTCTTCCTGAGAGCATAAGGAGGAAGGATGGATGAAAAATTCTGATAATAGGAGAGAGTGCATGCACTGGTGGCAAGCACATCCAATCCTACCTCACTCGTTATTGATTCTGGAGCTTTAAGGCACATGGTGTCTACAAGTGAGTTCTTTACTTCACTCGACTCTTCCCTGTGGTCCACATATTGTGTTGGGTGACAATTCTGAAACATCAAGCAAAGGGAAAGGCAACATAGATATTGATTTTCGCTCATTCAATAATGTCTTGTATGTTCCTGGACTTGCTCCTAACCTCTTGTCAGTATACCCAATAT
>BSBM01001989.1:600000-848168 GCA_027924585.1 Larix kaempferi
TGACCGGCGTATATAAAAACATAAGAACCTCATTTCACTACAAATGTGGGACTAAAACCCAAACCAAAAATGATCTCCACCGTTCACTGTTTGATCCGATGCCTACTGAGTCTCTGCCATGGATCCTACTGTAGATCTTCATTTCCTCCTACAAAGAATTGTCTGACGAGCTATCTTATGGTGTCAGTGTATTGGACTTTTACACCATATCATGATGCATCTTGGATAGGAGAAGGCTCAAGCGATATTGGACAATGATCACTTCCAAGGAAACGTTCCATTTCGATTCCATGTCCATGTATGTTGCTTGCAACAATGCGATCTTTGAATGTTGCAGACACTTAAAAAGTAATTTATCCTCATCCTTTTTCCTCTATATTTCCCCACTGGGTTCCCTAACCACGTATACCCACAGTCTTGTTCTGGTTTTTTATGTGGCCACTTATATGTGTCCAGTAGCTTCCCCTGTACCAATATAGTTGAGAATCGCCTCCTCTCTGCAATTGTAAATCCCCGTTGCCCGAATCTACTCCGAAAATGTAGTATCATCTGTTCTTTTGATATCTGAGTTCATACACTTGAACAAGTCCTAAAAGAGCAAAGCAATTAACTGACCTGCAAGCTCTAAGTGCGTGCATCATAAGACATTTCATCCATGAATGAGCACACGATTTCAGAACCTTGCGATCTTTGCAACGTTAGAACCCAAAATAAAATTTTCTCAGTAAATTTCTAAACACCATACTAATTGTTGCTCATCACATCTCCGTGAGGCATATGTTTGAGATTATGGGGCCAGTACTGAGGCTTTTCTTGATTTTCATCACCAGCATACTTAACCAATAGCTATTCATATTGTGATTCATCCATGGAGGGTTTATCGAAGGTGAACAATGTCTCTATTGTTTTCACATGAGTTAAATGAACCATATACAAATAATGCATTCCTTTCATACTATATAAAGCCCATTCTACAATTTCAGAACCCACCATAATTGGTCTTAGAACTCAACGCATTCTTTGTAATCTCAGCATGAAGGAATCAATGGTGGAATTTCATTTCATCCATGCCCTTCAATGGCTTCCATGATAGCATTTATGACATGAGGTGATGTCTCAAATATATTAGGCCATACATAATTCATCAAATGGACCAAAGCATCCTCACATCCAAGTCTTGGGACATCTAAAGCCATGTGTTTCACTGCTGAAGCTGTTGTTTTCCTATGCACAAGATCTCGATCCATGAGTGCGTCTTCAAGTAATGGTGTCACTTCATATATGTAGTCCTTTCCCATCTCACCTATATATTCATTCATAAGAGCTG
The DNA here is from genome assembly GCA_027924585.1 of Larix kaempferi. Taxonomy (NCBI): domain Eukaryota; kingdom Viridiplantae; phylum Streptophyta; class Pinopsida; order Pinales; family Pinaceae; genus Larix; species Larix kaempferi. Next base: position 601,328 of record BSBM01001989.1, read on the forward strand.
GCAGCACAGTAAAGGGAAAACAAGTCTCTGCAACAATAGCTATAGTTGTACAGACACAATTTTGGCATTCTTGAACCTTCAAGTTGTTCAGTAAAGTAGCAAGCACATCCTTTGGCCCAATTGCCTTTGTAATGTATCCAATTGTGTTCACAGTTGCCCTTCTAATTCCCTTCTTATGAGATTTCAACATCTTTAAATCTCTGTCTTCAAACTTTGTCCTCTTTTCCTGAGATTTCAGACCTCTGGCGTGCATTTCTAAAATGATCCAAGGTCTACATGATCCATCTGTTAAATTTTGAGTATTAATTCACAATACTCTAGGATCTTTACTGAGAGAATAACATGTACAATATATCAATGCATAAAAATCACAATAAGCATCACAAGCATCACAAGAATCAAAAGCATAAGAGACAAGAGACACAGAGTTTCCGTGGGGAAAACCCTAAGGTGAAAAACCCCACAACTTCCTCAGAGATAGAGAGAGCAATGGCTCAACCAAAGTACAACCAAAATACACTAAGATAGTCTCCTAGTAGCAGATGATCCTCCTCCTCACTAGTGCACCACTTTCTGAGTGAGAGAAGTGTGAGTTTCCACATGATCAAAATAGAGATCTCTTGATTTGTATTTATACTAACCTGTTTGCCTAGTTACACTATGGGGCCAACTTGTCTATTTAGATACATCCACAATATAATATATATTTCAGGGCTGACCCCACACATGGTGGTCTAATAACCCATCGGCAAGTACACACACTTGTGACACTTTTCAATCCACATGACGACACTTCCTTATAGAGGAATAACACATCTCTTATAAGGGTACAATAAATATATATGAAATACATTCCGAAGTTACATATACATCAACACTCCCACTTAACTAGCAAGGTATTTCTCGACACAGATCTATTAGACAAGTCTTCTTCTCGAGATCATCGTCATCGATGCATCATTGTCGTCATCGTCACTGTTGCTAATATCTCAACCAATCTTTGACTCTACTCATCATAGGAAGTTCTACAGAGCCAGTCCTTTTTCATACTGGATGTAGGCTCACCACCTGCAGGTCTTCGTCATCACTGGCCATATTGTGGAATCCTTAGGACTTATTACGTGCGTCACAAAACCTCGAAAGAGAATCCCAGGCTGTTACGAGCACAAGGCTCTACCTATAGGATCTCCCAGGGCCATATTATATGTGACCTCACCACAAAACCTCGCAAGAGCATCCTAGGCTATTACAAGCACACAACTCTACCTATAGGATCTCCCAGGGACAGATTATATGTGGTCACCACAAAACCTCGCAAGAGCATCCCAGGTTGTTACGAGCACATAGCTCTACCTATAGGATCTCCCAGGGACAGATTATATGTGGTCATGGCAAAACCTCACAAGAGCATCCCAGGACTTATTATGAGCACATAGCCCAACCTATCGGATCTCCCAGGGACATATTATATGCCATAAGACAAAACCTCGAAAGAGCATCTGCCAGATATCCTAGGGCCAAATTATATGCCATAGGAAAAACCTCGAAAGACTATCTGCAGATCTCCCAGGGCCAAATTATATGTCCTCCCAGAGCAAAACCTCGAAAGAGCATTTGCCAAATATCCCAGGGCCAAATTATATGCCATAGGAAAAACCTCAAAAGACTATCTACAAATCTCCCAGGGCCAAATTATATGCTCATCTGCACAACCTGATCCACGGCCATAGAGTATTAACCTGATACTCACCATACATCATCTTGATGTATACATGATCATCCTGATCATCATCACTGCAACATCCTGCTGCATATCATCTGGAGCAACATCCTGAAGCTCGTCATCCATGATCATCCTGATCATACAATGCATCTCCTGATGCATACCAAGTATCTACCTGATACATATCATCATACATGATCCACCTGATCATACAATGTATCCACCTGATACAAATACAAATACATGATCCACCTGATCGTACATGATACATATCAACATACATGATCTACTTGATCATACAATGTATCCACCGGATACATATACAGATACATGGTCCAGGCATCCAACATGATGCATATACAAAATACATAAAAATGATCCAACCGATCATATCCAGCATCCAACATGATGCGTGCATACATATAAATGATCCATCTGATCATATCTAGCATCCAACATGATGCGTACATACATATACATATAAATGATCCAACTGATCATATCCAGCATCCTCCTGATGCATATACAAAGCAGTAACTGGAGCATCGTCCTGATGCTCATCATCCAGCACTTACATCCACAGTCATGTGAAGGATCCTCCTTCCAACATGCTTGGAATGGCTTATGCAAATGTGTCCATCACTTCTTCCTCGAAGTGTCATCAATCCGAAGAACACCAAGCCTCTCTCTGAAGTACTCGAACTTCACCCTAGCTAGTGGCTTCGTCAACACATCTGCAATTTGCTCGTCCGTCGCAACGTACAGGAGCTTCACAGCTCCTCTCTGCACCATATCCCTAATATAGTGATATTTGATCTCTATATGTTTCAACCTGTCATGAAACACTGGGTTCTCGGACAGCTTCACACAACTCTGGTTATCACAAAAGATACCAGTAGCATCCAACGGGAGATCAAATAACTTAGATAGTAGCTTCCATAGCCATACTACCTCACAACTAGCTGAACAGGCTGCAACATGCTCTGCCTCAGCTGTACTCAGTGCTACGCAGGACTGCTTCCTTCTAAACCAAGAGATCACACCTGATCCCATACTGAAGCAGCATCCAGATGTGCTCTTCCTATCTGTAGCACTGCCAGCCCAATCTGAATCAACATAACCCTGCAGGTTAAACTTTTGATTCGCTTCATACTTGAGCCCATAATCCACTGTACCCTTCAGGTACCTCAGAACATGCTTTACAGCAACCAGGTGAACACTCCTCGGATTTGTCAGGAACTGACTCAATGTGTTCACCGCAAAGAAAATATTTGGTGTCGTGTTCGTCAGGTACATCAAGGACCCAATCATCTGACGATACATAGAGACATCAACCGGCTCAGATGAAGCATCGCATAGAAGCTTCAAGTTTGATGCCATAGGTGTGGCCATGGCCTTGCAATCCATCATCCCAAATCTCTTTAGGATATCTATTGTGTACTTCCTTTGACCAAGGAAGATCCCACCTGCACTCTGCCACACCTCCATACCTAGGAAATAATGCATCATTCCCAGGTCCTTCATATCAAACTCAGTAACAAGCTTCCTCTTTGTATCTGCAATCAATCTGTCATCTCCTGTTACAAATAAGTCATCCACATACATGAGCAGAATTACAGGATTCCCTTCCTCAACCTTGTAGTAAAGGTTGGAATCTTCTTTACTCTTGGTAAAGCCCAAGCTAGATAGGAAACTGTCCATCCTACCATAACAAGTTCTGGGAGCTTTCTTCAAGCCATACAAGGCTTTGTTCAATCTGCACACATATGACTCCCTGTCATGTGTTTCGAAACAAAGTGGCTGCTCCACATATATTTCATCTTCAACTACACCATTCAAGAAAGCTATCTTGAAATCCATCTGGTGTATCTTCTATTTCATCACTTTTATATTTCTCTATGCTGCCATCTATAGCATGCTTGATCTGATAGATCCATATGGAAGTCATAACAAACTTCCCTTTAGGTCTTGGGACTACATCCCAAACATCATTCTTCATAATCGACGGATCATGGCATTCTTCCCATATCCTAGGAACTTCAATATATTTAATAGATAATTTTGTTGCTGAACAAATGTTGTAGTTCTTCTTTTGTAGGTGATGGCATACGATCTTTCCTACAAGACAAGTTAAATTGCATGATTAGAAACATCTCATAGTTTTCAAAACAAATTCTTATACATAAAGAAATATGTCATACAGTAATGCAATTATTTTAGCCAATGCTTCAATACAACATTCATCCATATCCTGTAACTTTCTAGATGCCTTCCAATCTCTACCAGAACATTGTTAAGAGTTTGCACTACTCCCAACATGTCAGCAAAAGGGTTTCATTCTAGATAAGTAGAAATGGAATGTTGTACAGTGCCATAGGCCACTTACCCATCACATGCATATTAGTAGTATACTGTTCATTAATGTAATCATTCTAATATGCACAATACATATCCTAAGTCTAGGAACATAAGCATATGTATCATTGAACAATTTTATTTAAACAAACAAATATGCAAGAAATGACAATTTAAAATACTTATTTTTGTTTGTTTGTTGGGTGGACTCCCTCTGAGTCTTTACTTCCTTGCAGGAGCTGTTGGAGTCCTAATTTGAAGTAGCTTCTTCTACACCTTTCTATTGTGGAATGTAAGGAGATGGTCAACTCCCTCTGAATATCTGCATCCTTGCTGAAGCCACTAGAGTGTGCTCCCTCTTGATCTTTGCTTCCTGGATTACCTGTTCTTGAACTTATATTTATTCTCGATCCCTATGCATGCTTGTTAGTATCACCATTGTGTTATCCTCGAGGTCTCATACAAAATCATACATTCATTAGTATATTCTCAATACTATCAAAACACAATAATCTCAAGCATGTATAGTCATGATTATTTCAAACAGAAATAATAAGCATTAGCATTCAAGGTTTATATAGGACTCTTATGGTTAGTCATATCCTAAGAAACATAACATGTCTAAACCTATGATTACTCGAACCTATGACTCTTCTAGTTAGTCATATCATTAATTAAGGTAAGACACATAATATGCATATACCCATTATTATTCAAACCTATGACTTCATGAATAAACATCATCAATCATGACATGCATACTTATATAATAGATCCTATGATATAAGAAACACATACCTGGTCACCATATTTGCTAGTTATGTCCAACAATGTGTTCTTGTTCTTTTCAATGACCTACATAACTCATTAGTTAACTTTTGCAAAAACAAATTATACATACCTCTATGTGATCCATGACTATGGATGAATCTTTGTCTTTATCTCACCATAGCAAGTTCAGGTTGTCCTTTCAATTTGTACAAACCTCCCTCTTGCTCTCCAATCACCACTGCATCATCGATTGTTTTACCCTTTGGCCACATTAGGACTTGGCCATCTACAAATGCAACCCTCATACTTTTTGCATCTAATGTAGAGATGGAGAGAAGGTTATTCTTGAGCCCAGGTACATAAAGTACTTCTTTCATCTTCAAAGATTTTCCAGAATCTAGGTTATAGAAGGCTTCACCACTTCCTTTGATTGGGTATTGAAAATCATCCCCAAGTTTCACCTTATGAGGTGATTCATGTTCAGATAGGTTTACAAAAGATTCCTTAAACCCAGTCATGTGTTTGGAAGTCCCACTGTCAATCAACCAATCATTACAACCATGGGAAATAGTACCTGTGAGAGCAGATATTAGAACATACTCTTCTTCACTTGATGAGTCATCATTATTATCATCACTTTCTGCCCTAGCCTTCTTCTTTGGAGGTTCATCATCCTCGGCAACATGAGCATGGAACTTTCTTTTGCTGCCCTTCTTCTTCTTGCTGGAGTTGTTGTTATTATCCCTTTTGTTCTTGGGACAATCTGAGGCAAAGTGACCCTTCTCATTGCATGTGAAGCATCTTAGATCCTTCTTATTCTTTTGATAGGATCTCTTGTAGTGAGAGTGCTCCTTCTTTTGGTGTGAACTGCGAGAGCTTGATCTTCACCTCCCATCTTTTCCTCACAAGCTACAAGTCTAGCTTCTTCTTGAGAGCATTCTTCCCACAGTTTACTGAAAGAGATCAATTTCTTTCTTGCACAGATTCCTTGAATAAAGGAGTCCCATGACCTAGGTAGGCCATTCAGAGTGGTAATAACAACTTCACCATTGTCCACTACTTCATCCATAGCTTCAAGTTGCTCCTTGATCTGAGAGACCTTGGAGAAGTAAGATTGAATGGTTTCTCCATTCAACATCTTGACCCCTTTCAATTGATTCCGCAGAGTCATCTTCCGATTTATGTTCTTTCCTTCAAATAGCTTGGTCAAAGAGTCAAACATATCCTTGGGTGTCTTTAGAGAAGACACATGGGGTATGAGATGGTCTTTGATAGAATCAGCAATAATTCTCTTTGCCTTGACCAAGTTCTTCTTGTGCAATACCTTAGCCTCTTCATCCTCTGGGATAGGGATGTCTTCTTTTATATATGAGTCCAACTCCTTCTCTTCCGGGATTAACCCAATCCTATACTTCTAAGCTCGGAAGTTATCATCCCCTTCAAGCTTATCCTCAAGCTTGGTGTGGTGAGACATCTTAAAGAGTACTTCAAATGGAAATAGAAAAGATTTAGGTCTTACCACTTGAAATGCTGAAAACTGGATCTGGTCCCGGATTAGGGTTTGTCGAAAAAACCCTAAAAATTCAAAATGTGAATTTCAACTTTCTGAAAGGATAGAAAGATGCGCCTTAATGAGTTGATCAGCCTGGTGTATTCAGAATTTGAGATCAGCAAAGCTTTACCCTTCAGATTTGTCTTTTTGTCCTCTCGGGTTCACTAGGGAGAGCCTTGAATTAGAGTTTGAGTTTCCCGGAGATCTACCCAGCCAAAAATCTCAATCCAAAGCTCTAAAATTCGATTTTTGAAAGGAGCTTCCAGCTATGTCTTCAGATTTCAGAAATTCCTATTTTTGTGGAAACCCTAATTTTTAGGGTCAAATCTAAAAATGCTCAGAATTGAATTCTGATTGGGTATATAGATTCTCCTTGATGGTTAGAGTCAATATACTATACTGCTTTTCCAAAAACTATGGAGAGAAACCCAATAAACAAGAAACTCAAGTTTTCGTCACTGCAAAATGTCTTCTTCTCATGTTAGCTATGATACCATGTTAAATTTTGAGCATTAATTCACAATACTCTAGGATATTTAATGATAGAATAACATGTATAGTGTATCAATGCATAACAATCACAATAAGAATCACAAGAATCAAAAGCATGAGAGACAAGAGACACAGAGTTTCCGCGGGGAAAACCCTAAGGGGAAAAACCCCACAACTTCCTCAGAGATAGAGAGAGCAATGGCTCAACCAAAGTACAACCAAAATACACTGAGATAGTCTCCTAGTAGCAGATGATCCTCCCCCTCACTAGTGCGCCACTTTCTGAGTGAGAGAAGTGTGAGTTTCCGAATGATCAAAATAGAGATCTCCTGATCTCTATTTATACTAACCTGTTTGCCTAGTTACACTATGGGGCCGACTTGTCTATCTAGATACATCCACAATATAATATATATTTCAGGGCCGACCCCACACATGGTGGTCTAATAACCCATCGACAAGTACACACACTTGCGACACTTGTCAATCCACATGACGACACTTCCTTATAGAGGAATAACACATCTCTTATAAGGGTACAATAAATATATATGAAATACATAGATAAAATACATTCCGAAGTTACATATACATCAACACCATCCTTACACAAATCCTTTCTTGGCGTGCATTATTGTAGGAGTGACGTGCATTGCTGTTTCATTTATTGCTCTTGTCGTGGCTATTTTCCACTGCCATTTTTTATTGCCATCAATGACAATCTACATCCTCTGCCATATTGCCAACATACTTTGCATTATATTTAAGCAAGTTCATTTATTTTACATAGCAGTTAATACTTTTCATTTCAAAGTTTTAGTTATTTATTTTCCAGCTTGGCAATCTTGGGTACACACCACTTGTGTACACATTCGGACACCATAATCCAAGTGAGAACTAAAATCTACTTAACTCAACCAACTTTAACCCGACTTGGGGAACAAAAAAAGAACTTTGTAGCCAGGTAGGACATTGGGGATAGGCATCCAAATAACACCTCATTTGTCATTTACATTTGAGACATAGTTGTTGTCCATTAGGGATCCAAAATCCCCTATTATTTATTTGTACGGTTGACACCGATTTGTCGGAAGGCCTCTCCCTTAGGAGGGCAAGAAGTAAGACTGGTTCCGTAAGTCTGAGTGGAATACTGCTATCCATTCTATACTGAAGGATAACAACTTGTTGTTCTTGTCGTGCATGTTGTCGCCCATACCGGGTGTACGACAGCCAAAGAATCGAAGATGCGGGATACCTTTCCGGACGTGTCATGAACAGGGTAGCTTAGTTGTCATTCTTCTAGGACTCGTTTACCTAGAGTCCCTCTTAGTAGAGGGATATCCTTAGCCATTTGGTTCTCCATTTCGTATTGCCTAACTACAGATTGCATCACCTTGCAGGGGATACGATTTTTGTGAGCTTTCACATCTTTTAGATAGGTTTTTGCATGCTCTTATACCCCCATTGGATTAGTGAGACTACCTTTTTATTTTTTAGGAGTGCTTCCTGTTGGTATTCTGACCATTTTATTGTTTCTCTACTTGTTGTAGCACGCTGTTGCAGCATGCATTTTTTAGCATTGTTGTTGGCCTGAGCGCCATTCTTTTTTAGCTCTCCTTTTGCACACATGGTTGCACTAGGAGTTTTGAGAATTTTAACCACCATAACCCCTCATCACTTTTACACCTGTCACCATTGATTCACTGAGACATTCTCATCGCTTACGGAGACTATCCCCATAGCACGATTCACTTGACTACACCCATCACAAGTGCACCACCTCGTCACTAGATTCTGTCGCTCCTTACTTTACCTCAGATTCTGAGTCAAAGTTACCCACCTACACTGCTCTGTCTAGCCCCATGGCCGGCATGAATCCCAACCCCTTTACCAGCATTATTTTCGCAGTGGTTTTACCACTAGCCCAGTTACCATTTCAGCATCCATCCTTACTATATTATCCACTGGACCTACGACTGGCATTCCAGTCACTACTTCCATACCCATTGGTATCAGGTCTATTCTGATTACCATCCCTTTGGTCACCAGTAGTACACTTGGGGGCATTGTCCCTTCCTACTCGATCCTCGCTACGACTCACACCGTTGCTCCGCCCCGCGGTGGAGGTGGTCCCACAGCCACTGCCATGGCTAGCGAACAGGTCACTACCACAATGTCACATCCTTCTGCTAGTTTTCCATTCATGGCCAGACTCAACCTCCATGATCTGGACTGATTAACTAATGATCTGATCTGACATGATCCCACATGGCCTCCCATGCCTACCAAACTCCATTTGGACATCCCAAAGTTGGAAGGGAAGGGTGGTGAGGACCCCCAAAACCATATCATGTCCTTCCACTTACGGTGTTCCTCCAACTCCATAGTGGATGACTCGATCTGCCTCTTCCTTTTACAACGGACACTTATTGGCTCTGCAGCTAAGTGGTATATTGAATAGCCACATGGGACCAATTCCACCTTTACATCCCTTGCTTCGAATTTCTTGCAGTTATTTCAGTTACCATTCTGTTACGATGCTGGTGTTGAGATTCTACTGTCTTGGAGATAGAACACGACTACCCATATCACTGACCATATTCATGAGTGGCGTGGACGCCGTAGTATGTGCAAGATCAAGTTAGATGACCACATCTTCCTAGATTGGTTCTTGAAATCCCTCATACCAGTTATCGCCAAGGATATGTGTTGATACCTCGAAAATCATAGCATCAATCAGTAAGGGATTCTCCCCGATAAGCAAGCCCAATTAGATTGCTCACCATTTGGTGTGGGGAATTTGTTTGGTTAACGGTTTCGGCTACCGTGTAAGATTTAAAAATTTGTAACCTTTGCACCGGTTGCGGCTCGATCCACCGTTTATGTATTTTATCTTAAAGATGATATGTAAGTGTTCTAAGCTAAGTGCAGATAATTAATCTAAAAAACTGAATAAGCAAATCTAATCTATCCTTGCAAGGAGCAAACTGTAAATCTGAGTAATAAGCTGAAAGAAACATCTAAAGATCTCACAGATAGCTATTTAATCATGAAGACGCATTCCCAGCAGAAGATAAAAGATAACAAAGATAGCTTTGATTTAATTAACACATCCCATTACTCATTTGAGATAAACATCTCTGCACAAAAAATTACAAAAACATCCATCACATAGAAGCAATTCATAACAGTAAGAAATGATCTCACAGTAATGTATAGATGACACAGGAATAATCTAGCAAACATTCAATACATCCTTCAGGAAAAAACGCAGTCTCACAGGCTTTCTTTAAGCCTTATAAACTTGTGACAATTTGAATTCATAATTGCACCTAGATTGATGAAGATCGTGTGGCACATGGGCGCTTGACTTATACTGAAAATTCTGAACCCGCGAAAATGGAATGGTCGTTGCATAAATGTTTGTATAAAACGGAATGAGAAGGTTATGGACGTTTTCTATAAACAAATGATTAGCTTCCTACAAAAACAGAAACTCGAAATATTTGACTGGACTTTTCGATGCAATAGGATAAGGAGCCAAACCAAAACTATAAATATATTTATATTTCTCCACGTGATAATCCTCATGTCTAGAGTATCAAACCGTACACTTGAGACTGAATGTGGGTCAAAATGATTACTTAACGCATATGACATAAACATTATTTTAAAATGATTAATTAAATTCTTTTCATATGACATAAACATTATTTTAAGAAAGCTAAGGTAAATTTTAGATTCACTAATTTAACTTAAATTGATAAACATTAGTAAATTTCTTGTAATTGATAAACATTAGTTATCAGTATCCCATGATTAATTCTAGATTGATAAACATCATTAAATTTAATGTAATTGATAAACATTAGTTATCAGTATCCCATGGTTAATTCTAGATTGATTAATTTAACATAATTGATAAAGATTAGTAAATTAGTAATTGATAAATATCAGTAAATTAGTAAAAATTTGATGTAATTGATAAACATCAGTAAATTAGTAAAAATTTGATGTAATTGATAAACATTACTAATCAGTATCCTAAGATTACGTGGAGAAAAAAATCTCTCTACAATTTCAAATTTAAATTATTAAAAATTCACACTAATCTAACGGCCACAATAAAAACCCTTACCGAAATTTAAGGTATTAAAAATGCACTCTAATCTGACCGGGCGGTCATAATAAAAAAACTTCCCCATGTTAACATCACCGACCATACGCATATCCAACGTGGCAAAAGATGGGATCCAAACACATCCACACAAAGACAGCGAACTAAATACCATTTCAAATCATGACATTCGAAAACGACATTCTTGATGAAAAAGCCAAGTTCGAAATTCAAGCCGTTAGGTTACTTTGTATTTCTGGAAAACGCTTGTTATTGTTATTGGCATTCAGATCTGATAGATTTTGAATTAGAGGAGATAGGACGCAGCTACTGTTGGCAGATTGGATCTGAGAGCACTCAGTTTCGGAGGCTAGGGTTTCTGTGTTCGCAACTTCACATGGTGCTCTCCCCCTATTTGCATATGGCTAGGGTTTCATAAATTCGGCTCTGCCTAGGTGAATCAATATTTCTGATGCACAAAGGCTTGACAGAGATTCTGTACACAAACTTGTTTAGTCTGATTGCTGAGAACCAGTTTGTGATACTGAGAATCTTGGTCTTGCTCGCCATGACTTCGCAGAGCCGAACGATGTTGGCGAGATTTCTCGTTTAATTGGCTCCATCATGCCGACTTTGAGGACTTTTTCTTTGTCCATGGCTTTTTTCTTTGTCCATGGTAGCTGTATCGGAAGGGTTTTTACGGCTGTAAGCAACGAACTTTGTCGGATCCTTGTTAGTAGGTAAGACTTCTGTTCGATTAAATACCGAATGAAACATGCTATGAATGGTTGGATTTACGACAGGCAGATTACCTTCAAAACAGTTCGATTTCGATTACACTGAAGACTCTCGTCAATGGGCCGAGAAGGTATTATGTATTTTCGTGTTTTAAATTTTTTAATATCTCAGGGCTAGCTCCCGGCGACTTGGTGAATTTCTGTAATTGTCTGGTTGTGAGGCAAATTTGTGGAATCCTTGCTGAGAATGGCCCTTATTTTTAGTTTCTTGGAGAGCGTTATTTTGTTTGTTTAGTATAAATTTGTTTTTTATTGGTTCTGTAATTGTGTTGTCTGTAACTAGCACAAGTCGAGATGAATTGAGTTCAAAGGGAAGCAATTCTAGTTGGTTTTTTTTTTCTAGTTTTGAAATGATAGGAAAATGGAATTTACAGGTTTTAGGACAATAAATTTGCTTCATACCTAATTATTTATACTATAGAAACATGAATAGTGGTGCAAGGTCGATGTATTGTGTTATGGTTCTTTGGTGTTATGGATCTGGCCCGTCTTCAGGTCTTCTCATTCACCTCTCTTAGGATATTTATATCATGTTCATAGTAATCTGCATATATCATGAAGTACTGGATTATTCGGGAATATTGTATCTGGGTTTCTGTGTTGGCAGGTTCAGATGGTGCTCTCCCCATATATCATGAAGCACTGGATTATTCGGTAATATTGTATATGGGTTTCTGTGTTCGCAGGTTCGCGGGATTGGATCTGTTGGGAGAATGAAGAGGGAGAGCACTCGGTTTCTACCTGCCTGATATGCTTCTAAAGCTCTGCTCAACTCCAAGAAGTGACACAAGGAGGTTAGATTAGAAAACCTATTGTTATTATTATTGGCTTTCATATCTGTCATTTAGTTTGTTGTAGTAATTAATTGGTATTCTTCTAATATTTTTATGGATGAAATTGTGCAGTTCTTTTTGCTTTAATATTTATGTTTTGTTCCTCTAAAAACTGCTTACCTATAATCTCATTTGTTAAGTACTCTTTCAAGATTTCATCCATTTGGCATACGTAATAGTAGAGTTTTTTTACGAGTTTCCTAGTTGCTGTAAAATCTTTTCATTCCGGAATTCCTTACAAAGAGCATCTACAACTCCTCTGCCAGGTTAAGAAACTCCGTCCAATAGCGCATATATAAGCCTTCTGAATTTAAGAAATAGAAACCAGAAACCAGCTTCAAAAACTTATGCCCTATCTTCACATTCTCTGACATAAACAATGAAGAAACCCTTTGCACAGAGGTGCATATCGAGATATTCACCGTGTTGGTGATATCCGTTTTCTGAGAATAAATTGTGTCCAAACACCAAACCTCCTCCATTGAGCACCTGAAGCAGCAGAGAGTTTGGGGACTGTGGTTGCGTCTTGGCTGTGGCTGTGATTGTGTGAGCGTGGGGAACGAATTTCTCCGTCTAAATCCGATTCGACACGACACTTCCTCGCAAGATCGAATCCTGAATTTTTTAAAATTTATTCCCTTCTATTGCCATTTCCTAGATAATGCTAGCGCATTCAAAGCCTTTGGGATTTGGTAATATATTCTTTTACTTTCTAAATGTAAATCTCCGTAATATATTTCCATATTTTGTAACTGTAAATGCCCAATTCAAAGGCCCAGGGAATAAGCTCTAAAGAACTTAATTTCTTGATACTGAAAATTCATGATATCCCCATGCCGGGGGCAACTTAGTAATATCTAATTAATTACAAGCAAGCAGTCTATTTCTTTTAGGCTGCTATTTTGCAGTTGCATTTTAAGATTGGAGTCCCCCCTGCAGATTTTGTGGCTGTTTCAGTCAGTTGGATGAAAACGTTATTTGTAGCACTTTCTCTACACATGCCATCTTTGTGATCCTTAAAGTATCCTTGTAAACTTATTTAAGATGTGCAAGTAGTGATTAATTAATAGTTATTAGTGCGGTTGGCGTAGTGATTTATTAATAGTTATTAGTGTAGTGATTAATTAATAGTTATTAGTGTAGTGTGAGCAAAATTGTAATGGTCTAAATTATGATTGAATTAATAGTAATAAATGGATTGCATGTCTTCGTTGTGTTTGGGTATATTTGATATTTACATTTTGTTTACAGTAAAGAATTAGGTTAGTGTATTCTCGTGAGAAAAAATTTAATTGGTTAAATTATGATTAAATTAATACTTGTAAGTTTAGTAGATGTCCTCTTTGTATTTGTATATATTTGGTTTTTTGTATTTGGATATATTTGGCTTTTAGATTTTCTAATCCTATAAATATTTATCGTGATTGCATAATTATTTTACAATTTTATTTTAAAAATGTTTTGTGAAAAGGCATTGTTTTAATTTCTTATTGTTTTTTAATTCTATTCTCATCATAATCACTCATTTATTCATGTGCCATTTGTTTATAGCTTACAGAACATTCAATATTGAGTCAAACAAATCAAGCACATGAGGCCCCAAATTGACAAAAAAAACAAATCAAGCTGATGGCCTACAAGTAAAGGTATACATTCATCCATGGTTTCTCTCATTTAATCTATATCATTTCTCTCTCATTTAATCTATACCAGTAATGAATGGTTTCTCTCTCATTTAGTACATATCAATAATGAATGAAATAAAGGGATTTAATAGATCAAATTAAAATTGATAGATTGTTTTGTTTTATCTACTTTGATAGCTTTCATAAAAGACAAAAAGAATTAATAAATTGAAAATTAGATTTGATGCATTAATTTTGTTGTAAATGGCTTGATAGCTTTTGTCTCTTATGGAAATGTCTATAGTATAAACCTGATTGTATAGAGAAAAAAACATTTATTAGAGTTCAGGTTTTGAATGATATTAATGTTTACAATAAAAACTTAGTGATATAAATATAAAAGGAGTTATTTTGTAGTGTAGGTGACTTTAAGTGTTAGTTTAAGCATTTTGTACATTTGATATATTGGATTTATACATTGCATTGCATTGAGTGCATTAGCTTTTACTTAAGAAGAAAAACTCTAAATTATATGGATTTGTTTGATGTTGTGTGTTAATGAAAGGAAAGAAATATGTTACAAAGTAATTGTCCTAGTTAATATGTTTGACCCAGTGTTAATGGTTTTTTTTTTAATATGACCTAGTGTTAGTGGTCATTTTCCTAGAATTTCTTTAATTTTATTAACTAAAAATAACCAACCTGATAATGTAGAAAAGTTAATGGTCATTCTCTTATTTACAAAATTTAAAATCAATTTAGAAAAGAAATCACATAAACAAAGTTAATTACTTTATAAAATAAAGATTTATAATATAAATCATAAAAGATCCAGAAAGCTTTGCACAACATAGAATTAAATGGACCCAAAGCTTTGTTCAGAAAGCTTTGCACAACATAGAATTAAATGGACCCAAAGCTTTGTTCCGACTTTATGAAAGTTGTCATGATTTTCCCTCTTCGACTTAGATTTCTTTAATCAAACATGAATTCCAATACTACGATACAATTTCCACACGATTGCGAGGATTTTGCTCGTTAAAGACGAGGGATACAGATGAGCTGATTGTTGAAGACCACAATTTGACTAATTGACTATTTTTTTTAAATAGAAAATTAGTTCATTTTAACCCTAAACTTTTTCATGATACAAGATCAATTTTGCCTCTTCAAAGATGAGCCATAAGGAACTGCATGTTGAAGACCACAAGTCTACAGTCATTCCTTTCTTGGCTGGTAATGAAACAGAACTAGAATTAGGGTGGATTGGTTGTTTCTGGTGGAGGATTTACTTTTTGAAAATAGGAAAGAAGTGACCTGTCAAATAAAATACAATGCTGGTAATGGTCTTGGGCATCTCATAAAATACAAGTTGATTTCTTTGCTGGTAATGGTCTCGGGCATCTCATTTGTAGAAGTAAGAAGTGACCTGTCAAATAAAATACAATGCTCGATACTTGGTAGAGGTAAGTCGACTTTAGAGTTCCTCATTCACTTCTCACTAATTGAGATTTTTTTAATGAATTTAGCTGGGATTTCTTCATGCTACTTTCTAGTGATAAATAAATAAATAATTATTCACATCACAAAATTTTCAGGTATATTGTGGACTGCACAAACTTAGATTCAAATCAGGCATGGTAGGGACGTGACTTGTGTGGTGGTCATATCTAGGTGAAGTGAAGTAAAAGGTGACGTGACTCATATATAGGGAAAATCAATTAGTGACGTGACTCATATCTAGGGACGTGACTCACAGTGATGAGCAATTTTTGTGTCTGTAAAATTCTATCCCGTGTGGTTATTGAGTAACTATGTCAAATTCCATCCCGTGTCATTATTGAGCTACTTGGCAACCAGACCTGCTGTCACCGACCAGGCATGGATGCTAACACTGAGCCACAGTCAAATCACCGAATCAACATCATAAACCACCTTAACATTTTTGTTCCTTTTCACACTCAATCTGTAGATATTGTGTCGCTTAAAGAAATTAAAATTTTAACCCTTTTTATTACTTCATGATAATAGATATTATTTTTAATAATAAAAGGGCAAGTGAATGAATTTAGCTTTTTTGAAAATAAGTGATAGATCCCGATTGGATTGAAAGGTATCCTTACTTAAAGTGATAAATCAATTTGACTTTGTCCTATTCCATAGCAAATAAATTATATTGGCATATGAAGGATTGTCTTCAATCTTGTCATGAATGTCTTGTAATGGATATGTGAATCTTATCTTGTCATGAATATCTTGTAATGATATGTGAATCTTCTAACACTAGGTTATTAATTTTTTTTAATTACATTATTAGTTTTTGTTTTTTTGTTTCAAGTAAATAATTTTATTATAATATTTAATATTTATCAAGTACAAAGAAGGATCAAATTACTTTAAGTATAAATTTTTTATGGAATTTTATAAAATTTAAGATAAAAAATTACACCTCAAAAAATTGGATCTCTTTTGGTGTTTTATAGATCTAGATTAAGATGAATTTATAAGTTATTAATTTGGTTTGTGATATGTTACTAAATAAATTTGTTTAGAATTCTTGTTTGTAATTGATTTTCCTAAATATTAATCATTAAGTTTGATTGGAATTGTTTTTTTATACATATTTTATTTATGATAATGTATTAAATTTTTTCATTCACTTTGTAAAATATTAGTATTTGACCTTCTTTGGAATTGGTTATATATATATTTTTATGATATGATAGTATATTAATTATTTTGTTGTTCATGTTGAAATTGTTTTGAGTTTTGTTATATTATAATTGTTATCTTGTTTACATTAATGATAGTAAAACACAATTTAAATATTTTTTAATAGTTAAAGATATCTGTCTTTTATATATAAATTTAATTAGAATATTTAAATGACAAGAAGGTTGTACATTTTTTATGCATATTAAATTGTATAACTTTTTTTTAATAGTGTTTGCATTAGTATGTTGGCCATAGGGTTTCTATTAAAGTTTTGTGTAGTGTTTTCAAAGGACCATTTTGGGAAATTGCCTGGAAACAATTTCCTAACTCGGTATCTTGACACATGTGCCTTTTGTTGTAGCTGGGAACTGGGACGCCGTTGCGCTAGTAATAGGTGGAGGGAGGTAACTCCCAGAGAAGCCCTCCCAGTATGCCCAAGTTGGGTGGTCGACCATGTATACACAAGGTTTTTAAAGTGGTCTAACGAGGGACCCCCCCTTTGTTAACACTCTATTCAAGCAACCTAGGAGTTAGGATCTTTTTCCTTGACAATTATAACATATACATATCTTTAACCCCTATCACACCTAAAACTTACTAACCCCCTCTGTCACACTCTCTCTAAACTAATCCTCCACCTAAACCTAACACCCACCCCTCTCTCTCTCTCTCTCCCCCCTAACACCCTAACACACACACCCTCTCTCTCTCAAACACTCACATTGCCCCTAACTGCCCCTCTCTCTCTCTCTCTCTCACACACACACACACACACACACACACACACACACACACACACACACACTACCATTCACCTCCCACTACATCAAAACCCCACCCTCACTCTCTTTCCCTCTCTCCCCTCCTCTCCCTAACTCTTATCAACCCCCTCTCTCACTCTCTCAACCCCCTACTCCCCCTACCTATGAGACCCCCTCCACATCTCTGTCTCGCTAACCATTAGTAACCCTCTCTCTCAGTATCTCTCTACCTTACACCTCTTCCTACACCTAACCCTTTTCCATCTCTACCTTTGTGAACCACCTATCCCCCCCTTTATCTCTATCACACTCTCACTACCCCTAACCACCCCTCTCTCACCCTAACCCCACTCATACAACTAATCTTATTTCTCTCTCTCTCTCTCTCTCTCTCTCTCATATTCCTCCTCACCCTCACCCTCTCTCTCTCTCTCTATATTTCTTCTAATCCCTCCACTACCACTTACCACTGACCCCCCCCCCCCTCTCTCTCTCTCACACACACACACACACACACACACACACACACACCCCTCCCCTTACCACTAACATCTCTCTCTCTCTCTATGACCTTTACAAACACCCTCTCTCACTCTCTCACCACCCTACTACAAGCCTTACCTTTAACCCCCTCCTCTCTCTCTCTCTCTCTAATGCTTAGCAAAGCCCCCCTCTCTCAATATCTCCCCTACTCCTCCTACAGATAACCCCAAACCCAACCTCTCTCACCCAACACACCCCTCTCTTTCTCACTTTCACTACCCCTAACCCCCCATTCTATCTCTATATAAACCCCCTACGCCCCCCTCTCTCTTTCACATTTCCATAACCCTAAACCCCCGCCTCTCTCTCTCTATATATATATGCATATAAACCCCATTTTCTTTTAGTGCACTAATAATCCTTAAACACATACCCCCTACCTTGATCTCTATCTCTTTCTCTCTTTCACACCCCCCCCCTCTCTTTCACACACTCTCACTGCCCATAAACCCCCCTCTCTGTCCCTAACACACCTTCTATTATCACTAGACATAAACACCCCCCTCCTCCCATATCTCTCGAACTATCTCTCCTACACCCGATACCCCCTCTCTCCTACACCCAGTACACCCTCCCCCCCCTTGCCACCTCTCTCTCTCTCTCTCTCTCTCTCTCACTATATATATATATATCCAATCCCACCCTATACCCCCATTCTCTCTATATTACCTAATACTCCCTAAACCCTTACACCCCCTTCCCCCACCAAAATATCTATCTCATTCTCTCTTGAAACCTCACTCCTCCCTCTACCCCTAATCACCCTCACACAAAACCCCTCACCCCCAACTCTCTCTCTCTCTCTACTTCTAACCACCACCCATCTCTCCCTCTCTCACCTAATTCCCTAACACCCCCTGCCCCCATCATTCTTTATCTCTCTGTCACACACACACATAGCCTACTCCTACCCCCTACAACTAATACCCCCCCCTCTCTCTCCCCTCCTCTTCTTAACCTCTACAAATCCACTATCTCACTCTCTTTCCCTGCTAGTCCTCCCACTACCTATATCACCCCCTCCTCCCCCTCCTCCTCCTCCTCCTCTCTCTCTCTCTCTCTCTCTCTCACATCTTCCTCCTAATTCTTTCTAACACTTTGTCTCACTCTCTCTCTACCCTAATCCACTTACACCTAACCTCCACCCCTCTATCTCTCTCATAACTCCCTAACACCCCCACCCCTCTGTCTCTCCCATAACTCCCTAATACCCCCCACCCTCTCTCTCTCAAACACTCTCACTACTGCTAACCCAGTCTCTCTCTCCTTAACCCCTCATACTCTCCATAAACTTCTCTCTCTCTCTCTCTCCCTCTCTTGTATCCTCTACCATATACACCTAAACTCCACCTCTCTCTCTCTCTCTCTCTCTCTCTCTCTATATATATATATATATATATATATATATATATATAACCCTTAATAAGCCCCTCTCTCACTCTCTCTTCCCCCTTCTCCTCCCCCTATCCCTAACACCCATCCTCAATCTCTCACACTCTCACTACCCTTAACCATCCCTCTCTCACCCTAACTCCACTCATACTTTCCATAAGAACCTCTCTCTCTCTCTCTCTCCCCCCTAATCTCCCTCCCCCTAACCTCCTATTTTGATCTATCTCTCCTAATACTCCCTACTACTTACCATGCACCCCTCTCTCTCCCCCCACAACATAATACCACTCATTCTCTCTGTATCTATATCTCTATGTGAAAGACACACACCATACTCCCCCCCTTACAACTAACCCTCTATCCCTCTCTAAGACTTACTAACATCCTCTATCATTATCTCACCACCCTACTCCAAGCTCTATCTTTAACCCCCTCCTCTCTCTCTCTCTAATGCTTACTAAATCCATCTCTCATTATCTCTCTTCCATACTCCATATACACCTAATCCCCACCCCTCTCTCTCCCAACCTCGTAAAAGTCCCACCCCTCTATTTAACTCTCACTACCCCTAAAATTTGATTCTCTCTCCCTAACCCTGCTTTTCCCCACCTCTCTCTCTCTTATTCCCCTAACCGTAACCCTCTCTCTCTCTCTCTCTACTCGCACCCTATACCCCCTTTCTCTTTAACTTCCCTAATCATAACTCAATCCCTATCCCTCCACCCTAATATCTATCTCTTTCTCTCTCACAACCACCCTTCTTACCCTAACCTTAATCATCCAAACCCTCCACAAAATTGTGCCCACCCCCCCCTCTCTCTCTCTTGTCTACTCCACCTACTCCAAAATGCACCCCTTTATCTCTCCCCCTACTCCCCAACATCCCCCTCTCTTTGGCACATTGTCACTATCCCTAACATGTCATCTCTCTCCCTAGTGCACCTCCTAATCTAGCTACCAATAACCACCACCCCTCTCTCTCCCTTGCCCCCTACCTGTAAACCCATCTCTCTCTCTCTCTCCCTCTAGTAATCCCACTTCCCATACCACTTACACACACACCCTCTCTCTCACTCACACTCTCACTAACCCTAACTTCCCTTCTCTCTCCCTATCATCACTCATATACTCTCTCTCTCTCTCTCTCTCACACACACACACACATACACACTTATACTCCTCCACCTAAGCCTAACCCCCACCCCTCCTATCTCTCTCCCAACCCTAAAACAACCCCCATCCATCCATGTTCCATCTCTCTCTCTCTCTCTCACACACACACACACACTACCATTCACCTCCCATTGCATCCAACTCCCCTCCTCATTCTCTCTCCCTCTTTGCCATCTTCTCCCTAACCCTTATTAACCCCCTCTCTCAGTCTCTCAACCTCCTACCACCCCTACCTATAACACCCCCTCCACCTCTCTCTCTCTCTCTCAAGCCATTACTAACCCCCTCTCTTAGTATCTCTCTACCGTACACCTAACCCTTTTCCCTTTCTCTCTCTCTACGAACTAACTAGCACCACCCCTTTATGTCTCTCACACTCTCACAACCCCTAGCCACCCCTCTCTCACCCTAATACCACTCACACACTTAATCATGTTTCTCTCTCTCTCTCTCTCATATTCCTTCTCCCCTTATCCCTATCTCTCTATCTATCTCTTATAATACCTCCACTACCACTTACCACTGACCCCTCTCTCTTCCCCCCAACATCCTAACAACCCCCCCCCCCCTCTCTCTCTCTCTATCTATCTATCTATCTCACACACTTGCACACATCGTACTCCTCCACTTACCACTAACCCTCTCTCTCTATATCTAACCTTTACAAACACCCTCTCTCACTCTCTCACCACCCTACTCCAAGTCCTACCTTTAACCCCTCCTCCTCTCTCTCTCACATTCTTACTAACCGCGTCTCTCACTCTGGCTCTCCCCCTACTCCTCCTCCTACACCTAACCCAAAACCAAACCTCTCTCACCCAAGACCCCCATATATATCTCACTCTCACTACCCCTAACCCTCCATTCTCTCTCCATGTAATCTCCCTCCACTCCCCTCTCTCTCTCATATTTCCCTAACCCTAAACCCCCTTATCTATCTCTCTATGCCCCCCACCTTATAAAACCCCTTCTCTCTAACTACACTAATAATTCCTTAACCCCTATGCCCTCCCACCCTGATCTCTATCTATTTCTCTCCTACAACCACCCTCCTCCTCCTACCCCTAACCTAGCACACCCTTCTTCCACACACTCTCTCTCTCTCTCTCTCTCTCTCTCTCACACACACACACACACACACACACACGTGTGCGCGCACACACACACACACACACACACACACACACACACACACACACGTCTACTCCCCAACCTACCCTTAAACCCACCCCCCCTCTCTCTCCCCCAACCCCGTAACGCACTCGTCTCTCTCACACATTATCATTACCCATAACCCCCCCCTCTCTTTCCATAAACCAAATCTTACTATCCCTACCCATAACAACCCCCTCCTCCCCTATCTCTCTCTCTACCTGTAGTACTCCCCCTACACCCTCCTCCCCACCCTTGATAACCCACACCCTCCCCCCATGGCCACTCGACTCTCTCTCTCTCTCTCTCTCTCTCTCTCTCTTATCCCACCCTATACCCCCATTCTCTCTAACTTGCCTAATATTCGCTAAACCCTTACACCCCATCCCCCACCGAAATATCTATCTCATTCTCTCTTGAAACCTCGCTCCTAATCCTATCACTAATCACCCTCACACAAAAACCCTTGCCCCGTACCTCTCTCTCTCTCTCTCTCTCTCTCTCTCTCTCCCCCCTTATACTACTCCACCTAATTCTAACCTCCACCCCTATCTCCCTCTCTCACCCAATTCTATAACATCCCCTCCCCCCATCATTCTCTACCTCTCCATCACACACACACACAACCTACTCCATACAACTAACCCCCCTCCTCTGTCTGTCTGTCTGTCTCTCTCTCTCTCCCCCCCCATTTTCCTCCTAATTCCTACTAATTCTCTGTCTCTCCATCTCTTGTATACTCCACCATATAAACCTAAATCCCACCCATTTCTCTTTCCCCCCAACACCCTAACAAACCCCCTTTCATCTCTCTCTCTCTCTATGTATATATATATATAACCCTTACTAAGCCACTCTCTCACTCTCTCTTCCCCATAATCCTACCCATACCCTTAACACCCATCCTCTATCTCTCACACTCTCACTACCCCTAACCACCCCTCTCTCACCCTAATCTCACTCATACTCTCCATAAGACCCTCTCTCTCTCTCTCCCCCCTAACGCCATATTTCTATCTAACTCTCCTAATCCCCCTTATTACCTACCATGCACCCCTCTTGAACTATCCCAACAATATAACATGCCTCATTCTCTCTCTCTCTCTCTATCTCACACACATAAACACACCCTACTCCTCCACTTACAACTAACCCTCTCTCCCTCTCTAACCCTTACTAACACCCTCTCTCAATATATCACCACTCTACTCCAAGCTGTACCTTTAACCCCCCTCCCTTCTCTCTCTAATGCTTACTAACTCCCTCTCTCACTATCTCTTTTCCCTACTCGATGTACACCTAAGCCCGAGCACTCTCTATCCTAAACTCATAATAACCCCCCTATCTCTAACTATCACTACCCCTAACACTCCATTCTCTCTTCCTAACCATGCTTTTCCCCACCTCTCTCTCTCCCATTCCCCTAACCCTAGCAATTTCTCTTTGTCTTTGTCTCTACTCCCACTCTATACCCCTGTTCTCTCTAAATTCACTAGTCATAGCTAAATCCCTATCCCCCCACCCTACTATCTATATCTTTATCTCTTTAAACAATCCTCCTCCCCCTAACCTTAATAATCCACACCCTCCATACAATGCCCCCCCCTCTCTCTTATATACTCCACCTACCCCAAAATGTACCCCTTTATCTCTCACCTAACCCCCCAATACCCCCCTCTCCATGACACACACACTGACAATATCCCTAACCCCTCTTCTCTCTTCTTAATGCACCTCCTAATATACATACCCATAACCCCCCTACCCGTAAACCCATCTCTCTCTCTCTCTCTCTCTCTTGTAAACCCCCATCCCCTACCACTTACAATCCCCCCTCTCTCTTTCTCTCTTTTCCCCCAACCAATACCCCCCTTCTATCTAACTTCCCTAATGCTCCCTAAAACCCTACCCATCCCCCCATCCCGATCTTTGTCTCTTTCATTTCCTACCAATAACTATCCCCTCCAGCCCTTTGTCTCTATCTCTCCTATTCCCCTTAGAACCCCTACCACCCTCTCTCTATCTCTCCCTAATCCACCCCATAAAACTTACCTCTCTCTTCCTCTCTCTCTCTCTCTCTCTATATATTTGGCCCCACCCTATACCTCCCATTCTCTCTAAATTCCCTAATATTCCCTAACCACTACACCCCCCTCCCCACACCACAGTATTCATCTTATCTACCCTAAATATCCTCCTCTCGCAACCCCTAATCACAAACATCGTGCCCCCTTCCCCTCCAAATCTCTCTCTCTCTCTCTCCCCTACCCCCCCCTCCCCATACAACTTACTACCCCCCTATATCTCTACCCCCCACCCTATACTCTCCCTTATTTATAATTTCCCTAATACTCGCTAAACCCCTACCCCTTCCATGACATTAATCTCTATCCCTTTATCTATCCTAAAGGTTCTCCTCCCCAAACCACTCCCCCCACCCTAATCTCTATTTATTTCTCTCCCCCAAACCTCCTCCTACCTCCTACCCCTAATCACCCACTCCCTCTCATTGCCCCTCCCCCCCCTCTCTCTCTCTCTCTCACACACACACACACCCCCCAGTCTACCTTTCCACCAACCCATAACCCCAACACATCTCTCTTTCTCTCTCTCTCTCTCTCTCCAACCCCCAAATCAACCCCCTACTACCTCCATTCCCTCTATCTCTAACACACACATATACACCACCCTTTTAATCCTAGTGCCTCAAACACCCATTCTCCATCCCTCTCTCTCTCTCCCCCTAATGTTTAATAGCCCCTCACTCTCTCACCACTATAATAATACCCTACCTAAAACAACCCCTCAACCTCTCTCTATTTCTCTCTCACTTCCTCCCCCATAACCCTTACTAACCCCCTCTCTCACTCTCTCTCTACCTTACTCAACCTGTAACTAACCCCTATCCCTCGCTCGCCCCGTGAACCCCCTAGCACCTCGCCTTTATCTCTTTCACACTCTTACTATCCCTATCCACCACTCTCTCACCCTAACCCCCATCATACACTCCCTGAGCCCCTCTCCCATCTCTTTCCAACTCACCCTTCCCCTAACCCCCACTCTCTATATGTCCCTCCTAATACTCCCCTCTACCACTTACCACCCATCACTCTGTCTCTCTCTCTCCCAACACCCTAGAAACCCCTTCTCTTATCTCTTTATCTCACAAATGTGCACACAACCTACTCCACCCATCTCCACTAATCCTTTCTCTCTCTTTAACACTTACTAACACCCTCTCTCACTCTCTCACCACCCTACACCAAGCCCTACTTTTAACCATCTCCTCTCTCTCTCTCTCTAATGCTTACTAACACCCTCTCTCACTCTCTCTCTTCCCTACTCCTCCATCTATACCTAACCCCCACCCCTACCTCTCTCTCCTACCCCATAAGACCCACCCTCTATCTCTCACTCTCACTATCCCTAATCACTAACTCCCTCTTTCCAACTTCCCTCAACCCCCCACTCTCTCTCTTCTACTCCCCTAACCTTAACCCTATCTCTCTCTCTCTCTCTCTTCCCCCACCATATATCCTCTTTTCTCTCTAACTACTCTAATCATCTATAAACCCATACCCCCACCTTGATCTCTCTCACATTCTCTCTCTTAACCTCCCTCCTCCACCTACCCTAATCACCAATTGCCTCCTTCCACTCACCCCCTAGCTCTCTCTCTCTCTCTCTCTTGTCTACTCCTGCACCTACCTCTAACCCCATATCTCTTTCTCCCTCCAAACCCTCTAACACCCCCTTCTCTCTCTCACACTCTCACTACCATTAATCCCCACTTTTTCTACCTAACCCCATCCTACTCTCCCTATCCATAACCACCTCCCTATTTCTCTCTCCTACTCCCCGTACACCTAAGCCTCTCTCTTTCTCTTTGTCTATCCCAATCCCCCTTCCCCTACCACTTACCACTCCCCTCTCTCTCCCCTAACCCCCTAACACACACATTCTCTCTCACTCACAAACACACTCTCACTACTCCTAACTGTTCCTCTCTCTCCTTATCATCCCTCATACTCTCCCTTCCTATTCCTCTCCCTTTCTCTATCACACACACACCACCTACTCCTCTCCCCACCAATAACATTTCTCTCTCTCTCTCTCTCTAGCACTTACTAAATCCCTCTCTCATTCTCTCATCCCCTACTCCTCTCCTTACCTCTGAGACCCCTTCCTCTCTCTTTATATATTTCCATGTATTTATCTCCTAACCTCTTCCCCCCAATATTTACTAACCCTTTGTTTCACTCTCTCTCTAACCTACTCAACCTTTTCATAAACCCCATCCCTCTCTCTCTCTCGTAACCCCCTAACACCCACACCCTCTCTCTCTTAGACACTCTCACTACCCCTAACCACTCCTAACTCTCCGCAACCCAACTCATAGTCTCCCTAACCCAACTCATACTCCCTCTAATCTCTCTCTCTCTAACACCCACAATATAATCCCCATTCTCTTTAATTTCCCTAATCCTCTCTAAACACCTACCTCTCCCCCCACCCCTATATCTATTTCTTTCTCTCCCACAACTCCCTTTCTCCCCTACCCCTATTAACCTACACACTCCCCCACTTACCCATTGACTCTCTCTCTCTCTCTCTACTCCCAACATATACCATTCCTTCTCTCTAACTTCCTTGATATTAAGAAAACCCTACACCCCTCCCCCCATAGTGATATATATCAATTTCTCTCCCTAAAACCCACTCCCCTACCCCTAATCACCCAAACCCTACCCCCCTCTCCCCCCAACTCTCTCTCTCTCTCTCCATCTTTTCCCCAAATCTATACCCCCCCATTTCTCTCTAACTTTTCTAATATTCCATAAGCCAATACACCCCTCGCCCCACTATGATATATATCTCTTTCTCTCCCCAAATCCCCCCTACCTCTCACATAATCAACTACACACTCTCCCCTCATCCTCAAACTCTCTATTTTCATTATTTTCCTCCACCTGCAACTAACCAACACCCCTCTCTCTCCCTCTCTCCCAATGATATAACACTCCTTGAGGCCCACATTTTCTATCTCTCTCTCTCTCTCACACACACCTTACTCATCCCCCCTCTCTCTCTATCTTCCCTCATCTCCCTAACCCTTATTAACCCACCATCTCTCTCCCTCTCCTATCTACTCCACCTAGCCCTAAACCCACCCCACTCTCTTTACCCCACCACCCTAATACCCCCTACTCCCTCCCTCCCTCTCTCTCTTTATCTCTTCACCCTTACTAACCCCCTCTCATACTCTCTCTCTTCACCCTAGTCCACCCCTAGCTATTACCACCCCACCCTCTTCTCTCTCTCTCAAACATACCCCTGTTCCCATAACCCTTACTAACCCCCTCTCTAACTATCTTTCTCTCTCTCTCTCCCATACTCCTCCATCTAAACCTAAAACCCACCTCTCTCTTTCTCTCCCCCATCCCCTTTCTCTATCATGCTCAACACTCCTAAGCTCCCTCCTACTATCGCTACCTATAACCACCTCCCCTCTCTCTTTCTCTCAATGAATCCTTCTCCACCTACCCATAAACCTCTCTATAACTTTATATCTCTTACTTTCCCTCCCCCCACAACTTACCACCCCCCTCACTCTCACTACCCCCACACTATACCTCCCTTCTCTGTATTTTCACTAATCCTACCTAAACCCCTGCACCTCCCCCCACCCTATTATCTATCTATTTCCCTCCCATAACCCCACTTTCCCCTCTACCTCTCCCCCACATTTATCTATACTCTTTCTCAACCCAAAACCCCTTCCTTCCACATACCCTTAATCGGTTAGATGCTCCCCCTCTCGCCTCCTAACCCTTTACCCCCTATTCTCTCTAACTTCCCTAATATTCCCTAAACCATTGCAACCTCTCTCGACACCATGACACCAAACTGTTTGTCTACCCTAAAGATACTCCTCCCCTCTAACCCTAATGACCAACACCCTACCCCCTTGCCTACTGATCCCTCTCTCTCTCTCTCTCTCTCTCTCTCTCTCTCTCTCTTACCCCACCCTATACCCCACTTCTCTCAAACTTTTCTAATATTTCCTAAATCCATACACCCCTTCCTCCCACTACGAAGTTTATCTATTTATCTCCCAAGACCCCCCTCCCGCCCCTACCAATAATCGCCCAAACCCTCCCCCCTTTTCCACCAACTCTCTCTCTCTCTCTCTCTCTGTACACTTACTCCTCCACCTAACCCTAACCACCACTCCTCTCTCTCTCCCAATTATCTAACCCCCCCTCTCGCCCTCCATTATCTGCCATTCTCACACACGCATACACACCCTACTCCTACCCCTATATCTAACCCCCCTCATCTCTCTCTCTCTCTCTCTCTCATCCTATCCCTAATGCTTACTATCCCCTTCTCTCACTCTCTCACCCCTTACTCCTCCTAGTACTTGTAACACCCTCTCTCTCTCTCTCTCTCTCTTCTTCCCCCTTATTCTTACTAACCCTCTATCTCACTCTCTCTACCTACTCCCTCTCTTTCACTCCCCTAAATAACCTCCTCCCCTCTACCCCTAATCATCCAGACCCTCCCATCCTGGATGCCCATATTTCTCTCTGTCTCTCTCTCTCCCTATATCTATTTCTTACCCCTCTCTCTCCCTATATCTATTTCTTACCATCTCTCTCTCCTCTCTCCTCTCTCCCTCTCTCATTCTCCCCCCTCTTCCTCCACTCTCTCTCTATCACACACACACAAACCCCTCTAACCCTCCACCCTACACATAATACTCACCTCTCTCTCTCTCTCTCTCCCAACCCCCAAAGACCCCCTCATTTCTTCCACTCTCTCTCTCTCTCTCTTGAACACTGACCTTCACCCCCCTACCCTCTAACCCCCCTCCTCACTCTCTCTTTCTATCTCCCCTCCTCTCCCTAACCCTTACCAACCCCAATCTCTCACCTCTCTCAATGTACCACTCCTCCCCTATCTTCAACACCCCCTCCATTTCTCTTTCTCTAACCCTTACTAAACCCCCTCTTTCACTCTTTTTCTACCCTAAACCTCCACCTAAAACCTAACCCCCACCCCCCTCTCTCTCCTTGAACCCCCTATCTCTCTCACTATCATTACTATTATGCACACCTCCTTCTCCATAACCCTAATCATACTCTCACTAATTCCCTCTCTCACTCTCTCATATTCCCCTTCAGCCTAACCCCCTATATATATCTTTCCTAATATCCTCCCTACCACTTATCACCCACCTCTCTCTCTCTCTCCTCCAAACACCTAATAACCCCCATTCTCTCTCTCTCTTGCTCTCTCTCACACGTACTCCCCTTACAACTAACGCCCTCTCTCTCTTAATCAAACACACACACACACACCACCTATAATACTCCATCCACCCCTAACACCCACCCCTCTCTCTATCTCCTAACACCAAAATACCCTGCTACCACCCTGTTTCCTCCCCCCTCTCTCTCTCTCTCACACACACACATAAAACCCTTATCCTTTCCCTACCTACAAGCCCCCTCCTCTCTCTCTCTCTCTCTCTCACCCCCTCTTCTCCCTAACCCTTACTAATTCCCTCCATGACTCTCTCACCCTCCTACTCCTCCCACTACCTCTATCACTTCCTACCTATATCATCCCCTCCACCTCTCTCTCTCTCTTTCTCTCCACACTAACCCTTACCAACCCCCTCTCTCACTCTATCTACACTACTCCTCTAGCTATACCAAACACCTGACCCCCTCTCTCTCTCCCCCAAACACCCTAATACCCCCCCCCCCCTCTCACACAGTCTCACTGCCCTTGAAAAAACCCTTTCTCATACTAACTCAACTCATACTGTCCCTAAAACCCTGTCTCTTTCTCCTACTCCCCATATCCTAACCCCCTCTCTCTATCTCTCTTCTAATCCCCCCTACCACATACCACCCACCCCTCTCTCTCTCCACCTATAGCCTAACATCCCCTGTTCTCTCTCTCTATCACCACACACACACAAAAAAAAAAACCTACTCCTCCCCTTACGACTAATGTACACATTCTCTCTGTCTCTCTAACTCTTATGAACATCCCCTCTCATTCTCTTGACACACTACTCCAAGCCATACCATTAACCACCCCCTCCTTTCTCTCTCTCCTCCTCTCTAATGCTTATTGACCCCCCCTCTCTCTCTCTATATATATATCTATCACACACACACACACACACACCTATACTCCTCCACCTACCCATAACCCTCACCCGTCTCTCACTCTCTCACTCTCTCTCTCTCTCTCTATATATATATCTATCATAAAAAAACACACACCTATACTCCTCCATCTACCCATAAACCTCACCCCTCTCTCTCTCTCTCTCTACTAACACCCAAACACCCCTTGTCGCCTCCACCATTCCCTCACACACACAAACAAAAAAAAAATTCTCCCCCTACTTCCAAACCCCTTCCCCACTCTCTCTCTCTCACCATCCTCTCCCTAACCTTGACTAACCCCGTCTCTCACACTCTCACCCCTAATCCTTCCCCCTACCTCTGACACCACCCTCCACCTATCTACCTCTCTCACTCTCTCTCTCAACCTCTCCTTCTCTCTCTGTTTCTCCTCTCCCCCATAAGAATTTCTAAACCCCCTCTCTCACTCTCTGTCTACCATACTCCTCCGAGGCCCCTCTGTATATCATAAGCTCCTTACACTTTCCTTCTATCTCTCTCTCTAAATACCCCTAACCACCCCTCTCTCACACCCTAACACTACTCATACTCTCCATAAGTCCCCTTATATCTCTCTCTTTCTAACTTCCCCTCCCCTACCCTCATCTTTCTATCCGTCTCTCATAATCCCTTCTTCTACTTACCACCCACCCCTCTCTCTCTTACCCAACAAAATAACGCCCCTCATTCTCTTTCTCTCTCTCTCTCTCACACACACACAGACATAAACAAAACACCTCCCCTTACTAGTAACTCTCTCTTTCTCTTGCATAAGCCATACACCTCCCCTTACCACTAACTCGCTCTCTCTCTAACCCTTACTAACACCCTCTCTCACTCTCTCAACACCCTCTGCAAGGGCCTACCTTTTAACCCCCATACTGTCTCCCTCTCTCTAATGCTTACTAAATCCCTCTCTCACTCTCTCCTCCCTACTCCACGTACACCTAAGCCCCACCCATTTCTCTCCCAACAACCCTAAAACCTCCCCCCTCTCTCTAAGTCTCACTACCCCTAACACTCCATTCTCCCTCACTAACCCTCCTCTTCCCCCCATCACTCTCATATTATCCTAACCCTTACCCCCTCTCTCTCACTCTCATTGTGATCCCACCCTATGCCCCCTTCTCTCTAACTTCCCTAATCATCACTAAATCCCTATCCCCCCATCCTAATATCTATCTCTTTCTCTCACACAACCACCCTCCTCTCCCTAGCCCTTAATCAACCACACCCTCCATACACTCACCCCCCCTCTCTCTATCTCTTGTATACTCCACCTACCCCAAAAATAACCCATTTATCTCTCCCCTAAGCCCCCAATACCCCTATATCTCTTACACACTCACTGTCACTATCCCTAACCCCCTTCTCTCTCCCTAACCCCCTACTAATCTCCCTACCCATAACCACCCTCTTTATCTCTCTCTCTCTCTCTCTCTCTCTCTCTCTCTCTCTCTCCTCTCTCTCTCTACCCCTAAACCACCCTCTCAGTCTTTCTCTCAAGTAATCCCCCTTCTCCTACCAGTTACAATCCCACCTCTCTTTCTCTACTTTTTTTCCTCCACCCAATACCCCCCTTCTCTCTAACTTCCCTAATGATCCCTAAACCCCCTACCCCTCCCCCCACTCTGATCTTTGTCTCATTCAATCCCTAGAAATAAAAACCCTCTCTGTACCTTTGTCTCTATCTCTCCTACTCCCACTAACCCTAACCCTCCTCTCTCTATCTCTCCCTAATCCATCTACATACAACTTTACCTCCCCCCCCCATCTCTCTCTCTCTCTCTCTCTCTCTTCACTAACCTTATAAACCCCATTCCCTTAACTTCCCTAATATTCCCTACACCACTACACCCCTTCTCCCCATAATGATATCCATCTCTTTATCTCCACTAAACCTCCTCCCCCCTACCGCTAATCACTAACACCCTCCCCCATGCCACCAAACTCTCTCTCTGTCTCTCTGTCTCTCTCTCTCTCCTCTTCCCCTAAAACTTACTAACCCTCTATCTCACACTCCATACCCTACTCCTCCACCTACACCTAGCCCCCAACCCTATCTCTCTTCACCAACACTATAACACCATGCCTCTCTTTCTCTCCCCCAAAACCCCCTCCTCCCCCCCAACTCTCTCTCTTTCTCTCTCTCCCCCTCCTCAAACTCCTATATCCCCCCCCCTTCTCTCTCTATCACTAACACACACACACTACCCCTATAACCATCCACCTACCCCTAATCCTCACCCCTCTCTCTCTCATCTAACTCATAATTACCCCCTCGTTCCCTCCTCTCTCTCTCTCTCATCCCCTTCACCTCCCCCTACCTCTAAACCCCCTCCTCACTCTTACTTTCTCTCTCCCTTCCTCTTAATAACCTTTATCAACCCCCTCTCTCTCACTCTCTCACCATCCTACTCTTCCCACTACTTATAAAACCCC
Organism: Larix kaempferi; assembly: GCA_027924585.1. Lineage (NCBI taxonomy): Eukaryota > Viridiplantae > Streptophyta > Pinopsida > Pinales > Pinaceae > Larix > Larix kaempferi. Next base: position 633,978 of record BSBM01001989.1, read on the forward strand.
ATCCATCTCTCTCTCTCTAACTCTTACTAATACCATCTCTCACTCTATTTATACCCTATTCCTCCACCTAAATGTAACTCCCACCCCTCTTTCTCTCCTTTAACACCCTAACACAACCATTCTCTCTATCACTCTCAATACCCTTACCCACACCCCCCTCTCCTTACCCCACTCATACTCTCACTAATTTCCCTCTTTCACTATTAGCTACTCCCCTTCCACCTAACTCCACCTCTTTTTATCTCTCCTAATCTCCCCCTACCACTTACTACCCACTTGTTTCTCTCTAATCAAAAACACCTAACACCCCCCATTCTTTCTCTCTCTCTCTCTCTCTCTCTCTCTCACACACACACACACACACACACACATAGCTACTCCCCTTACCACTAACACATTCTCTCTATCTCTCTCTCTATAAAACACACACACAAACACCCCTATACTCCTCTAGCTACCCCTAATCCCAACCCCTCTCTCTATCTCCCAACCCCCAAAACACCCCCCCATTGCCCTTGTTCCATCTCTCTCTCTCTCTCTCTCACACACACACACACACACACACACGCACAACCCTTATCTTCTCATTACCTCTAAACATATTTCTCACTCTCTCCCCTCTTCTCACTAACCATTACTAAACCCCTCTCTAACTCTCTCACACCCCCTACCCCTTCCACTACCTCTATAACCCTCCCTCCCTCCCTCCCTCATCCCTCTCTCTCTCTCTCTCTCCCTACCCTTCTTCCCACAAACACCTTACCAAACCCCTCTATCACTCTATCTATACCCTACTCCTCCACCTACACCTAACACCTAACCCTCTCTCTCTCAAACACCTTAACACCACCACTCTCTCACATACCCTCAATACCCCTAACCATAACTTTCTCACCCTAACGACACTCATACACTCCTTAAGGCCCCCTCTCCTCCCTCCATCCTTCTCCACCTACCCATAAAAATATCTATAAATTTTCATCTCCTACTTTCCCCTCCCCTACCACTTACCACCCACACTCTCTCTTATTACCCCCACCTTGTAACCCCCTACTTTATATTTTTGTTAATCCTACCTCAACCCCTTTCCCTCCCCCACCCTAGTATCTATCTATTTCCCTCCCCTAATCCCACTCTTATCCTCTACACCTCCACCCACCTTTATCTATAATGTGCCTCTACCCAAAACCCCATCCTCTCCATACCCCCTAATCGGTGACATGCTCCCCCTCTCACCCACTGACCCTTTACCCCCCATTCTCTCTAACTTCGCTAATATTCCCTAAACTACTACAACCACTCTCACCACCATGATACCCATATATTTATCTACCATAAAGATCCTCCTCTCAATCTAGCCCTAATTATGAAAACTCTCCTACCCTTTCCCCCCAACTCTCTCTCTCACCCTGCCCTATACCCATACTTCTCTCAAACTTTGCTAGTTTTCCCTAAATACATACACCCCCTCCTCCCACTATGATATTTTTTTATTTGTCTCACAAAACCCTCCTCGTCCTCCTACACATAGTAACCCAAACCATCCCCCCCTTCCCCCAAATCTCTCTCTCTCTCTCTCTCTCTCCTAGCACTTACTCCACTTACCCCTAACCACCACCCCTCTCTCACTCCCTCCCAATTATCTAACACCCCCCCCCCTTCCATTCTCTTCCTCTCTCCCACACACATACACACCCTACTCCTACCCCTACATCTAACCCCCCTCATATCTCTCTCTCTCCTCATCCTCTCCCTAACCCTTACTATCCCCTTCTCTCACTCTCTCATCCACCACTCCTCCCAGTACCTATATCACCCTCTCTCTCTCTCTCTCCCTCCTATTCCCCTTAATTCTTACTAACCCTCTATCTCATTCTCTCCACCTACTCCTACATCTACACCTACACCCTAGTCCTCACCCCTATCTATCTCCCACAACCACCTAGAAACCATGCCTCCCTTTCATTCCCTCAAACAACCTCCTCCCCTCTACCCATAATTATCCACACCCTCCCTTCTTTGCCCCCATCTCTCTCTCTCTCTCTCTCTCTCCCCTCTACCTCTCCTCTACCCCTCTCTATCCCTCTCATTCTCCCTACCTCTCCCTCCCACTCTCTCTCTATCACACACAAAACCCCTCTAACCCTCCACCTACCTATAATCCTCACCTCTCTCTCTCCCTCTCCCAACCTACAAGGACCACCTTGTTTCTTCCACTCTCTCTCTCTCTCTCTCTTGAAACACTACGCTTCACCTCCCCCTACCTCTAACCTCTCTCATCACTCTCTCTTTCTATCTCCCCCTCCTCTCCCTAAACCCTTACCAACCCCATCTCTCACTCTCTCAATGTCCTACTCCTCCCCCTATCTGTAACACCTCCTCCATATGTCTTTTCTCTAACCCTTACTAATACCCTTTTTCACTCTTTTCTACCCGAAACCTCCACCTAAACCTAACCCCCCACCCCACCTCTCTCTCCTTGAACCCCTAACAACCCCTTATCTCTCTCACTATCACTACTATTACACACACCTCCTTCTCCCTAAACCCAATCACACTCTCACTAAGCCCCTCTCTCACTCTCTCCTACTCCCCTTCAACCTAACCACTTTATATCTATGTCTCCTAATATCCCTCCCTACCACTTACTACCCACCTGTCTCTCTCTCCAGCAAACACCTAACAACCCCCATTCTCTCTCTATCTCTCTCACACACACATATTTCCCTTACCACTAACCCTCTCTCTCTCTCTCAATCAAATAGACACAAACACACACACACACACCTATAATCCTCCATCCACCCCTAACCCCCACCCCTGTCTCTATCTCCTAACCCCACAACACCCCCCTTCCACCCTCGTTCCCCCCCCTCTCTCTGTCACACACACATAGACACACATAGAACCCTTATCCTTTCCCTACCCCCAACCCATGTCCTCTCTCTCTCTCTCTCCTCTCCTCTTCCCAACCCTTACTAATCCCATCCATAACTCTCTCACTCTCCTACTTTTCCAACTACCTCTATCACCTACTACCTATATCACCCCCTACACCTCTCTCTCTCTCTCTCTCTCTCTCTCTCTCTTTCTCTCTCTTCCTGCTAACCCTTACCAACCCCCTCTCTCACTCTCTCTGCACTACTCCTCTAGCTATAAAAAATACATAACCCTCTCTTTCTCTCCCAAACACCCTCAAACCCCCCTCTCTCTCACACACTCTCACTACCCCTAAAAATAAATATCTCACCCTAACTCAACTCATACTCTCCCTAGACCACTCTCTCTTTATCCTACTTCACCTATAGTAACCCCCTCTCTCTATCTATATCTCTCTCTCCTAATCCTCCCTACCACATACAACCCACCCCTCTCTCTCTCCACCAATAGCCTAACATTCCATGTCCTCTCTCTCTATCACACACACACACCAAACACCCTACTCCTCCCCTTACGGACTAATGTACACAAAATCTTTCTCTCTCTCTCCAAATCTTGCTAAACACCCCCTCTCACTCTTTGAACACACTACTCCAAGCCCTACCGTTAACCACCCCTCCTCACACTCTCTCTCTAATGCTTACTAATCCCCCCCCTCTGTCTATATATATATCTCTATCACTAACAATCACACACCTATAATCCTCCACCTACTCATAACCCTCACCCCTCTCTCTCTCCTAACACCCAAACACCCCTTGTCACCTCCCCCATTCTCTCTCTCTCTCACACACAAAAATCCCTTCTCCCCCTACTTCCAACCCCCCTCCCCACTCTCTCTCTCTCTCTCCCATCCTCTCCCTAACCCTGACTAACCCCCTCTCTCACTCTCTCACCCTGTACTCCTCCCCCTACCTCTGACACCCCATCCACCTCTCTCTCTCTCTCTCTCTATCTTTCTCTCTTTGTCCACCTCTCCATCCCCCCTTCTCTCTCTCTCCTCTTCCCCCTATCAATTTCTAAACCCCTTCTCTTACTCTCTATTACCATACTCCTCCAATTACACCTAGTCTCGAGGCCCCTCTCTATCTCATAACCTCCTCACATTTTACCTCTCTTTCTCTCTCACTACCCCTAACCACCCCTCTCTCACTGTAACACCACTCATACTCTTCATAAACCCTCTTCTCTCTCTCTCTCTCTGTCCGAATCCCCCTCCATTAACCCCCTCTTTCTATCTATCTCTCATAATCCCCCCTACTACTTACCACCCACCCCTCTCTCTCACCCAACAAAATAATACCCCTCATTCTCTCTCTCTCTCCCACACATAAACCAAATGCCTCCCCTTACCACTAACTCTCTCTTTATCTCACATAAACCCTACACCTCCCCTTACCACTAAATCTCTCTCTCTCTCTCTAACCCTTACTAACACCCTCTCTCACTCTCTCAATACCCTATTCAAGGACCTACCTTTGACCCTCATACTCTCTCCATTTCTCTAATGCATACTAACCCCCCCTCTCACTCTCTCTTCCCTACTCCATGTACACCTAAGCCCCACCCCTCTCTCTCTAAGTCTCATTACTCCTAACTCTCACTAACCCCCCTCTATCCCCCCTCTCTCTCATATTCCCCTAAACCTAACCTTCTCTCTCTCACTCTCTTTGTGCTCGAACTCTATGCCACCCTTCTCTCTAACTTCCCTAATTATAATTAAATCCTTATCCCCCACCCTAATCTCTATATATTTCTCTCACATAACCACCCTCCTCCCCCTAGCCTTAATTAATCACACCCTTAATATACTCACCCCCCCTCTCTCTATCTCTCATCTACTCCACCTACCCCAAAATGGACCCCTTTAACTCTCCACCAACCCCTAACATCCCTCTATCTCTTACACACACACGATCACTATCCCTAACCTCCCATCTCCCCACCATGATATACATATATTTATCTCTCCTAAACCTCCTCCTCCCCCTACCTCTAATCACCAACACCCTCCCCCCATGCTCTCTCTCTCTCTCTCTCTCTCTTACTATCTCCCTCTCTCATTCTCTCACCCCATACTCCTCTCGCTATCTCTCTCTCCTCTCTTCCCCCTAACACTTAATAACCCTCTATCTCACACTCTCTACCCTAATCCTCCACCTACACCTAGTCCCCACTCCTATCTCTCTTCCCAACACCATAACACCCATGCCTCTCTTTCTCTCCCTGAAACCCCCTCATCCCCCTACCCCCCCAACTCTCTCTCTCTCTCTCTCTCCCCCCTCTCTTTCTCCTATCTCTCTCTCCCTCCCTCCCTCTCTCTCCCTCCCTTCCTCCCTCTCTCTATCACACACACACACACCCTTATAACCCTCCACCTACCCCTAATCCTCACCCCCCTCTCTCTCTCATCCAAACCACAAGCACCACCTTGTTCCCTCCTCTCTACTTCTCTCATCCCCTTCACCTGCCCCTACCTCTAAAACCCCTCCTCACTCTCACTTTCTCTCTCCCTTCCTCTCTCTAACCTTTATCAACCCCCTCTCTCACTCTCTTACTGTCCTACTCTTCCCCATACCCGTAACACTCCATACATCTCTCTCTCTCTCTAACACTTACTAAGCCCATTTATCACTCTCCTTCTACCCTATGCCTCCAGCTAAATGTAACCCCCCACTCCTCTTTATTTCCTTTAACAATCTATCACCACCCCCTCTCTCTCACTCTTAATGCCCTTACCCACACCTCTATCTCCCTCACCCCACTCATACTCTCACTAAGGCCCTCTTTCACTATCTCCTACTCCCCTTCCACATAACACCATCTCTTTCTATCTCTCCTAATACCCCCCTATCACTTACTACCCACCCATCTCTCTATAATAAAAAACACCTAACACCCCACATTCTTTATCTCTCTCTCTCTCTCTCTCTCTCTCTCTCACACACACACACACACACACACACACACACACACACTTACTCCCTTACCACTAACACACACACACACACTCTCTCTCTCTATAAAACACACACACACACAAGCACCCATCTACTCATCTAGCTACCCCCTAACCCCCACCCCTCTCTCCACATCTCAACCCCCAAACACCCTGCTGTTTCCCTTGTTCCCTCCGTCTCTCTCTCTCTCACACATATAACACACACACAACCATTATATTCCCCCTACCTCCAACCCTCCTCCTCACTCTCTTTATCTCTCTACCCTCCTCTTGCTAACCCTTACTAACCCCCTCTCTGAATCTCTCACCCCCCTACCCCTACCACTACCTTTATCACCCTCCCTCCCTCTCTCTCTCTCCCCCTACACTCTTCCCACTAACACTTACCATCCCACTCTCTCAATATATCTCTACCCTACTCCCCCACCTACTCCTACACCTAACCCTCTCTTTGTCCAACACCCTAGCACCCCCCTCTATCACACAAACTCTCACTAACCCTAACAACCACTCTCTCACCCTAACATCACTCATAATCTCCTTAAGCCCCCCCCCCTCTCTCTCTCATATTCCCCCTCCCCTAACCCCCTCTCTCTATCTCTCTCTCCTAATCCCCATTACCACTTATAACCCACCTCTCTCTCTCTCCACCAACACCCCCTATTCTCTCTCTATATCAAACATGCACACAAACACACCCTACTCCTCCCTTTACCACTAACATAAAACACACACACACACTCTCTCTAACACTTACTAACACCCAATCTCATTGTTGATAGATTTAAGTTTATGGATATGTCTAATATTATTATCTATATTACTATGAATTGGTGAGATTAAATTCATAGAAATTAAGCAATTATCTCTATTTTCCTAAGATCTTTAACCATTTTTTAATTTAAAATAAACTTGAAGGGAAAAAACTAAGCTCAAATATGATAGGAAAATTGAATTAATTCATATAACATCAAAGAAGAAATGATACTTACAACCTTGCTTGAGGTGAATCTCTTCTCCTTTGCTTTGAGCCATCCTTCTCCATCCTTACCTTTGATCCTTCAAGTGATTTATGTTGATGATGGGCTTTCCAACCTTTAAATCCTTCCAACATGCATTTACTCTCACTTTCCGTATTTTATTATGCCCCAAATGCCTTTCTTTTATAGCATTGGGATTTGTGTACTCAATGACTAAACATGGATGTGGGACTAAACATTTTCTTGATTTTTTATTATTTTTATCCAAAAACCCACTTTTCAATTGTTTTCCAGCATTTCACTTGATTTTCTAGAATTTTCAGGATAATTAATACACGTGTCATGTATTCTTTCCATCCCAAGGGTTGTAGAAACGATATTTTAGCCCTTTAAATGTTCCTATACATGGCCTCTTTATGGAAACATTTGTCTTCACAAACATCTTCCTTTGAGGAAGTGGTGGTCAGATGATAGATTAGAGCTCTCAATTGTTCTAGATTTCCAGTCTTCATGTTGCAGTCGAATGGTAAAATGTGCTTTCGCCTTCACTTGTTAAGGGTGTTAATTTGATTGTTAACAGATGCCCCATAATGTGTGAGGTATGAAGCGGAGTTAAGGGCCAAAATACATTATTTATTCATACTGATACTCTTCATATTGATACTCTTTATTGATCAAGGCAAGGATGGAACATGATTATCTCATGGGCATATGATTCGGGAAAACACCTAGAATTCAAACAAAGCAATTTCCCAAATATACAAATTATTACTAAGGAGGGTATACCCATTCTCAATACTAAACAAGCATGTACACGAACAATACACAGTGGATCCATGTCAAAAGTAAATTTTCAGAAATACAAATGTGCACTTTCAAGATGAGTGTGAGATCTCCATGGTACTTCTGACATGGTAGTTTAATATTGCACAACTCAGGCACTGCATCGATGAGTGATACAATTGTTTTTCCCAAGGTCTTTAATACAAATCGATGATAGTAAGATTTTATATCATGCGAATAAAAATGAGCTGGTGTCGAGCATAATAAAACACCATCTGATTACTGGTCATTGATGTATACTGTTAACAAATTCTAAAAGATCCACAGATAATAATGATGGACTCCAAGGTACTGAGTACAAACAAGTAAGTGTGAATAGATGTTACGAAGTTGAACACTTGTAGAATCAAATAATCAGGGGTCATTGATGTATACCCACTAACATTTGTGCGGAAATATGCCACTAATGAATGCAAGATCCAATGTACTCCTAGGGTTTCTAGATCAATTTACTAGATGGTGACTTGACGTCAATAGGAATAGATCCATCGAAAAGAGGGCATTAATGCATCCCACATCAACCAATACAAAACAAAGATCAATAGTTTGATATGATTTGGTAGAGCTATGAGATCCAACACTGTATACTGACACAAGGAAGGCTGACATGATTCGTCAGGAATATTTGAGGAATGACCGACACATTTTTTACTTCCCTTGAACACATAACACAATGTAGAATGGACACTTGGAAGCATAGGAGTTTGAGTAACTGACTTTAATGAAATCCATCAATGCTAGATGCATTAATGAAAGATCCATTCATGACAGGAAGGATAACCCATCAGTGGAGATTTGTTCGAAATACTAGTATATTTTCCTAAGGAAAATGTAAATGGTGTACGGACAATGGATACCAAATTATGTGCCGTGTTCAAGGGAGATAAGGACTCACTGTTTCCATTTTTTTAGGGATATAATATGAAATGATTCAATTCTCCCCCTTTTTTGGATTTTTGTGTTTTTTTATTTTTTATAAATAATGCTATAGTACATGGGAGGGAATGAGTGTTGCATGGGTGTCCTCTTATATTTCAAGGGAATGAGTTAGGACAAGGAAAAGATCCATATTTCAAACAAGGGTTGAGCTAGTTGTGCATAGTCCTACAGATGTTCCCTCCATGGCTTGGCTATCTGAAGAAGGATTATGTGTCGAAAATAGTGAAATAATACCATGTAACTGTGTTTATCCAATTTGGTGTAATGGCCAAGTAGGAAAGGGTCATTGAGGTTTATTCCATGTTGAATCTTGTGAAAAATTCCAAAATCATAAATCACCATGAATTGTGGTCTATCTCAAATTACCTGAATCAAATATTTTGAACTGTAAATTTCTCCAAGTCCTGTGATCAAAACCATTTCACTACCAAACTATTTAGTCAGAAACCAACTCAATATGCACATTGAATATCTAAAAAATAGCCAAAATTGAAGAATTATGCATCATCCTATCATTCAAAAGGATACTGTTATACATGTATGAATAAAAGATAATTAACGCACTCATTTTTTATCATATTCCGTGTATATGTAACCGATGGATAAGAGGAGGCATCTCCTTTTGTCATGGATTTGTAGAAGCTATGAACCATTATTTAGTGATATTCCAGTTGTAGGTGAGTCTTCACATTGGAATGGGAAATATAAGTAGTTCAAATTACTTTTTGATTTTTTCCAAATATTTTCATTTTTTTATGATTTTTTTTTGGTTTTTTCTTTAAGAAAAGAAAAAAAAAGAGAAATGTTTTTCCACTTTTCTTTTTGGTGTCTGGAAGTTCCTTCCAAAACGTCTAGAACCTTAACACACTTTTTGGTTTATGATGTAACCTAGTTATTTCGGTTTCTACTTATGTCCTTAAATGATTTGTTCAATTAAATTGCCTTGAATAATGTACATGCTTTCTTTTTTCGGAAATGATGTTAATGATTTAGATTCCAATCAAGTATGTAGTTAGCTAAGGAATCAACCAAACTATTTAGACTTTTAGGAAAGTGAATGTATTCAATGAATTGAAAATGGCATTCTAAAAGAAATACTTATAGAAACTTTCTAAATAGTATAGGATGTCAAACCTGATACTAACAGTTTAACGGAGATACAACTAATTTCATGTCTAGTTTGACAGTTATTCATCGGATCCCAAGGGTGTTAGGATTGATAAGAATCTCAATGGCTGCATTGTATTCTGCAACATTATTGGTTGCAGATTCAAGAAAAATGACTCCTCAACTTAGGAATTGGTCATTAGGTGTGAAAATCACCCATGCGACAGAAGCAATGTTCTGAGAACTATGGCTGGGAACCATCCGCATATCCCACATACGTGAAGGTTTCTTGTGTCATTTTTCAAAGTGAAAATGACAATCAAGATAAGTCTATGCTCAAAAGAACTAAAGTACAAAAATATATAGAACAAAATAAAACATAATACAACAAGTTTTGTGAGGCATTAGTGCCTATGTGAAGTATTTCTTCAGATAGAGACACATTTCTGAGTTCTGACATAGGTTCCCCATCATAATTTATTAGTTCATAAGCTCCCCATTGTAACACAATTTTAACGACAAGTGGGAGAAACATCTTTGTAGAAATTCCCTTTCCCTATTTTATCTTGGCCTTGGTAATAAAATAAAACCAAATCGCCTTTAGAAAGACTCAGGGACGGGCTGATTTATCATTATTGAATTTTAACCCTTTTCTTGTGTGCTTCTACATTTAGAGAGGACTCCCTTCTAGTTTCATCAAGAGAATGAAGATGGAGGAGTCTTTCTTCTTCTACAAAAGTGTTAGGTAGGATTTCAATTGCTAGTTTTAATGATGGGATTTCATATTCAATCGAAAACATTGCTTCTTCTCCATAAACCAATTGGAAGAGTGAAACTTGTTGTAGTTTTAGTTATGGTGCGGTATTCCCAAAGAACAGAAAGTAAACATCAAGTGCCAATTATTCTTGTTCTTATTCACCATTTGTTGCAACATGGTTTTTCAAAACCTTGTTGATGGCTTCTATTTGTTCATTGCATTGAGGGTAATATGGTGAGGAAAAATCTTTTCGCAATCCTAATCTGGTGGTAAGTTCATCCATGAAGGGAATTCCTAAAATGAATTCCGTTATCAGTGATGATCTCTGTTAACATGCAAATTTTTTGAGAATTTCTATGATTTTGATTTAATTTGAAGTTGAAAAGTAAGAAGCTTAATACTCATATTGAAGGAGGATGAGTAACATAAATCTATAGTTTCAATTTTGGAATTCATCCTATAGCTAAGAACCATTGATCGAAAATTAAAAAAAAAATTAAAGTGCTTAAAGAAAAGCTTGACAAGGGGAGAAAAGATAAGTTTAAAATGCATAGGATAAAGGAATATGAGCAGTGGCCAGTGAAAAAAGGAGCGTGGGGGAGACCTATAATACCATGTGACTTTAGGCTCTGAACTGGCGGAAAAAGGAAGAAGGCGCTAAAGGTAAAGCAGGTAAGACCAAAGTGAACTCATATAAACAAATGTCAGATCAATGGTGCAGAGCACATTTGAAGTAGATCGATGGTGGAAAGAGGTTTCACAATGGGAAGGAGAATGGGAGGTTAACGATGGAAAGTCGTAGTAGAAATAAAAACACCTACGACGTGGCAATTTTTCTTGAAGTCCTTTACAAAAAGAGGTTGGGATTAAAGCACCTATTGCAAAGCCCGAAACCACTTTGCATTGGCTATATACAAGACTTATCAGAAATTTAAAAAAGTATTTGGTATTCGCTTCGTGGGATGAACAAGAAATCCTGAAAACACCTCAGTATTCTTTTTCAAACCTGGTGTAAGGGGTCAACTTAAGACTCTTCCTATTCGCGAAGTTCTATCCACAGGTAGCTCGAAACTCTGCATTCTTCAAATTTCCTGTCTCTATGGATCAAATTTAGGAAAATGTGTTACTTTGTGAAGATTTAGATGAAAAGGAAGAAGTTATAGTTGATAGAGAGAAAGACATTTTCGACCCAACTTTGTCTGTAGGTAGTATTTCACAGTCCAAATAACGGTTAATGGAGTTTAAGTCGTAGGGAAGAGATTTTTGAATTTTTTTTAGCTCTTTCTTATACTATTTTTGCATTGAACAAACCCTACATTTTCCTTAGTTCATTGGTTGGTGTGTGGAAAAGTACTCATAGATTGAAAGGGTTAATTATAAATGCTAATACGACCAAAATCCTATGTCAAGTCAATGCACAGACTGTTCGTGAAGTCTTAGGTTTACCTAAAACTTTTCCCAAAAACCCTGAGTCATTTCACTAGTACAAAATGAGAGATAAGTGACTAGACGACTAAAAAAATTAGTTACCACTATTTTTTCAAGGGATAAACGACTAAAATGGAGCAATTTTTAAATAAGCCAACTAAAAACGACTAAGATAAACGACTAATTTAGTAACAGGATAAAATATATGACTAGATAACAAGTGACTAAAATAAAAATGACTAACATAAATGACTAATTTAGTCACGGGGAATATAAATATGACTAGCTAACAACTATTAATGTGAATTAGTCATTTATGTTAGTCATTTTTAGTTGTGTCACACTGGCAATAGAAAATTACAATTTTGATAATGAATTTGTACAATATTTTACTAAATTTTAACAATGCAGATGGATTTAGAGATATTACTATGGGGGTCATGGTCCATGTGTGTGGTCCCAAACCACCATATTGGCCCTCCACAGTGGATATTTTTCCTGTAAGTGGGATGTGGAGCTCATTTTGAATTTTAGAACACTAGATATGGTTTCTAACACCATAGGAAAATGATCTAAAAATTCTAGTATGCTCAACACAGGTCTTGTAATTGACATTGTCCAAGAATTCTAGCAATTGACTTGGCACTTTCATATTTTTAGGGGGATTTACCCAAACCTGCGTGGCCCTTAATGAATCCACTACGAGTGTGGCCTTGAAGAACTCACAATAAGCACCTTCTCAATAAAATATGTTAGCCACATGAAGAATATGAATGCAACCAATCCTCTTTTAAATACATAAGTTTGTAGTGCAGAACATTGATGCAAGCCAACAAAATACCTTCTTAGCCTACTTTTTTTATTCATTGCTGATAAAAAAACATACAGTCCTCAGTGCTAAAAAGCAGAGCAAAATGCATATAGCTCCTTCTTAGCCTATTTATCAACACCAGAGATCAATAATTAGTATAAATAAGAAAATTTGGTTAATAATCAACTGCTCATCTATGCTTCAATTTCCCTTACAACATTTCCCTTTATTGAGCACTGATAATTATACACAATTTTGAAATTTCCATTTGATGGGTGGATGGGATGTGAATTTCTAGGCCTGGTCATGGCATTTCATAATTCCTCATACGAATCCAACACCCATAGTTAATAATGTTTTGAAGTACTTTTAGACTTAGGCTCCCAAGAAAAAATGGTTCTAATTATATTTTGGGATACAAGGACCTCCTTGAAGGCATTATGCCATAATGTGAAAAGTCCATGTTTTAGAACTTGGAGTAGTCATGTTTTACAACTTGGAGCTAACATTATCATGGTGGTGTGGCAACACGTGAGATTACCACGAGATCCTTAAGCAATTCTCCCTTGTTCCTTGATCCATGTGAATTACCCTTTCCTTTCATCGTTGACCAAACGTGATGTATGATTTTCTTTGATTTGATATTTATATCCATGGGGGTTCTTAGACCCACACAAAGCATAAATTTATACACCATCAAATCCAGTTCAATGCGATTATCATGTCCATATCTTATTTCACCAATTTTACTTTCATAATATTATCCCTTCAACAAATCCTCCAAGTTGCATCATGTGCGTCATCATAGTGTGGTTGAGTTGAGTCTTGGATATTTGTCATCTTTCCCTCTGAGCATCATCATGTCATGAAGGTGGTTTCATTGTTTTCAGCTCATTGTACTAATTGCATTCATATTTTGTTTGAACAAAACCATCATCCTTTAACCCTCTCGACAGTCTATTAATGTTTCGGCAAGTTCATGTATTTTGCGTCATGTTAGCTAAAAATTATCAATTTCACAACCTCCATTAATTCTCCATATGCATCCATTCGTCATGGTTCTCCTCACACTTGAGTTTAGAAAGTTCTAAAGTACCCCTGGTCCCTCCTTTGCAATAAATCGCCAATATCCTCCATTTTGAAAAGAAAAAAAACTCCATTTTTGTAATATATATATATATCCTCCTCTGTGTATATTATATATAAGTTAATACATAGTTTATAGTTTAATATAATATATACAAGTTAATATATAACATTCTAGTATATTCATAATATACTATCTAATATTAATATAATATAATATGTGTATATTATATATAAGTTAATACATAGTTTATAGTTTAATAATACATACAAGTTAATATATAACATTATAGTATATTTATAATATATTATGTAATATTAATATAATATTGCATGTAATATAGATGTGCGGTATTTATACATGTATGATTAGGCAAGTATTACAAAAGAAATATTAACTTAAGAGCTCACCTTGTGATCCATGTTTTGAACATCAAGAACATCCTTGTGATCTGTGTTTTGCATTCTTGTATGAGTAGGCGTGCACTTTATTAAGAACATCAAGAAATGCAAAGAGATTCTTAATTCATAATGTGTACTTACATATTTTGAACTATGAGGTGAATACTTTTGCAACAACATTGTGAATGGTTCAATATGTGGGTTTTAGCAAAGAAAACTTGGTGTTGCTATTGTTTCCTTTGAGCATATATATTATGGAAAATGTTCCATGTTCAAGAATCAACTACAAGAGACCTTAGTGTATTGTTCCGCCTAATGTTTCCTCACCTTAGTTGTGGATTTATAGAATTATGATTCAAATTATGTATCTTTTGAAAAATTGATAAGTGTCAAAATCTGAACTATCAAGGAGGTTGAGAAAAGGTTTTAAAAAGATGTATCACAATCTCTTAAAAGTGGTTTTCAAGGCTACACCTAGTTTAGGATGCTCAAAGACATATTTTCAAAATGGTTTTTCATATCCCTAAATTCATTAAGGGCTACCAAGTGTCAATTGTTAGGCCATTTCAAATGTATAAAGGTTCATTAAACTCCTTGATTTTCTAAGCTCCAAAATCAATGTGATAAAGCCACATGTCTAGAACATAAATCAATGTTCTATGTTAAAAGAATCAACTATAAGAGACCTTAGTGTATTGATCCACTTAATTTTTCCTCAATGTACTTGTGGATTTATATAAATACTATTAAAGCTATGAATCCTTTGAATAATTACCGAATGTCAAAATCTAAACTATTTAGGAGGTTGAGAAAATGTTTTAAAAAGACTTGTATCATAATATCATACCACACCTATTGACTATGTTGCAAGTTTACTAAGATGGTGTCACAAGTTTGCATAGTGTCCTTTTGTTTCTTAAAGGATATCTATTTGCATGGTTGTAGCATTTCAAATACCAAATCCTTAACTTCAAAGTGCCTTTCATTGCGATGTTGATTTGCTTGTTGTTTCACCTTGTTTTTTGCTAACACCAAGTTGTCCTTCAATAGTTGGAGAACCTCTTTTTGGTGCTTGATGCATTCCTCAAATTATTGAAACATAAATTTTCCTCTATGGGGGATGATACCTGCACTTATCTATTGATAGATAATATTGACCTAATGAGTCGTAAAAGAATTGTGAACAATATGGAATTTCTCCACAACATTAAGATGGCTAGAAGATGGATCAACATTGCATACTTCTTAAAGGATTGGGATGTGGAAGCCCCTCTTCTTATTACTCAATTGAGTGATCAAATTTGAGCTTAGGATCAATATTTATTTTCCTCTTAAGAAACATTTTAATCTAAAAAGATCATGATCAGGTATATAAAACTTGTAAAAATTTGGTTTTAACTTAGGCAATGAAAATATTATTTTTTAATTTAAATTGCATTTTGATTATTAAATTTTTAATTTATAAATAAACAAAAAAACAATATAATATATAATATATTATATAAATAAATAAATAACAAACAATATTGTATATTATATATATTAAAAATAAATATATTATACTATATAATATTTATAAAAAACCAAACATCACATAAAACACAAAACAAAACAAACATTGCCTCCCATGCAAAGTATCCTTACCTCCCAACTTTCCAACCTCCTGCGTAGATCTCCCGCTAATTTTTCCCTCCTCGTCTATGAAAAAATTTCAAAGCTAAACGTGTTCATTTGGAATGCTATGATTAAAGGATATGCCAGTAAAGAGATCTGCAATGAAATGAAACATTTTCTTTGTGTGATGAAATGCAACAGACGTATATCTGGCTCAATAAGTTTACCTTTGCCTGTGTTCTTGTCGTTTTCACAGATTGGCCATAGGGGAAGGATATTTGTGAACATATTGTTGGATGTGGGATAGAGGTGGATGTCCATTCGGGTTGTGCTCTTATATCAATGTATGGAAAATGTGGTTGTGTGAAGGATTCACATGATGTGTTTGAAAAAATATCTCAGAGTGATATTGTTTTGTGGAATGCCATGGTTGCAGTCTATGCGCAGAGTGGGTTCTGGTTGAGGCCTTGGAATTATTTCATGAAATGGAGTTTGCTGGTCTGCAACAGGGTTAGGAGATTGACAGGCAATGAGGATGGATTTGCTAACAACTGCAAAGAATTTTCAAAATTTTCACCAGACAAATCATCCTTTCCCATCTTCCCTGCCAGAACCCACTTCCATATATCCTCTTTCCTTCTTATTTAAATGCCATGCAAGATCTAATACTTTCCCCACTATCTCAGCCACCACTGATTTACCCAATTCCCCAATTTTCAGTTTCAACAGAGTCCACTCATCATCCCTAGTTCAATCTCTCTATAATAGAGGTCAGAGGCTTCAATCCTTAAGAGCACACATAGATGACAACGACCCTTGCACCCTCAATGATGATGAATGGGAAATCCCTCCAAACGACCATCCACTACCAAGAAAGATGAGCAGTGAAATGATCCTAACTTAGGGGCAGAAAACCCACAAAATGGAGAATCCAGTAGCCCACCTCGTAGTGTGGGTGGTGCCAAGTCAGCCGGGAATGGCCATGTTTATTCTATGATGTTGATGAATGGGGGGATACGGATAACCCAAATGACGATTAGGCACAAACAAGGCTGCCTTATGCAGACCCACCTTCATTGGAAGACGATGAATGGGGTGCAACAAGGGACCTACCATCTAAGGAATGTGATTGTAGTGTTGAAGACAGTGGGCTTGCAGAGCTCAAGCGATGCTTGGTGGATTATTTATTTGGGACTGAGTATGGGATGAGAGCTAGCAATCAGATCAGGGTTGAAATTGGGGAGTTGATTTCTCAGCTTGAAGCTCAGAATCCCACCCCTGTTCCAACTGAAGCACCCTCTCTAGGGAAAGTGGGTTTTACTATACACATAATTTTTTGACCTATTTCCACTAATAGCAACATGCACCTTGCCATTTGTGAAGCTTGAGAAAATATGCCAAGAAATTGATATAGACAAGCTCACTATAAAGAATAATGCTTCTTACAGTGCCCCATTGGCACTTTCTCTTTAAAATCTCTAGGAAATTTAACTCCTGCAAGAAATGCACCCATGTCTAATGAGGTCATCTTCCTGTAAAAAAGGCTTTGGAACATATTTCTAGAACTAATATATTACATCTATGTTGCAGGTTAAACTTGGACATCCAGGTCCATATGAGCTAGGATTTGTCGACCCTGTTTCAGTGGAAGAAATTGGTGGTGTTAAAGTAAGGCCCTGTTCACTTTCTTGGATAGAAAATTTGTTATAGATTTTTACAATTTGATCATATTAAGTGTCCCATGTTTTGGGTCTTACAATAATGAATTGTTAATTTAAGAGCTATTTTGACATCATACCTAGCATGCGGTAGGTAACTATTGTGAAAAATAAAGGTGGAAACTTGGTGTCAATAGTGGCACTCTGTGGAAGTACATATGGTATATTGAATGACCTTAAGAGAGTGGTTGATGATGGGGTAAACAACTACAAGGTATTTTTCTTGGAGTTTCCTATAAATGTGTAATGATTTTTCCACGAGGAGTGGTCTATTCTACTAAATATTGATTCAATCCTAAATTTTCTCTCTATCTACATTTCATGTGTTTTTGGGGATTTTCTAACCTATATATTGCTTTAGGACATGTGCATGGAAACTCATATTCTCCCCAGAGATGCTGCAACTGAAATTGAACTAGCAAGAAGACTTAAGGATTTTTCCTAAAAAGAGACAGGGTATCTAATATTGACATAAATATTTTTCATAGGGTTGACAGTGTTAGATCACATAGGTTTTCTTCTCCTATCTATTTACGTAGTGGTTGGTCAAACAACGATCCTCTATTGTAATTCCTTATTCAGAGTCATTTAAGTCATTCAATATTCAATTTGAAAGAAATGTGATAGGTTCCAAATCTAATGATAGGATTTGTTAGCATGGATAAATCAGAAATCTTGTTTGTTTATCTTCTTGATGTTTCATGTAGAGTAAGACGCTTCAGCTGAAAATTTTACAAGATGATCAAACTATAGGGTCCCATACCCATGAGATATATCATTATGAGTTTATACCATTGTTGCACAATAAAGAGTTTCCTCTGAGTAGTGGCTTTTGTCCTTCTAATAGAACCTCACGATTGTTAACTACAAGGCAATTAAAATTGTTGCTGAGAACAACGTGGAGAAATTCTATAAAACATGTCCATATATGGTACATTTCTCCAATATATTTTACAATTTTTTGGTTGTACGTTGTATGTTCATTGTCGTTTCTAGCAGGAGTATAATTTTTCTTTTTCTTTCGGTGAGGCTCTTGATCAACAAACATGTAGCATACTCTTTGATGTTGTTTTTGGTGATGCGATTGCAGGCTTCTGACTCCCCCAGGCATGCCACTATTTCCTTCATTGGTTCAGGAGACTCCACTTGTTGACGTGTCTCAGAGTGTCTCACTGCAGAGCAAGTCCATATCCATTCCTAGAAAATCAAGGGTGAGTCTTATATTACTCTTACCTAGCCAAACGGGATGAAAAAATATATTCAATAGGTTCTTTATTTCCCTATTCCATTTAAACAAGGTCTTGCTTTCGCATGTGGGTCGGAGGACATGGTGTCTCTCTATCTATGGTATACATAGATTTCTAGTGATTGATATAAAGTAGCAGCGCTTAATACCAAATCTTCAATATTTGATCTTTGAAAGGATAATCATGGTTCTTTACTGGTAAATTTCCATCTTCCAACTATGATGCTTGCAATTGGATTAATTTTTAGATTGACTGCTACCAATAGTCATTGGCTTTTGGGGAGCTCTTTGTTCTATCATGCCTATTTGTTTTATTTACTCCTATTGCAACTCATTTCTTGCTTTCTTAAGTCCAGCATATTTATTCTATTGCAGATAGAGTCTAGTCCAAGGAGGATTCGAAGTAGCTCTAGCCCACAACATTCAATCCCTATTTCTTGTTCATGTAGTATCAATAACTACCGTAGAGGCAGAGCATCCTCAGTTCCAAGTTCCAGTGGGAGTGTCAAATTCTGTCCTCTAACGCCTACACTCAAGTCATCTAGTGCTACAGCCAGGTCTTCTACACCACCTTCAAGGTCCTCAACATCAAAATTTCAGACATCTACCACAAGTTCTGGTGGTTGTTCATCATCAGTAAGGAAAGCTGGACATCTACAGAGAAAAGCAACCCATGGAGGGTCTTCCTCCCCCAAGCTACAAGTGTGCCAGACAAATGTTCCCAATTTTTACTCTTAGCAGTTGCGAATCTACGTACAACTATATCAGATTATAATGTATCATGTACAAGGGGCTTGTCTCCGACATCAAGGCATAGGAGGGAGATGGGAAAGGATTCCGGGCATCAACCTGCATCCCCTAACCTTTCCAGAAGTGCCAGATCGTCAGAAAACCATGACCGTTATTCTTATATATCCCATAGCAAACATCACACAGCATCATCAAACAATGATGTTGTGTCAGTTCACAAACCTGGCAGAATAAAAGAAACATATGTGAGTAAGAGACCCCAGGCACCTTCAAAAGGTTCAGTAAGATCAATATCCACATCAAATGTTTCAGGTGGCCTTATGTCCAAGAGGTCTTTGAATTCTGGGAAGCAACAAATTGTACGTCTCATATCTCAGGGAAAGTATCAGCTGCATCATTTTTTAATGATATTACAATGTGTGATGCCCTTCTCAATGCTGACAGATTCTGTTCCTATATTTACTTAGACAGGAAAGTATGCAAATGTTTTTGTGGCTTAGATAAATATGTATAACACGCTCTTTTTGTAAGCCTCTAATTTGGTGCACACTGGTTATTGTTCACCTTTAAAAGCATGCTTTCTATTGTAAAGAAGGATGAAAGAAATAAATTATATTAATTTCCACAAATAACTGAAGACAAATGGGGAGTGCTTAGGGTATGTCCTCTAGAAAATGACCAAAACAATGCAAAAGTGTATGTAAAATGAGATGAACCCTCAATCATGGAGTGAGGAATACCCCTATAAAACAAGGCAGAGAGATCCAATGAGGTCTTGATGAAAAGAGCAAGTCAGCTAAAACCATCATCTGGATCAAAGGGGGAGCTTGAATAATCAATCACTATGAAATCACCAATATATATCCAAAATGATTTGATCAAGGAAAAAGTACAAGCATTTTGCAGCAAAATTGATGGTGTCCATGATGGTACACCTCAAATCCCCTGTCTAATATACCATACCAAAAATATAACAGTATCAAAATGAAAAACATAAACGAGAAGCAACGCAAAGTAAATCATACATTAGCTGCCACAAATCCAATCCCTGAGAGGGGTCATTTCTATTATCTTTGTGACTCCACCTAGGCTCATTAAAATTGTGCTTTCCATTCATTTGTCTGAATATTGATTCTTCTGTCTATCCTTGTGTCTCTTTTTTCTCCTACAGTGTCAAACATGGGAGGGTGAAATGATTGACACAAATAAATATTGCTGTATAATATTTTAAGCAAGCTATGTTAACGTATATTATTTTGTCAATTTTTGTGCTCCTTCTCATTTGACAATATTTGTGAATCAAGGATTTCATTTTTTTCAATCCACATGCTGTCTAAATTTAGGTTATACATGCACTATGTATTTTGGAATTACTCTGGTAAATGCATAAACAATGCAGAGTTTCTTCTCTCTCTGGACATGGTGGAGTCATATCAACTCTACCTAAAGTATAGATACATATTATGAAGACAGTTCCAACTAATTTTATTCCTAAAAAGCCTTATTTATTTGACTCAATATGGTAGAAGCTAAACTAGATCATCAGATTATGTATTTGTATCAATAATTCATACTTGGATACTTAGTCACCACTGTTTTTTACATGTTGTGTGGCTAGATGGTAAGCAAAAATGCTTCAGCAAAGTAGAAATTTTGTATAACTTCATAAGTTATTTATGCTAGTTTCCTTCTCAGTTGCTTATGCTTCAATTAATAGTAGTCTTTTTCATTTATGTGTATGCAGGCTGTTCGTCAAAATTCACAAAACATGTTCAGGCCTTTACTGTCAAATGCACCTGTGACAACTTTTTATGCCAATAAAGCCACTACTTTACTACGTCGTACAAATAGTAGTAACTTATCAGTGGCTACAAGTAGTTAAGGAAGATGTGAGCAGACATCAATGGCTCCTA
Organism: Larix kaempferi; assembly: GCA_027924585.1. Lineage (NCBI taxonomy): Eukaryota > Viridiplantae > Streptophyta > Pinopsida > Pinales > Pinaceae > Larix > Larix kaempferi. Next base: position 655,474 of record BSBM01001989.1, read on the forward strand.
TTGCTACAATTATTAATCAGGGTAATAAAGACCTGGGTAGTGAAAATAGTCAGGTCTCATTTCCTGGTGGCAGTGAAAATATCCCATCCTTTGAGAAGATGGAGGTAAAGAGTTAGAATTGTGGGAGTCATTGTAGTGGTTGTGGTATCCACTAATCAAAATACCATGAATCTCCTAACCCTTGCAATTTCTCAGTAGTTGGGGATCAATTTCTTGGTGGGAATGATAGTTGTGACAACTTTAACCTTTGTGAAAATAATATGAGAGATGCAAATGACTGGACACATGGAAAGTTGTCGATGGATAGGAATGCAGAAAGTTTGCTCTATGATATACATAGTACCCATTCTGACAATTGTCAACATCATCACATTAGGCATCCTGAGCACGCTTACCAGGTATCTAACACCTTGGAAGGCAGGATTACCTCTTCAGATCCTCAAAGATAGAAAATGACCTCAATTGACTGTGATCACACTTTAGGTAGTGACACCTTTGCTAAGAGAGATATCTCTAGAGATATTCACCAAAGAGAAGCGACATTGAAATCCAATAATGAATCCCGAGGTAGCCATCCTACGGGTGATGAAGAAGCTATGTCCTCTCATAATTGGCAAGACCTGCAGGCGAAGGCTTTCAAATCCATTTATTTACCAGGTAATGATTCTTGTCTTGGAGGATCTTGGAATGCGTTGAAGAATTATCTAAGACATGATGAAATACTCCAAGTTCAATGGCTAATAATCCAAACTCTCTCAAATCAGAAACCAGTATTTTAAGCCAAACAAACATTAGAAGAGTGGATTCAGAGACCTCAGCCAGTAAAGTAAACTTGGAAATGTTTTCTACCTTGACTCCTGGAGAAGATAGCAGCATGCATCGAGCTCAAGTTATTAGTGAAGATACTGCTGATGATAGTGTTCTTTCATTTGTTGATGTTCTTGGTGAGAGATGCACTCTGAAATCCAAGACATTAGATAGTGCTTTTACTGAAACTAAAGGTAGAACAAATGGACATGAAGGTGGAGATTTATAGGCATATTCAGGGAAAGATATTGGTTTACCTCTACAAGAGATGTCTTTGGGTGGTCAAAGGGATGAGGAACTGATTGTTGAAGTTGCACTAGAAAGAGTAAGTCAAGAATCAAACAGGTTGTCAAAGCGCATGTCAAGATTGGAAACACAGGATCAAAGGTATAGCTGCCCCAAAAGACTTGAATTGTCTGAGAATTCTGGATGTGCTTTCTTTGAGAAAAACATGGTTAATGTAGTAACACAAGCATCATCAGGACAAAATTGATGGACATTTCAGAAATAGTGAATTTCAAAGGAGCAGTTCTGGGAAAGTCTTTAGTGATTATGATAGTGTATGTTGATGTCCTCATAATCAGAGAACATAAAGCTAACTTAGTTGATGAAGTAAAGAAACAAGCTTTATATAACATTCGAAAGCTGATGGATGTGAGTCAGAACAAAATAGGACAAGATAAGACATAGGACACAATAGGAGGTTAAAGATGGGACAAAATAGGGTAAAGATTACACAAATGATAAAATAAGCAAAAGGTTTATCTAGTTTGAGGTGCAAGTATATAGGTTAGGTATGTGGAGAGTAAAAATATGAAATTTAAAGGGTCTTCAATTTTTGTGTATGTGTGTGTGTCACGTGCAAAATTTTTCTTACTCTTGATGAACTCTTTGTATTAGTATGACACTTCATATACCAAAGCTCCTTACTCAGGGAGGCTACCTTAAAGGAGAACATGCCCCCAAAAGAGAAGCACATGAAACCATATTATTCTGAGTTTGTAATTAATTTATGATGTTATTTAATTTAATTTTTGTGACATTTGTATGGTGGGAGATGTCCAAAAAAATGATATGTCAGAAGGGGGGGTGAGTAAATGTGAGAAGTTGGAGGTTGTGCGAAAGACAGTGTGACATAAGTAGATGGAAGGGCTGTCCAAGAGAGAGACAAGTGATGGTATATTGGCACTTCATCAGAAAGGCTGGATGAGAGGAAAAGTGGGAGAGGAAATCCATGTTTGAGGAATGATTAGGATATTAGGTAAATGATCCTTCTCAGCATTAACTAAATGAGTAAGATGGTCACATAATTGGGGGGGGGGAGGTTACTACGCAACAAGGTCTTCTCATACACGAAGTTAGTGGGGTGTAAGTGAATGCCAGAAGTAGGTTGGAGATTGTGTGAGAGACTACATGAGATAAAAAGAGAGGAGGGCAGTTTGTAGAGAGACAAGTGATGCTTGATTAGAAAGGTTGGCTGGGAGGAAAACCATGAAGGGATTCTATTTCATAACTGTTTTTGTGGTAATACTTAGCTTGCTGGAAGCCCTATGGGGTTTCCTTCTTGCTAACCATGAAAGCCTCAGTTAAGGTGAATAATTTAGTGAACTTGACACTTATCTTCCAATAAGATGCTTCCTTAGGCCAAGAGTCCCTTTCCACTTCTGAAGCAAAGTAAATTTTTACCAAGCTGACAGTATCTCATTTTGAAGGGCTTCTACCTCCACCTCGTTGTTTATGGCAATGCCTATCTTGCTGGAGTAGGTTAGAAAGGTTTCTCTCTTTCTATCCTTGGGGGGGGGGGTTACTACACAACAAGGTCTTCTCATACACGAAGTTAGTGGGGTGTAAGTGAATGCCAGAAGTAGGTTGGATATTGTGTAAGAGATTGCATGAGATAAAAAGAGAGGAGGGCAGTCTGTAGATAGACAAGTGATGCTTGATCAGAAAGGTTGGCTGGGAGGAAAACCATGAAGGGATTCTATTTCATAACTGTTGTTTGTGGTAATACTTAGCTTGCTAGAAGCCTTGTGGGGTTTCCTTCATGCTAACTATGAAAGCCTCAGTTAAAGTGAATAATTTCATGAACTTGACACTTATAGTCCAATAAGATGCTTCCTTAGGCCAAGAGTCCCTTTCCACTTCTGAAGCAAAGTAAATTTTTACCAAGCTGACAGTATCTCATTTTGAAAGGCTTCTACCTCTGCCTCATTGTTTGTGGAAATTCCTAGCTTGCTGGAGTAGGTTAGAAAGGTTTCTCTCTTTCTATCCTTGAAAATGCCTCGACATCCTGCTCTTACTGGTTTTCCTCTAGAGGCCTTGTTGAAATTGGACTTTAGGTGTTCCTGTTTGGAGGGTTTTTACATTTCTTCTTGCTAGCTATTGCTGCCCCTCAAGCTTTTCCTTTATCCCACTTATAGGTTAAATATCCCTTTTAGACCTAGTTTGAACGCCTTTTGATTGGGTTTAAATCTAAATTTGTCCTGTACATCACCAAAACCTCAAAATTAGGCCTCGATTTCTAGTACATGGGCCCAAATTTACATACAGTTAGTATTAGTTGATTTGGATTTAGCCCTGATCCATACTAAACAGGAAAATAACTGATTTTCTATTTGCAAAGTGAATTAGATAGTAATTAGTATTTGAATGGTGAGGATGGTCATAGGTAGACTCCAAAGAAATCCTTGGTAATTTTATCTTGCCCAGGACTCCAATAGATTTTTTTTTTTTTTTTTTTTTTTTTTTTTATTTTTTTATTTTATTTTTTATTTTTTATTTTTATTTTTTATTTTTATTTTTATTTTTTTTTATTTTTTTTATTTTTTATTTTTTTATTTTTATTTTTTTTTTTCTGAAATATTGAGCTCCTGTTGTTGCTTTAATGTTTGGGAAGGATTTATATTTTATTAATTACTTTTCTTTTGTTTCTATCTCTTATTATGCCTTAATTGTAAACTGTTAAAACTAAGCAAAATATTTGGCAGTTGTTTTTCTTATAAATTGAACTAATAGGTATGCTTTATCATGTCAGGTTTCTCTATTTTCGAGGTGATTTATATTCAATTTATATTTTAGTGTTCCATCCTTTTGTTCTCATAATTTATAGTGTTTCAAAGAATTGTGCTCTAGAGTGATCTAGTTTTCCTTTTGTGCAGCACAATGCGGAACCAGAAGCAGTTGACCTTATAAGCGTACGTGTTTGTACTTGACAAGCTTTGCAAGGTAAGGGGAAAGAAGTTTGCAAATTGTTAGTGTAGGATATATGGACAATCAAGCATTATATATAGTCACTGGTGTTTGTGTTCTATTCAAGTGCCCTCCATGTAAGGTAATCCATTGGAAATCTGTGCAAATTAACAAAGTCTGTGTGCTTGATGTTTATAAATAGAGGAAATCCGAGATTCCTTGATTGTGGAGTAATTCTTAACTTGCATGTCTATGTTTTATGGCTAAACCTCATATGCAATATAAATATTATTTAAGAAAGTTACTTTTGATGTTGCAGTTATGTTCCAGGACCTGATTACATGTTAGTCCTTGACATAGCTTATTCAATTTACACAAAATTTGGAGAATACACAAATGCACTTAGAGTGGCCTTATGTATGCATAATTTGCAGGTATATCCAACTATACCCTTCATCCTTGAGAATGTTCCTTCTATTAGATCTTGTTCTTATTTTTAGTTCTGGTCCTTTGGGGGTAGTTGTAGGATGAAGAATTACTTACTGGTCATGTTCATGTACAGAAGTTGCAGCTCTGTTATCTTTTGGTTTGATTTATAATTTTACTGTTAGTTAACCTCTTATTGCTCTTCCTTTTTTAAAGTATGTGAAGGCCATATTCACTGCTTGTGTAGATCCTCTACAGAAGAAGCAGCTCTGCTACATTTTGGCTCGACATGTAGGGGAGTATTTTCCTTGCTTGGGAAATAATTGAGTTTTACTTGAGACTTATAAGAGCTTGAATATGGAAATCTTGTTTTAAATACTACTTGTAATAAGCGATGCCCTATTAATTATCTTTTAATGCAAATATTCTTTGGAGAATTGAATGCTTATTTAGATGGTTTAGTTCACCCCATAAAAGGCTTTGACATATCAAGAGATTGAATGGAGGAAAGAAACAAGTAGGTGCAAGGAATTGGGACTGAAATTCCTTTGTTAAGAACCAAGATTTTTTTTTCCCCTGAAAACACGCTGTATGAGAAATATCTTCTTAGGTGAAGAACGCTATCAGATCTATGAGTCATTTTTGTTGTCTCCGGATGTTATAAATCTATCATCTAGGGATGGTGGCTTGGCCCACATTGGAGGAAGATGAGTTTGGGACACCATTTGCTCATCCTTTGCTTCTATATAAATTGAAATTATCCTTTCCATGGCATCATCCACCATTATATTTAAGTTACTTATGAATTTTCAGTCAAATTCAAATATTTTGGCATGACTCTAGATGACTTGGTAGATGTTTAACAATGGATGCATGCTTGTCATTCCTATAAATTTCTGGGATTTTTTCATTTTGCATCATTCAAGAATACAAAATAATTATTACCAAGTTACTAAAGATCCATAATGGCTTACCTTGTACTAGTCCTTCAAGTTCTTCAACTACTTTTATTAAGTGCAAAAATATATTTGCACTTAATAAATGCAGTTGAAAGACTTGAATGACTAGTACAAGGTAAGCCATTATGGATCTTTAGTAACTTGTTAATAATTATTTTGTATTCTTGAATGATGCAAAATGAAAAAATCCCAGAAATTTATAGGAATGACAAGCATGCATCCATTGTTAAACATCTACCGAGTCATCTAGAGTCATGCCAAAATATTTGAATTTGACTGAAAATTCATAAGTAACTTAAATATAATGGTGGACGATGCCATGGAAAGGATAATTTCAATTTATATAGAGTCATGCCAAAATATTTGAATTTGACCGAAAATTCATAAGTAACTTAAATATAATCATTATTTTGTATGCTTGAATGATGCAAGATTTGTTTGAATATCATCACTGTCAAGCAATAACAACTTCTTAAAGGGTGCTATCTCAATGGTAGAGCACCTGCCTAATTATAGGCAGGAGATTGGTGGTTCGATTCCTCCGTACCCTATCATAAATTAGTGACTAAGAAAACGACTAAATTCACATATATATGACTATTAGTAGCTAATTTCTAGTATCTTATAGCGTGACCAACGTTTAGTCGTATTTATCTTGGTCATTAATATGTTATCATGTAGTAGTTTATTGATTTGTATATTTGGTCATCAATTGTGACAATCAATGACTAAATCAGTGTCTAAATCAGTGACTATCAATGACTAAATCAGTGAATAAATCAGTGGGTATCAATGACTAAATTTATGACTTAATCAGTGACTATCAATGACTTAATCAATGACTAAATCAATGACTAATAAGTCAACCAATTAATGACTAGTGAAATACGACTAGAGATAAGATAGTGGAAATCAGATACTATTAGTCACCGACTCAAAAATAGTCGTTTATAGCCGAATTTTAGTCATTTTTTAGTCATTAATTTCTCATTTTGTACTAGTGTTTAGTGAAGAAGTCTTGATCAAATTGTATAGAAGTTGTAACCCAAGAGATAAAGAAATTTTTTTGTTGCAAGTTCTGAAAATTGATCAACAACATGAAAAAATTTCCTTTCCTTTGATTATTAATGTCTTTCGGGAAGATGTCCAATTAGTCTTGTCCTTGTTGAGTTAAGTTTAAGGTCTCGATAATGACATTTCAGTCTTCGAAGTTATGTTAGGTTTCCTTCTGCAAATAAATTCACCTGAGTAAGAGTCAAGTCCAACATGTTGCTTTAATTTTGACGAGTTCTTGTCTGAGGCTATTCATACTCAGTTGGTGAACTTCCATGAATTAAAAAATTTTAGATATCAGTCTTATCTCCTAAGCCTGGTCTTATGCTCAAATGTTTCTGAATTGACGTTTCTTGGCACAATGTTCTCTTCTGATCTTCCAAAGCAGATCAATATGTTTGAATTTACCAATACAATCATGTCAGAAGTTTACAAAATTATTTTTGACACTGAGCTACCTATAGTGTTAGAATATATGAAGGAAATGTTGCATCCTACACCAGAAATTCGAATAGGTGATTGGTTTTTGTATAAAGAGCATATTGTTATTAGAGCATATGGCTTTAATCAAGCACCATACCATTTTCTGTCCTTCTTGACACTGATTATTTTGCTTTAGAATTTATCATGCAGAGGTTATATTCAGAAGAAGAGACTTTTGGTGTTTCTAAAAAATCATCAAATGCAAAGTTTCCCCTTAATGTTGGCCAATTCATCATAAGAAAAAAAGAATCTCTCTCTGTAGTGGAAAAATTATTAAAGGTCACGGATTTTCAAGAAGATGAAAGAATTGATTATGATCCACATCAAATGATAAATCACAAGAGAAAAAAAATAGGAATAGAGATTTTGATCATCAAATAGTAGAAGGAATAGATAAAATAGCAAGTTTATCAAAATTTGAACAAAACCAAGGGGAAGTAAAGGAGGAAAATGTGGAACAAACAAGTAATTTGGCATTTCTAGTTTAGACACCAGCCAAGTCTGATGTTACCAATAAGAGAGCTATTTCATAGGTTGACAACATGGAAATTGATGGAGAATTTTCAAGTAAAAAGACTAAAATAGAACAACATAAAGAAATTGTCAATATGGAAGAGCAGGATCCAGTTGTTTCACGAAAAAATACTCTATTTTCAAAACCACCTATAAATATACAACAATATTATTTTTCAGAAATAAATGATCTGGAATCAGTTCTCAGTGTAAATCTAGATTTGATTTTCTTTCATAATATGCAAAAAAAAAAATAAATCTTTAGAAGAAACCCAGAAGTTGTTCCCACAAGTAAGGAAGTTGACGGATCAAAAAGTTTCCCTTGTCACAGTTAAGGATTCAGAGATAAACACTCTAATATTTGCAGTTGTAAATGATGAGAAAGTATCTAAGATGGAAGTTAAAATTGATGATATTAATATTCCAGACAAAATCCAATTGCATAGACAAACATGAGATGTCTTGTATTCTGATTTGTAACAGTCAACTTTGAAACTTTCTAAGTTGCAGTCAGTAATACGAAAGATGGAGAGTCAGCTAAGGCAAGAAAAAATAGAGAATAAAGAAAATTTGGTCCAAATTAAGAGACTACAAATTGAACTTGTGACTGTAGAGGTAGATCCTAACAACACCCAGTGCACCAAAAAATCTCCCTGATGAAAATGAAAATACTATTCAAATGCTCAAGAAAAAGTCAAAGGTTCCAAATACTCAACATGTATAATCTTCTGAACCGATAGCATTACAACAGGAAAAAGAGGCCGTATATCAAGAAATGATGGACTACAAGGGTAAAATGTTGAAATTACAAGATGAGAAACACACTTGGGAAAAAGAAAAATCTGAATTATTGTCATAGATTTTAGTGCTAAGTACAAATCAAGTTGAAGAAATGCAAATACCAAAGGATCCAAAGGACCAATTTTTATTTACAGAAGAGAATCAAATATATATATCTTCCATATAAGAATTTACCAATGCCATGTCTCATATTAGTTTGAATGATGTAGAAATTGAGGAATTGAAAGGAGAAAACTAGAAACTCAAGCTAGAATTAATTCAAAAAACTGAGGAAAAGAACAACGCTTTGAGTGAAAGAAAGCAGTTGTAGAAAAATATTGATGAATTGAAAGATCTAAAATTCCCTTGAAAGGATCTAAGCACCTTATATGGGATGCGCTATCAGTGGAAATTACCAAATTTTGGTCACATTTAAATTGTATTGATGCCAAATCTACTATAGAAAACACACCTCTCTAAAGATGTAAAGTGGTAAAATCCTTCATAGACAACCCAAAGTACAGTTAGTTTCTTAAATACTCTAACTCAAATAGATATGCAAACTATGGGATTTAAAGACAGGCTTGTGATTATTATTTGGGCAAGAAGAATTATTGGCGAGCATAATCATGTTAGGGAGGGATAAAGCAGAAGAAATGCTCCTCCAAGTTAAAAGTTTTAAAAAACTATTTTAGAAACTCTTTGAGAATGGTCTACCCTCCTTTTAGGATAACAATGGAAGGTTAATTTCTCAATAAAATTATCATAGTTTAATACTTCAGTCCCACATGGATCATTCAAACTTTGAAGGTTTGACCAAAGGATTGACTAGAAAATCTATAATTGAAAAGTTAACTGATGATTTTGAGATTTTTGATCAGTTCCCGATGATTTAAAAAGATTTTCCACCTATATGTTATACAACTTATGTATAATTGGAGGTGATGATTAAAGAAATGATGGATTATGAAATCCCGACCCAAGAGCAGTGGAATATTGTCGAAAAATTCAGGAAAAATAAGTACAGGCTATATCAATAGTAAACATTTAGATTTCTCAATTTGAGACATGGTTGCAGTTTCCTTTTGTTATTTTTCCAAGTTTCCACATAAGTACTCTGGATCGAACATATTCACTATTGAAGCAATGCACTACAGACATAGTGGACAACAAATCAGATGTTCCTGAAATTTAGGAACTTCTTTTTGAAATTTCTATTCCTAGCAAAAAATCAGTTAGGGTTTTCTTATAGAACATTTTGTATAAATTTTGAATTTTACCATGTAATAGGGGATGGATCTGAGAGAAAAAAAATTTGTGATATAATATTTTTTGAAAAGACTTTAATGAGAGAAGAAGTACAAGTCTATTTGGAGCAGAGATTCATATCATGTTATCAATTTTCTTCCGTCTATTAATTTCTCTTATGTGAATGTATTTCCTGTTTCAACCATTTTATCACCTTGCTTCATATTTGAATGAACTATGTGAGTTAGAATTAATACCATATGCTTTGATTCACACATTTGAATATTGTCAATGTTTTTTCTTCCAAAATGATGCAGAATTCATCCTAGTTTGACGCTTTGTGTCAATAAAAAAAATTCTTTGATCTTCTACCATTCTTAAACTGCTATTTGTCTGAAGAAGTGATACCTATTTTTCCTCTCTGAATGATTCATCCTACCACCAGTCTCTAAATAATTTTGAGATATGTATGTATTGACTCCATGCCCAATTGTTTTCTTCCTGATTCAACCATTTTGATAACCCTCATGTAGTGTCCCCTCCTACCATATCAGCATGATAGAGAGGACGTGGTGCTCAATCTGGGCAATTAGCCCCTATTCATTGAATTAAACTCATTGATACAAAGGCATGTATATGTGCATGCTATAGAACACAACAGAGATTAAATAAATCGTGTTGATAACTAACATTCATTCAGGATTTCCTGTGACAGCCATTAAATAGAGACCTTTGCAGAATTATACAAGATCATATGGAAATGCATAAACTTTTAAAAACAAAGTAGAAGTAAATTCGTTTAATACATCCACATACATTCATAATATTCATCAAATGATAATTGCCAATTTGCCCAAGAGAATACTTATCTCAATAAGGCAGTCCCAAGCAACTGGCTATGCAACTGCAACGTTCCACCCAACCATAGCCCAGTGTGCTCCTCAATCTCTCAGCACCACTGCCGCCCCCGAGCTAGGCATGATCTCTACAAGGAACCAGGGAACAACAGACTCACACATGGCCAAGCATACACCAAGATGAGCCAAGCCAATCTGCAATTGGGTTTATCAGGCTGCTAGGACATGGAAAGGAAGAATTGCTAAGCTAGTGAGCTCAACTACAGAGCTATGGGTACCTCTCCCAGATCTATTTACCTTGGCACTCACAATGCCTACACACCCAACACCAGGAAGTATTCTCTTCACTGCCACACAGTCCCTCAAGCCATACCTTCCTTTCTAGTGCTCTCAGGGTGTGCATAGAAAAGTAGCCAGCCCTCTTAATCTTCTTGAGAGGATACTCCCTACACTAGGTTTATCAAGCCAATTCTGTCCACTACCATTCCAGTTTCTTGCTCATGGGTTCCAAGCAAAACAGGGATGCACCTAACAGCAACCTACACTTGTGAGCATGAGAAAACGTTTCCAACAGTGGGATGCATGAGATGGGGTTTTCCTGGGCTTCAGAAAAAACATGGGTAGACTCAAAACGTATTGGTACTTGGAAATTCGACTGGGGAAGCAAAACCCATTCCAGAAAAATGCCCCAGGAAAAAACGCCCTCTCCCTCAGTCCCAATTCGCGTCCCTCCTTCCCCAGCTGTTGCACAATCCAAAAATGAGTTCCTGGGCATGGAGAAATGCAGGGTTATGGTGAAAAATGTGAGGATAAATTCCTGTGAGCTCAATCTGCGTGAGAGGAAGAACGTAATGCATGAGGAATGGCCTTGGGTAGCATTTCGTGGGGGTTTTCTTGCCCAGCAAGCCAAAAATACGATTTTCAGGTTGGTAGCTTGCCCATGCATGAAAATCTGACTGCCATACCTCTCCCATCCCAAGACATTAACTGCCTTAACCAATTTCTTGGAAGAATTAAATGATTGGGTGCATGAGACAAAATGGGTAGTTGGTGGTTTTATGGGTTTCCCCATTGACACATGGATTAACACCATTGGCTCAAGGGTTTGAATAATTTCCCTCCCTTTTCCTTGTAGAGTCATGCCCCATCTCTTTTGTTGCATTGCATAGCCAGTTGTGGGTTTTTCATTGAAAATTCATAATTACATGATGTCTTATATACATTGTGCCCATCTCGCACAAGAACCGTAGGCATCTATTTTTAATTGCCGATACATGAAACGCTAAATCAATGGTGGGGCCTTGGCCTTGAGCTCCTCACCATGATTAATTACAATATTTACATCATTTACGATTTAATACAAAAAGAGGGGTCAAAATGGGGACATTACACCTCATTATAGTTAAAGATCTAGTCATTGTTTAAAAAGACATGAGTTGTTGTTATAATGACTTTTGAATAACAGATTCATAAAGGGAGGTCTCTTTGGATAGAAAATGCCAGTTTTCAATCCTAAAGATTGGTTTGAGGTTACCTTGGAAATTTTCTCTATCAGTTAGAGAAAAAATTATGATTGATAACATTTTGGCATCGTTGCCGGGGATCGAAGGAGAAATTTTCCCTGGGAAATAATGACAAGCAGAAGAGATCTAGACGTAATATAGATTGTATTTTTCTCTAGCGACTTAATTTTTTAATAGAAAAGGTGTCTCTCCTAGAAACCCTGGCTTTAAGAAGAATACATATGAGAAGAAATCCAGATCTTGACCCACCAGAGTTTATTCAAGATCTTGAAAATATTCTCAGAAAAGGAAAGGAAAGAATCCAATTAGGTACCTTTCAAATTCAAAGGTCTATATCTCTACCAAAAGAAGAAATTACTAGATTTTAAAGTATTTATTTTGGATTACAATTTGAAAAATCATTCTTGAGAACAAAATCTGAAGCAGACTTAGCTAAAACTGTCCTTGATAGAAAAAAATATCAAACCTATCTGTTAGAATATATTTGGGATAACTTAAAATTTTTTGGACAAAAAGACCCTCTTACCTCCTTTAAATAAAATCAAATTGACGATAAGAAAAACCGACCTAGACCTGAATCTCCCCAAGTTAAAAGTTTCCTTCAAATACCTACTATTGCTCCACAAGTCCAAAACCCTCTTCAAGCACCCCCTAGAGCTATGGCTGCTAGGTTTTCTCCCCTTGTGTGTTGCATGATCTCCCTCATAATTATGCTCAGAGAATTGTTTTATTTGATGGGGAAGGGTGTTTTACCACACAACAACATCTAGATAAGTTTAGTGATTTCATAGATTTGGAGGAAGTTGATGATGATACTGTTAAGATGATATTGTTCGCCCAATGTTTTTCTATAGAAGTTAAAAATTGGTTTAGAGGGATTCAAGAAAGGAGTATACAAAATAATGATTTTGAGAAAAATTTCCTTGGAAGATAAGAAAATCCCTTTGCAGATTTTGAACTAGTATGATAACTTGAAAAAGAATAATGTAGAGTCTATTCAGGAGTTTTCTACTAGATTTATGAGGCTATACAACTCAATCCCAATTGATATCAATCCTCTTGTTGGAGCTTCCAAATTGCATTATGCTGATGCCTTTGAGAGTTATTTTGCATTCTTGTTAAGAGAAAGGAAGTCTACAAATTTACCTGATATGTTGAGAGATGTTGTGGAAGTAGAAGCAAATCTTATCGCATATGGAAAAATGAAACAAAAAGTGGAAGTTGATGAAAACAAAATAAAGGAAGAAAATCAACCTTCTGCATCTCAAGTCATAGATGCTAAATTCGATATGATGATGAGAACAATGGAAATATTGCTGGAAAAGTTTTCCTTAGAAAATAGGCCTGTTATTAGAGAACAAACATAACTACAAATTAGAAATAATAACTTCAGGAGCCTCCCATTCTTCAGATAAGGCAAAGAGACCAAAGGAATCCAATGGACCAGAGAAACCAAGATGACCAACAAATTAGGCCCCCTTTCCTAGAAAATTATGTTGGTGAAAAAGGTGTAGGATTTCCTAGGGATCAAATCCATCTATTTGATCATGATGAACCTCATTTTTATCTAACCAAAGAATATTATGAGGGTGTTGTTAGTTTTTCAGAATTTACTTCAATCTGATCTAGGATCTTAGTTGAGAGAACAACATGTACAACTTATCTACAACATATCAATCATGGACACAATAATGCAAGCACACAAGAGACACAGAGTTTACTTGGGGAAAACCATAAAGGTGAAAAACCCCAATAAATTCCTCAGAGATAGATAGAGCAATGATAAAAACCAAGCATAAGAGATAGACATCTCCTAGCAGCAGCTTATCCTTCTCCACAAGTGCACCACTCTCCAAAGAGTGTGTGTGATAATAGAATGATCAAATATAGTGCCTCCCGCACTCTATTTATACACTAACTTGACTTGCCTAATAACCTTACTAGGTCAACCTTAACTTAACCACATAACATAATGTTGATTGGGCCGATCCCCAATAGGGTGGTCTAATAACCCTTTGACCCACATGGCCAACCCCCAATAGGGTGGTCTAATAACCCTTTGACCCACATGACTTATACAGGGCCGACCCCAACAAGTGGTCTAATATCCATCAAGTATAAGTTACGACACTTACAATATAAATGACGACACTTCCGTATAGAGGAATAATAACATCTCTATAGGAATACAATATACATATATGTGAAATACATTCCGAAGTTACATATACATCAACACTCCCTCTTAACTAGAAAGGTATTTCTCAACACAGGTCTGCTAGCACAAGTCTTCTTCTCTGGATCATCATCAGCGAATCATCATCCTCGAATCATTGTCATCATCACTGTTGCTGCTATCTCAATCAATCTCTGAATCTACTCATCACAGGAAGTTCTATAGAGCTAGTCCTTTTTCATACTAGATGTAGGCCCGCCACCTGCAGGTCTTCATCATCATTGGCCATACTGTGGAATTCTCAATACTTATAACGTGCATCACAAAACCTCAAAAGAGCATCCCAGGCTGTTACGAGCACACAGCTCTACCTGTTGGATCTCCTAGGGTTGTATTATATGTGACCCCACCACAAAACCTAGAAAGAGAATCCCAGGTTGTTATGGGCACACAGATCTGACCTATAGGATCTCCTAGGGCTGTATTATATGTGGTCACCACAAAACCTCGAAAGAGCATCCCAGGCTATTACGGGAACACAGCTCTGACCTATAGGATCTCCCAGGGCCGTATTATATGTGGTCATGGAAAAACCTTGAAAGAGCATCCTAGGCTGTTACGGGTACACAACTCTGACCTATAGGATATTCCAGGGTTGGATTATATGCCATAGGACAAAACCTCGAAAGAGCATCCCATGACTGATTATAAGCACACGGCTCAACCTATCGGATCTCCCAGGGCTGGATTATATGTCCTCCCAAAGAAAAACCTCGAAAGAGCATTTTCCAGATATCCCAGGGCCACATTACCTGCCATAGGGAAAAACTCGAAAGACTATCTGCAAACCTCCCAGGGATGGATTATATGCTTATCTACAAAACCTATTCCATGGCAACAGAGTATCAACCTAATACTCACTATACGTCATCCTAATGTACACATGATCATCTTGATCATCATCACTGCATCGTCCTGATGTATGCCATCTAGAGCAACATCCTGAAGCTCATCAACCATGATCATCCTGATCATACAATGCATCCACCTGATGCATACCAAGTATCTACCTGATACATATCATCATACATGATCCACCTGATCATACAATGTATCCACCTGATACATACACAGATACATGATCCACATGATCATCCATTGTAACCACCTGATATATATCATACATGATCTTCCTGATCATACATCATATCCACCTGATACATCTACAGATACATGGTCCAAGCATCCAACATGATGCATATACATATACATGATCCAACTAATCATATCCAGCATCCAACATGATGCATACATACATACATATAAATGATCCAACTGATCATATCCAGCATCTGACATGATGCATACATACATACATATAAATGATCCAACTGATCATAACAAGCATCCAACATGATGCATATACAGAGCAGTAACTGGAGCATCGTCCTGATGCTCATCATCCAGCGCTTACATCCACACCCATGTGAAGGATCCTCCTCTTATCATGGTTGGAATGGATCCAGCAAATGTGTGTCCATCACTTCTTCCTCGAAGTGTCGTCAATCTGAAGAACACCAAGCCTCTCTCTAAAGTATTCGAACTTCACTCTAGCTAGTGGTTTCGTCAGCACATCTGCAATTTGCTCATCCGTCGCAACATACAGGAGCTTCACTGCTCCTCTCTACACCATATCCTTGATATAGTGATATTTGATCTCAATGTGCTTCAACCTGTCGTGGAACACCGGGTTCTCAGACAACTTCACACAACTCTGGTTATCAAAAAAGATACCCGTAGCCTCCAGCAGGAGATCAAATAACTCAGGCAGTAGATTTCGAAGCCATACTGCCTCACAACTAGTTGAAGAAGCTACAACATACTCTGCTTTAGCTATACTCAGTGCTACACAGGACTACTTCCTACTAAACCAAGATATCACACCTGATCCCATATTGAAGCAGCACCCATAAGTGCTCTTCCTATCTGCAGCACTGCTTGCCCAATTTGAATCAACATAACCCTGCAGGTTAGAATTTTGATTCACATCATACTTGAGCCCATAATCAACTATACCCTTTAGGTACCTCAGAATATGCTTTACAGCAACCAGGTGAACACCTCTAGGATCCGTCAAGAACTGGCTCAATGTGTTCACTGCAAAGCAACTATCTAGTCTTGTGTTCATCAGGTACATCAATAACCCAATCATCTAACGATACAAAGTGACATCAACTAGATCAGATGAAGAATCACACAGAAGCTTCAGGTTCGATGCCATTGGTGTGGCCATGTCCTTGCAGTCCATCATCCCAAACCTCTTAAGCATCTCTACTACAAACTTCCCTTGTCCAAGGAATATTCCATCTGCACTCTACCACACCTCCATGCCTAGAAAGTAGTGCATCATCCACAAGTTCTTCATCTCGAACTCGACAGCAAGCTTCCGCTTCGTGTTGGCAATCAATCTATACTCACCTGTAACAAATAGGTTATCCACATACAAAAGTAGTATCACTAAATTGCCTTCCTCAACCTTGTAGTAAAGGTTGGAATCCGCTTTACTCTTGGTAAAGCCCAAGCTGGATAGAAAGCTGTCTATCCTACCATACCAAGTTCTTCACATATATGACTTCCCATCATGTGTCTCAAAACCAAGTGGTTGCTCCACATACACTTCCTCTTCAACTACACCATTCAAGAAAGTTGTATTGACATCCATCTTGTGTATCTTCCATCTCATCACTGTAGCTAGAGCAAGTACTGATCTGATGGAAGTGTGCCTGGCTATAGGTGTAGAAGTCTCTTCATACTCAATCCCTTTTTTTGGGAGAAGCCACGAGCTACAAACCTCGTTTTTTATTTCTCCATGCTACCATCTACAACATACTTGATCTTATAGATCCATTTGGAAGTCACAGCAGACTTCCGTTCAGGTCTTGGGACTGCATCCCAAATATCATTCTTCATGATCGACTGATCATGGCATTCTTCCATTACTTCATCCCAGATCCTGGGAACTTCAATATCTTCAATAGATATCTTTGTTGCTAGAACAAATGTTGTAGTATTTCTTTTGTAGGTGAAGGTATACGATCCTTCCTACAAAACAAGTTAAATTGCATGATTAGAAACATCTCATATTTTTTAGAACAAATTCTTACATATAAAGAAATATGTCATATAGTCATGCAATTATTTTAGCCAATGCTTCAATACAACATTCATCCATATCCTGTAACTTTCTAGATGCCTTCCAATCTCTGCTAGAACATTGTTAAGAGTTTTCCCTACTCCCAACATGTCAGCAAAGAAGTTTCATTCTAGATAAGTAGCAATGGAATGTTGTACAGTGCCATAGGCCACTTACCCATCACATGCATATTAGTAGTATACTCTTCATTAATGAAATTATTCTAATATGCATAATACACAACCTAAGTCTAGGAACATAAGCATATACATCATTGAACAACGTTATTTAAACAAACAAATATGTAAGAAATGACAATTCAAATACTTATCTTTGTTTGGTTGTTGGGTGGACTCCCTCTGAATCTTTGCAACTCCATTCTGATGTGGATTGTGAGAAGTCGTTGACTCCCTCTAAAATATCTGCATCCTTACAGAAACTACTGGAGTGTGCTCCCTCTTGATCTTTGCTTCCTGGATTACCTGTCCTTGAACTTATATCCATCCTCGATCACTATGCATGCTTACAAGTATCATTATTGTGATATCCTCGAGATCTCATACATAATCATACATTTATAAGTATATTCTCAATACTATCAAAACACAATAATCTTAAGTATGTATAGTCATGATAATTTCAAACAGAAATAATAAGCATTAGTGTTCAAGGACTCTTATGGTTAGTCATATCATAAATTAAAGTAAGAAACATAATATGCCTGAACCCGTGATTACTCAAACCTATACTTTCATGACCCTTCTGGCTTGTCATATCATCAATTAAGGTAAGAAACATAATATGCATACACCCATGATTATTAAAACCTATGAATAATCATTATCAATCATGCCATGTATACTTATATAAGAGATCTTATCACAAGGTAGGATTCTAACTTGATATAAGAAAAACATACCTGGATTAGTATGTTAGCTAGTTATGTCTAACATACCCACATGATGTCTTCTTGTTCTCTTCAATGACTTGTGCTAGTAACCTGCATATCTCATAAGTTAACTATTATAGAACCAAGTTATACATACCTTGTAAATAGATCTTCTATGTGATCCATGACAATGGATGAATCTTTGTCTTCATGTCACCATGATCATATGTTCTTGAACTAGAACATGTTTTGTCTTTCTTGGTGTACCTTTCATGTTAGTGGACAATATAAACCTCATACCATAATGCATTAGTACAATCATAAGTGTCAACACCCTAATCAATGAATATCTTCTATCATGCATTCATAATTTTATTAAGGTGATACAACAAGTCTAAATTTAATCAAGATTGTATTGACTGTAATAATATGAAGACAAATATACCATAAACTTAATCATGAACAAATCTCGAAACATACCTGGATAAGTCATACCTGTCGATATTTCTTGTAATCTTCTTATGTAAGGCCTTAGCCTCATCTCCCTCTGAAACAGGAACTTCTTCACTTATGCAGGTGACCAATCCATTCTCTTCTAGGATTAACCCAATCCACTTGATTTGCAGAAATTGGATCTGGAGCTGGATTAGGGTTTGTTAGAGAAACCCTAAAAATTCAAACTTTGAATTTCGAACTTCTCAAAGGATAGAAAGATGAACCTTGATGAGCTGATCAAGCCAGTATACTCAGAATTTGAAAACTGCAAAGTTTCACCCCTCAAAATTGCCTTTGAAACTTTCGGATCTTCTAGACAGGATCCCAAACTAGGGTTTGATAAATCCCACCCTTCTGCCCAACCAAAAGGTTCAATACAAAGCTCTAAACTTCTATTTTTCTGAGGAGCTTCTATCCATGGTCACAGACTTCAAAAATTCCAACTTTTGTACAAGCCCTAATTTTCCATTTTTTTGATCAAAGTCCCGAACTAGGGTTTGATCAAGCCCGGCCTTCTACCCAACCAAAAAATTTGATCTTAGTCTCTAAATTTCGATAATTATGAGTAGCATTCAGGCGTGGTCTCTGATTACAAAAATACCAACTTTCTCCGAAACTCTAATTCCCGGAGCCATGAATGAAGGTGCTCAAAATCCAATTCTGTTTTGACAGAAATATGCACCTGATTGTTTCTAGTGTAACTCCAAAATTACAAATTCCCAGGGTCTGAAACTTCTACCTGTGGTATCCCGACCTATCATATTTCCAACCCCACAAGTCTAACCTCAATTGGATTCTCTGAGAGAGAGTTATGACAAGTGTTGCAACGTGGCCTGTTTATGGGATAAAATAAGAGAGTGAACTTGTACGGAGTGCCACCTATCACTGGTTCACTTTCAGCCTCTGAAACTTTGTCTTGTGAAGGTACAGTCCGTACCCTACCTGTCACTTTTTATGAAATTTAATTTGGAGCTTCCCAACCTAATTTATGACCTTTTTTCCTAGGTCACCTGTTTATGACTCAGATCTGGAAAAGGTAGAAACCCTAGATTGTACAGATCATAAAACACAAAGTACAACGAATTAGAAGTTGTCCTTTGGACACAAGGTACATGCGGATCGGATCTTCGACTTGTAAAAGTTTTATATCCGAAAACGTTTCCAAAATGGATTTGTAGTGAAAGTGCTACGATGACTGGTTTTTGCTATATCAAGCCCTAACATCGCAAGTGCAACAAGTGTCATACATGCCATACCATGACTTCTTTCAAGCTAGCTTTGATACCATGTTAGTTTTTCAGAATTTACTTCAATTTGATCTAGGATCTTAACTGAGAGAACAACATGTAAAACATATATACAGCATATCAATCATGGACACAATAATGCAAGCACACAAGAGACACAGAGTTTACTTGGGGAAAACCATAAAGGTGAAAAAACCCAATAACTTCCTCAGAGATAGATAGAGAAATGATAAAACCCAAGCATAAGAGATAGACATCTCCTAGCAGTAGCTTCTCCTCCTCCACAAGTGCGCCACTCTCCAAAGAATGTGTGTAAGAATAGAATGATCAAATAGAGTGCCTCCCACACTCTATTATACACTAACTTGAATTGCCTAATAACCTTACTAGGTCGGCCTTAACTTAGCCACATAACATAATGCTGACTGGGCCGACCCCCAATAGGGTGGTCTAATAACCCTTTGACCCACATGGCCGACCCCCAATAGGGTGCTATAATAACCCTTTGACCCACATGACTTATACAGGGCCGACCCCAATAAGGTGGTCTAATAACCCATCAAGTATAAGTTATGACACTTACAATATAAATGATGACACTTCCATATAGAGGAATAATAACATCTCTATAGGAATACAATATACATATATGTGAAATACATTCCAAAGTTACATATACATCAACAAGTGTTTCTCAAGGAAATGAAGAAAATATGTTATAAAAAGAGTCATAGAAGTACCAAAAAGGGTATCAAAATGCAGTAATCAACTTGCAAAGGAGATACAATCTTAGAAACAAGAATGTTGGTGTAAATTAAAATAAATACTCTACTATTCAGCCTTCTGCAAGTCAAGAAGATCAAGAATCTCATATGAAAGATGACCCAAAGGGTGATGCACCTAAGAAGTTTTCATAAGGAAAGAAATATGTTAATGTAAAAGAAGCATAAAAACCTGAGTCACCTAACCTTCATAATGAAATATCCAAAATTAAGGTTTCAATCCCATTCAACGAACTCTTAAAAAACATTGAGTATAAGAATCAAATTTTCAAAATGGTGAAAGGAGGAGATGAATAATAGCCTGATACTTTGGTACTTCATGATGATACTCCTACTATTGTTTTTGGTCCTAAAATTGAAGACACCAATGAATATGTGCCACCATTCTATGTCAGTTTGAATATCCATGACATGATCCTTCACAATGCTATGTTAGATTTAGGAGCATCCCATAATTTGATGCCAAAGGTTGTTGTGGAAAGTCCGAGATTAGACATTACTAGGCCTTATAAAAATTTGTTTTCTTTTGATTCATGGAAAGTAATATGTATAGGTATGATTAAATACTTGGCGGTATCATTGACTCAAATTCCTGCTAAGAGTATGGTTATGGATGTGGTAGTTGCAGACATCCCACCCAAATTTGGAATGTTATTGTCTAGATCTTGGGCATCTAAGTTGAAAGGAACTTTACAAATGGATATGTCATATGATACTATTCCTTTTTTTGGTAATCAGAGGAGGTTATATAGAGAAAACAATTAGCATATATGGTTAGCAATCAAAATAATCCATAAAATCACCCTATTTGTGCCCTTGATACATATATTGGCTCTTCTATTTTTTACTATGATATTTGTCCTGGAAAATTAGACTTAAATCATCCTGAATTTTTTGAACAAAACAGACAATTAAAGTTTGATAAAGAGAAAATTTTGAAGAAGGAACTTGATACTAAAGGTTTATGGAATATGGAATTTGATGGAGTTGTTAGCAAAGGAGGTGTTGCTGCTAGTATATGGATAATGTCCCCAAGTAATGATTCTACAATCTACTCTTTTAAATTGGATTTTGAATGTACGAACAATGATGTTGAATATGAAGTTTTAATTTTGGGTCTAGATATCTTTAAATTATTCAAATCCAAAAGAATTGATGTACATGGAGACTCTGAGTTAGTAGTTAACCAAGTTAATTGTACCTACCAAACTAAACATCCAAAAATGAGGGCATACAGGAACGAATTCTGGAATGTATTTGGAAATTTCTTTACATAGCATAAAATTTATTCGATCCCAAGAGAACAAAATAGTATCGCTGATACTTTGGCTACTTCAGCTAGTACTTTTAAAAATCCAATCTATCCTAACAAAAGGTATGAAATTGAATTCAGGCATAGGCCTTTGATTCCAGATAATATGAAGTATTGGCAGGTTTTCAAATATGATTAGCATATCAAGAGGTATATAGAGATGACAGATGATTTTATTAATACATAGTTTGATGGAGACAAAAAAAACACATTGGATGGTGGAAAAGAGGAGAATGTTGAAGGCTGGAGCCCTGATCCACAAAAAATTCTGAATAATATTGGGGGAAAAGAAATGATTGAGTTAAAAAACAATTGTATTCCTAAAGGATTAGTTCCCTTACAGAAATTGTTTTCCAATAATGATGTGGCAAGGCTAAAGTCACCCCCAATAACAATGAAGTAGAAGATATCAACATTGGTACATATCGGAATCCAAGAATGATTAAACTATCAAAGTCATTAACACCTGAAAAAAGGGGGTATTAAAAATGGGTTGATAAAAATGGATACATACAATATCTGATGAAACTAGGGGTTTTCTTAATTGGAAAGGCATATTGAAAGGGGGTTTCAACAATAAAATTTAGGAGGAATTTTCCAATATTTAGTGAAATTAGGGATATTCATTCATATCATGCGAACAATGGTGCTATGTAACAAGTTCACTAAGTGAACCCCCCATGATGATACCTTGAGGAGTGGAGGAAAATTGGCTTGCTTTGGAGGATAAGGGGTCTTGACACGAGTTTAAAAAAGAGAGTAAATTCATGCTATTTAGGAACTTTACATATCTAGTTTTATGCCCCCCTCACTACTTATACTAATGCCTCAATATATGGTGAAGCATGGCCTCAATCTGGGCTCAATTTGGTAGAATGGGGTTTAATGCCTTAATTTTTTCATGAATGGCCCCCCATTCTAATAGAACCAAATCATATGTATGACATCGACATGGAAATATTATATTTACGAGATCCTGAATAAATTTTATTTGTCACAAATACATCCCAAAATAAGCAAGATTTTTCCTCAAAAAGGCCTAAAGAAGGTGTTGGTCCTGAGGGTGCTTTGATGAAAATATAAAATAAACATTAAAATTATGGGATGGAAAATGAAATTGAAACATTCATTTCAGACTATAGGGTTATAGATGAACTAGGTTACCTTTTGTTTCATTCAATTTGGCCTCAAATGCCTTCCATTATGCCTCCTTCAAGCACATATTTTAGGCCTCAATGGGGTCCTGGTGACTCCCAGAATTTCTTTAGGAAATTTGGGCCTACTTTTAGAGTTTGGATACTATGTTATTGTATTTTTTTCCATCCTAGTCGTTTTGACTATTTCGAGGTGAAATTCCACCTTCGAATGAGATAGATATGGCAATTTTGGCTGAAGGACCCTTCAGTAGAAAGTATGCTACGAGGGAATACCATGGCTCCAAGGTCATTTATGTTTCTTCAACCATTTATTCAAAATAAATCAATTCATCTAATATGGGTGTTTCAGCTATAACTGAGGCATGGGGCTTAGTTAGAAATTCATCCAACCATGTTTCCCTTATGGTTTTCATTGGTTTGATATCTAAGACGTATTCTTGCATACGCATGATCCACTTGGACCACTTGTAATGTAGCTTAGTTTCATTCAAAGAAGTGACCAAGAGGGATGTAGGTATAAAGACCTAAACCTTGTGGCCTTGCATGTAGTGTCGAAATAATTCCAAGTCTTTATACAAAGAACACCCATGTTTCTCAAGGTGGAAGTAGTTTAGTTAATGGGTAGTTTAGTTAAGTGTGTTAAACTGAAAGGGTACTCTTATTCCCGCGTTGGATCATATATTGTTCTTTAGCTTTTCAAGATAGACCTAGGTTTTGCAGGATTCAGGGAACCAAAAAAACCCCTTTTCACCGGCCCTTTCGGCAACAGTCTCCGAGTAGACTGAAGTCTCACCCAAGGCAAAGTTATGGGGCGGTTGCAGAATCAAGTTTCCACAACCGGGTGATGTCCATTTCAGACTGGCGAGAAGCATGCTACAAGGCTCGCACTGCGGACTAGGGGACTACGCGAAGTTTCACCTACTTTGCGGTTGAGATGTATGCTATCATGCATCCATAGACTGCACGCTATGGAATGACCACTTAACAACATTACAACACAACTAAGGACTGCGCTTCCTCTTCGGAAATTAACCAACTTCGACAGAATTTACTTAGTATAAGTTATGCATTCAACAAGCATCTTAGACCGTAAACCTTGCAAATTTATACAATATGATGAACTACAATGCAAATGCGCACTTCCGGTGCTGCGCTTCAAGGAATTGCACTACACAGACTTCACTGACTTAAGTGTTTACCCATTTAACTTATGCATTCATCATGTTCATAAATACTTCCACATTCAACATTCACTCATATGCGTTCAACACTTAGCATATTATTCCTATCATTCATTCTTCTGGAGAATACACATGAAAGGAAAGATATAGATACTCATAAGCAATACTTAACCATTCATCAAAGCAAACACACATTCAATCACACAACACACGGATTAAAGGTGGCTCACCCCCAGGATGGGAGCTACATCCACAGGAACTGTTGTTATAATATTGGGAAGGGTTCAACAGTTCTTGTCTGCACACTTAGCTGCAGACTCTCTTCTCTCTTCAGTAGGTCTCTGCGCACATAGCTGCAGAGCCTCTTTACAATAGTCTCCTAATAGAGATCGTCAAAACTGATCAATAATCAAAATGAATATTAACCCTTTCCCTTACAAGAGATTCCCTTTTATAGATCATTCCCGCAGGTCATGTTTGTTACAATGCATATGGGCCAAAACCCTAAGGTTACCCAAAACTGGTGCAGTTACTTTGCCGACCCTCCCTGTTGTAGTCGAATGCTGCTCCATGCACCTCTGGTTTCCTTGTTGGACCACTCTGGGCTCTAACAACGTTCTGACAGCCACAGAACTAGTTCCAACTGCAGCATGGCATGTCGCTTTCTGCCCCTTGGCCTATCTGTCACTGTCGATACGTGGCTTAGATTCTAACGATTTTTTGCCACTCTCTCTGACAGGTCACTTTCATCTACCTCCATGCTACTCCTTACCCAACTGTCGGGAATCTTGGAGTCACTTACCCAAAATAGGTTGCTTTCGACTACTCGACCTTTGCCCAAAACAATTGCTGCACTAGCATTACACATCAGCAAAACTGCACAGTGATTCAAATTCACATTGATTACTGCACATATCTGACTTCGCACTTTGGGCTGTGCCATCGACAAAACTGTGCCATTTGAGCTTCGCAGTCCGAACTGCGCAACTTTCCAAAATTGTACTTCATAAAAAATGTGCCAACTTGGGCCATGCTCAACATCCCCTTGTGTAATGTCCGCATTTTGACCCCCCTTTGTATTAAACCGTAAATGATGTAAATATTGTAATTTAATCATGGTGAGGAGCTCAAGGCCAAGGCCCCACCATTGATTTAGCGTTTCATGAATCGGCAATTAAAAATAGATGCCCATGGTTCTTGTGCGAGATGGGCACAATGTAAATAAGACACCATGTAAATACGAATTTTAATGGAAAAACCCACAACCGGCTATGCAATGCAACAAAAGAGATGGGGCATGACTCTACAAGGAAAAGGGAGGGAAATTATTCAAACCTTGAGCCAATGGTATTAATCCATGTGTCAATGGGGAAACCCATAAACCACCAACTACCCATTTTGTCTCATGTACCCAATCATTTAATTTTTCCAAGAAATTGGTTAAGGCAGTTAATGCCTTGGGAATGAAAGAGTATGGGCAAGCCATTTTCGTGCATGGGCAAGCCATCAACTTGGAAAATCGTGTTTTTGCTTGTGGGGCAAGAAACCACCCACGAAATGGTGCCCAAAGCCATGGGGAATGGGCAGTCTTCATTCATTCACGCAGTTGGAGTTAACTGGGTCCTTTCCATTTACGTTTCTCATCTAAATACTGCATTTTTCCATGCCTGGGAGTCATTTTTGCCTGGTATAACAGTTGGGAGAGGAAGGCCACGAATTGGGGACTAGGAGGGAGGTCGTTTTTGCCCCGAATTGACCCTGGACGTTTCACTAAAAACGGATTTGGCTTCCTGGGTTGTTTCCCAACTTCCCATTTCGTCTTTGTGGGTTCCCACGTTTTTCTGGGTTAGTTGAAACCCCATCTCATGCATCCCACTGTGGAAAACGTTTTTCTCATGCCCAGCAAGTGGGGTTCTGCTGTTATGTGCATCCTTGTTTTTGGTTTGAACCTGTGAATTGAAGTTTGGAGTGGTAGTGGATAGAAGTGGCTTGATAAACCTAGTGGGGGAGGCAACCTTTCAAGAAGATCAAGAGGGATTTGGTTACTCTTCTATGCATACCCTGAGAGCACTAGATAGGGAAGGTATGGCTTGAGGGACTGTACAGCAGTGAAAAGAATACTTCCTTGTGCTGGGTGTGTAGGTATTGTGGGTGCCAAGCTAGATAGATCTTGCAAGGTTATCCCTAGCTCTGTGCTGGAGCTCACTAGCTTAGCAACTCTTCCTTTCCATCTCCTAGCAGCCTGATAGACCCAATTGCAGATTGGCTTGGCTCATCTTGGTGTATGCTTGGCTATGTGTGAGTCTGCTGTTCCCTGGTTCCTTGTAGAGATCATGCCCAGCTCGGGGGTGGCAGTGGTGCTGAGAGATTGAGGAGCACACTGGCCTACGGTTGGGTGGAACGTTGCAGTTGCATAGCCAGTTGCGTGGGACTACTTTTGTATAAGATAAGTATTCTCTTGTGTTAAATTGCAATTACTTATTTGATGAACGTCTTAAATGTATGATCGATGTGAAATTCTTCATATTCCGCTGTGATTTTCTTAAAACCATACAGTTCCATCTATCTCTGTTATATTATGTTCATGCTTATGATTAAATGTTTCATAGGGCTGGACGCCCAGTTTAATATCACATCTGTTATGCATTTGTGTATGTATATATTCTTATTCATTTGAATTTGAATGCTTGTTTAATGAATGGATATGGGGGCTAGATGCCCGGTTTAACCTCACGATCCTCTCCATCTAGCTGGTAGGATGGGAGGGGACGTGACACCTTGGACCGCTGAGCTACGACAGGGCTAACGATACTTTGCTAGCCAATGAACTATGATACTAGACAACTACTTTTGCGTTAAATGCTCAAGCGCTCGTCGGCAAAAATCACTATGTAACGGCTAGTTTCTTGGAAATGCGCACATGGTTCAGATAAACAGACTTTTGCGTGGTCTCACTGTACACTTGTGCTCCTTGATTTTTAACTTTGCAGCTGTGATCTTCTTGGTGCTTCATATCGTAGCTTCTGGTGTACACTTTGCATTCATCCTGTTTCATTTGATCTGCGCGGCTACATTTTGAACTTCGCAACTACGCGCTTCTACTTCTCTTTTCTCTTCTTTTGTTTTCTCTTTTTTTTTCCCTGTGCAGCTTCACTTCTCTACTAGTATTGTGCGGTACCATTGGACTTCGCGTATCGGACCAAAATTGTGTACAGACTCTGTTCAATTTATGTGCCTAATTTCAACTGCACTTTGACACTTATAAATTTCCTTCTCTTCTGATCACTGAGGGCTCTGCGAAGTAGGACTGTCCCTGTAGGGTTTTAGTCTACTTCCATTTATCATACCTGGTATATTTTCTCCGGATAATGTGGCTAACTGAACTGCACCACCATTAGTAACATGCATAACAATATATGGGCCAAGCCAATGCATTTTAAATTTTCCAGGAAATTTCATGAACTTACTATCATACAGGAGGACAAGGCCTCCTACCTAAAATATTTTGTGCTTAATATGGAGATCATGCCATGCTTTTTCTCTGTCCTTCTGCACTTGCCGGTGAAAGCATACAATGAAGCAATCTTCCTCCAATCCAACTAAGTGTAGAATCCTTTCTTGCAATGTCTCTTCATCTGCCATGTCTGCGAATGCTGCAATCCTTAAACTTGGAACAATATACTCCATCGACATCACAGCTTCCTGTCCATAGACGAACTTGAAAAGTGTATGGCCTGTCAGTTTCTTACAAGTTGTTTTGTATGCCCATAATACAGCTGTATGTGCAGATGCCAATTGTCTCTATTTGTGTTGCATACTTTGGTCAATGCATTCTCCAACACTTTGTTAAATGCTTCGACAGTTCCATTGGCTTGTGG
Organism: Larix kaempferi; assembly: GCA_027924585.1. NCBI lineage: Eukaryota > Viridiplantae > Streptophyta > Pinopsida > Pinales > Pinaceae > Larix > Larix kaempferi. Next base: position 683,622 of record BSBM01001989.1, read on the forward strand.
ATGGTACGGTGTACTCTTCTAATGATGTATTTGAAATTCTTCAGTCAGCGCTTCAATGGTTCTATTCAGGAAGTGAGTTCCTTGGTCACTCATTAATATTTTTGGGCATCCAAATCTGGTAAGGATATTCTCAAAGATAAACTGTGCGGTACTAACTGCGCTACAGTCCTTCACTGGTTTAAATTCTACCCATCTGGTGATATAATCTATTGCGGTGATAATATATCTCGCACCAGTTCTCTTCCCTGGTGGGTTAATTGGTCCCACAAAATCAATTTCCCATTTGTCAAATGCTTGTAAAGTTAGTTGTGGTCTTAATGGATTTTCATCTCTTCATGATGGCTTTCTAGTCCTTTGGCACACATCACAACTTTGGCAATGTTCTTTTGAGTCTTTGTGGAGGGTAGGCTACCATATTCCCGCTCTTAATATCTTCTGCGCAGTTTCTCTCCCTTCGTAGTGACCTCCAGACACACCTGAATGTGTCTCAGCCAATATAAATGTCTTTTCATGTTCTAATACACATCCACGCAACACTTCATCTGGTCCCAACTTGTATAGTTGTCCTGCGATGATAGTGAATTCTGCTGCTTTAACTACCATCTTCTTCTTCTACTATGTAGTGAACTCCATAGGTGTTTATCCTGTAGTCAAGAATTCTACAATGTATTTGTAATAATCATCTGCAATTTGGATGGCAAATAACTACGCATTAGGAAGATTGTCTTCAATATTTGTGGGTTCTTCGCTTGACTCAATTCTTGAGAGATGGTCGGGTCCTAGGTTCAGTCTTCCTAGTTTAACAATAATTTCAAAGTCATACTCTCAAAAGGGTAGTAACCATCTACATATTCTCCCCCCTAACACTGGCTTATTGACCAAGTACTTCAGAGCTGAATGGTCAGTGTACATGGAGAAGTGCGCACCCAACAAATAGTATCTGAATTTCTGCAGTGCACAAACCATAGCTAGACCTTCTCTTTCTGTAGTGGTTTAATTATTTTGGGTTGAAGACAACTTTCTGCTTGAAAATGAAATGGGGTGATCAATGCCTCCTTCACCTGGTTGAGCGAGCACAATGCTCAATTCTATAGATGAAGCATCAACATGCACATGAAATGGTTTATTCCAATCTGGAAAGACTAGGATAGGAGTAGTTACCATTTTCTCTTTTAATGTATCTAGTCCTTTTTCGCATTCTTCGCTCAATATGAACTACGCTTCTTTCTTCAGAAGTTTCTCCATCGGTGCAGTTATCTCTGCATAACTCTTGATGAAATTTCTATAGCACCCTGTATGTCCTAGTGTGGTGCAAAGTTTCTTTACTGAATTCGGTGCCGATAGATTCACAATGACTGCGATCTTCGCAGGATCAACCATTAGACCTTGCTCGCACACAATGTGGCCTATTAGGATACCATAGGGTACACAAAAAATACATTTCTTTGTATTCAATGAGATTTGATGTTGCGTACACTTAGCTAACATCATTATGAGGCTTTCATAATGGTTCTTTAGTAAACCAAATACAGTCCAATCATCAAAATAGACTTCTAAGAACTTATGGATAAAGTCCTTGAATGCAGCCACAATAACTATAGAAAATATAGCAGGTGCATTCTTCAAACCAAATGGCATAACTGTGTACTGGAATGATCCCCATTCAGTAGCAAATGTAGTTTTATGTCTTTATGCTAAGTCAATTCAGATCTGATGGTATCCAGAGAATCCATCAGTGAATGAGTAGGCCTCATTTCCTCCAACATTGTCTAGTACTTCATCTATAAATGGAGTAGGGAATGGGTCATGTAGCAAAGCATTATTGAGCTTCCTTAGGTCTACGCAGATTCTGATTTCTCCTTTTTCTTTCTTGTCTTGGATGAGCATAGGGCTTATCCATTCTGATTCTTTGACTAGCTCAATGATCTTGCATCAAGCATCTTGTCGAGCTTTTCCTTGATTCTTTCTTTTTATCTGGGATTCAGTCGATAATGCCTCTGGTTGATAGGCCTCGCACCGGGATTGAGAGGTATCTTCATGAATCCCAAGTTGCCCAAAATGCCTTTCATTTTGGAGAAATTTGTTGGAAACAAATCCTCATATTCATGCAGAAGGTTTGCGATCTGCGTGATCATTTCATCATCCCAGTAATCCCCAATAGATGAAAACTTTAGCTCTTCGCTTTTGACAATGTTAACTTTCCTTGTTTTGACAAGGATGCTCAGATCTAGAATTTCTAATGGAGGTCCTTCTACATCACGTGCTCCCTCAGACTCAGGTATATTGATATTGCATAGATCCTCCTCATTGCTCTCCTCCTCATCTTCTTCATATGTGGAGAGGTTATAACATTCAACGAAATATTCTATCATTCTTTCCCATTTTGGTTGCTTATAAACAGGTGTCTGTATGTCTTCGAATATATTTTCTTTGATAATGTGCAGAGTCTCATTTATGCTCGGACAATCATCTTTGAAATGGAAAGTTCTCTAGAACTTCACTATCATGATAGACCAATCTATCGTTCCTCTGTGAAGCTTTGTGTCTGTATACTAGTTCTTTGGAATCTGCTCTAATGTGTGTGCAAACAGATGAACACATTCTGTCTGTGGTCTATTTTCCCATATTTTTGGACAAATATCCATGTGATCCCTTGGATTCGTTTGTCCAATATAATTTACTGTCGTTAGTGCATCTTTCTCTATGAACCTGAGTTCCATCATGTGCTTTCACGGTTCCCATGTGTTCAGAGTGTCCTTATGCGCAGCCCACCATCCTGCAGGTGTAGCATGCAGTGCTGAATCTAATGCTGACAACTTATATTCATATGGAATTACATTATATTCTTGAAAAAATAAATGAATGCTACTCAAACCATCATGGGTAGGGATTGGAATTAGCTCTGCTCCAACCCAGCATAGTGATTTGGTGATCTATGCACCTTTCCTGGAAGATACTTCGTGCATTCTACTTTTCCAGTTCTCCAATCCTCCGTCGGAGTCTGATATGCAAAAGTTGTCACAGTGAAAACTAAGCGTTCCATCAGCTGTAGGATTGATGTAGTGAGCATGGTTTGTTTTCATCTTATAGATGTGACCAAGTTCTTGTGCTTTTCATTCTTCTTGTATTGGTTCATTGTATCTTGGTCCTTGTAAAGGGTCCAAAGGTGCGATGAACCTAATATCCGCCCCTTCAAATATCATATTTTTTCTCTTCAAATTGATGATCGCGAGGCTATCCATCGCCTAGTCTATCCCCAATAATGCTGGATATGGGTTACTGTCATCGATGATCTCAATAACCTCAAAGTCTGCTGAACTTCTTACTCCATCAATGTCCACAAGTACATTCGAGAGTCTTCCAAATGGAATAACTTTCTGTGGATTAGCTAATCTCAACTAGATAGGTGACCATGATAACCTTGGTTTCCCCATCAGTTCCCATGTCTTCTTGGTCAAGACATTCACTTCGGATCCCAAGTCAATGATAATCTAGTCCATTTCGTGGTCTCCAATCTGTGCACTTAGCCTCATTTCTTAGCCTATTCTCTTATGTATTTTTATATGGTGAACTACGCTCTAACCAGTATTCATGCAACTGTGTTGTTCATAGTGGTTTAGTAAATTTTACATTTCTACTAAAGCATATTCTCTTTTTAGTAGCTTCATATAGCTCCATAGGAACTACGCAACAGAAATCCCTGTTTCTGCTATGGTACATGTTTGATCGTATGCTGCTGGCATATCCTTCATATGCATTGTTTCACTTCGCAACGGGATTCTTGGTTTTACAGGTGTTGGTTCTTTGAAGGTATCCCTTTCTTCTGTGAATACTTCTTTGTTTCTTTCTAGATTCAAAGAAGGCGTTTTCCCAGTTTCTTTTCTTATCTAGACCCCTTCACTAGGTATCTTCTTAGCTTGGTGGTCTTCAGAAGTTGAGGCTTCTGGTTCTTTATCTCTTCCTATTGTAACACCACTTCGCGTCACAACATTAATGTTTGGATCTCTAGTTCTTTTCTCTGCTGCGATCATCTGAAAATTCGGGTTCTTCCCTTCTTGTCTTCTCTCTTGTATCTTCGCTTGCAATATTGGGCATGCCTCAATAACATGGTCAAAAGACTTACAGTATTTACATGTAGTACAAGGATTGGTACAGTCTTTGGATAGATGGCCAGGCTGACCACAGTTATAGCATATAATCTGACCTCTTCCTCTTCCTTGGCCATTATTTCTTCCTCTTCCTTGGAATCCACCACAACCTCTATATGAGCCTTGATCATACTGTGGATTATCATTGTGCTGTGGTGTTTGTTCTTGAACTTTGTAAACATCATGCTTCCTTTATATCATTATTTCATATGCTCTACAGTTGGAATCATCATAGCCAACTGACTTACAGAATGTGTAGTATAAATTATTGGGTGTTCGCACATACTTGTGGATCAAATAACAATCCTCTGGTCAATGTCCTCTGCATCGAAATATTTCATACCACGGTCCTTGTTGTTGATTTAGTTGATTTGGTGCTCCACTATCAATGTAATCTTTGAAAACTGGACAGTGTTCTTTCGGGTGTCCTCCTTTACATTTTGTACACCAGACTTCTTCTCTGATTTATTTTCCTTTCTTGATGTCTTGTAGTTGTAGTGTTAGGTTTGCTAGTTGGTTCTGGATCTGGACCATGTCTTGGCTAGTCTCTCTTATGGGTGAAGCCTCTAGCTTCATGGAAATCTCTAGAGATTTTGTTTGCGAAGCCACCTTCTGTTGCATCAATGGAAGTCTGATATATGGCAATAGCGCAGCTATGAACCACTCTTGGTGCTGTTGTAGTGCGATGTGAAATCTTACTTGGTCTAATAATGATTTAAATTTTTGGTCAATTCCCATACTGTTTCATTATTTTTCTTCTTAATCTCTTTTAACTTTGTTATACATTGGGATTCAGACTTTGGTTTCTTGAATTCTCTTAGGAGGGCAGCCTTGATATCCACTAGAGTATGATTTTGTCCGACATAATATTTCATAAACTAATTCAAGGCTCTATCCCTGAATTTAGTTGCGAGCTGTGCTTGCTTAACAACATCATCCTGGACTTGCTTGATGTTCCACATGGCTTCACACAGAAACTAGTGTTGCTCAGGGTCTTGTACACCCGTTCCTTTGAATATCGACAGTTTGATATCACTAGTCATTCTCCTTCTGGGAAGTGTAGTGTTTTGTGTTGTGGTAGGGATACTACTGCGTGGAATGTTCTAAGTACTCACTCCCTCGGTGTTACTAGTACTGACATTCCGAGGTTTAGTAGTACTGTCAACTGGAGGATTATGCAAAGTAATGGGATGATAGGTAGCTATGCGAGGTGTTTTGCTATCAGGCTCAACTTGTAACTCAATGTCTATGCGAAGTTCATGTGCACTAGACCTCTTTTCTGCACTAGAATTATATTTTTTACCACTTCTTAGTGTATGAATATGTTCTTTTGTATCACTTTCATTAACTTTGAACATTACAGACTTAAAACAACTAGGTGTATTATTGCATTCTTAAAACACCTTTTCTAGCTAAAAAAATTTTGATATATAAAATCAGATTGTTCAGATACTTACCTCTGAAACCCTTGAAGAACTCTGCTTCTATTGCGCTGTAGGACTTCAATGTGTCCACAACAAACTCTGTCACGAAGCCCTAGAGGATACTGTTAACCAAAAAGTTGACTACTCGTGTGAGTGGACTATCTATTGCTTTTAGTCTCTAAATGAGATCCGGAGTCCACTCGGTAGGTACTCCTTCTTGGAAATAGTTCTTCCACTCTATGAGTCTCGATAACTACTCATGCAACTCATTTCCAAGAGATGCGAAGAAAATTTCATAAATGTTCTCCCATAGGTATCTCTACAACCATTCTACGTTAGAGAAATGCGGATGTTTATTCTCCTTTCTTGCAAACTCCCTTTCTGTCTTGTCCACCCTGTTCCATATTTTTATTTTCTTTGGATTCCAATTTTCAGTGCTCTTCACTAGTTCAAGCATGGAAATAGAACCATTTGTTGGCTCGTATACTGTTCTTTAGCTTTTCAAGATAGACCTAGGTTCTACGTGGTTAAGGGAACCAACAAAACCCTTTTTCATCGGCCCTTTCGGTAATAGTCTGCAAGCAGATTGAGGTCTCACCCGACGTGAAATTATGGGGAGGTTGTGGAATCAGGTTTCCACAACTAGGTGATGTGCGGTTTAGATTACTGAGCAGCACGCTACAGGGCTCGTGTTGCGGAATGGGGGACTGCGTGAAGTTTCACCTACTTCGCAGTTGAAATGTATGCTATCACGCATCCACGGACTGTGCACTACGGAACGACCGCTTAACAACAGGACATCACAACTGAGGACTGTGCTTCCTCTTCGGCAACTAACCAAATTCGACAGACTTTACTTAGTGTAAGTTATGCATTCAACAAGTATCTTAGACCGTAAACTTTGACAACTTATAAAAAACAATGAACTACAATGCAATTGCGCACTTCCAGTGCTACACTTTAGGGAATCGCACTATACAAACTTCGCTGACTTAAGTGTTTACCCATTTAACTTATGCATTAATCATGTTCATAAATACTTTCATATTCAACATTCACTCATATGCATTTAACACTTAGCATATTATTCCTATCATTCATTCTTCTGGAGAATACACATGAAAGCAAAGATACAGATACTCATAAGCAAGACTTAACCATTCATCAAAGCAAACACACATTCAATCACACAACACACAGATTTAACATGGTTCACCCTTGGGATGGGAGCTACATCCATAGGAATTGTTGTTATATTATTGGGAAGGGTTCAATAGTTCCAATCTGTGCACTCAGCTGCAAAATCTCTTCTCTCTTCAGTAGGTCTCTGCGCACACAGCTGCAGAGCCTCTTTAAAATAGTCTCTTAATAGAGATCATTAAAAATGATCAATAATAAAAATGAAGATTAACCCTTTCCCTTACAAGAGATGCCATTTTATAGATCGTTCCTGCAGGTCACATTTGTTACAATGCATATGGGCCCAAACCCTAAGTTTATCCAAAAATGGTGCAGTTACTCTGTCAACCCTACCTATCATAGTCAACAGCTACTCCATGCACCTCTGTTTTCCTTGCTGGACCACTCTGGGCTCTAACGGCCTTCTGATAGCCACAAAACCGGTTCCAACTACATCATGGCGTGTCCCTATCGACCTGTGGCTTATCTTCTAACAGTTTTCCGCCACTCTCTCTAACAGGTCACTTTCATCTGCCTCCATGCTGCTCCTTACCCAACTTCCGGCAATCCTGGAATCGCTTACCAAAAACAGGTCACTTTCGACTCCTCAACCTTTGCCCAAAACAACTACTGCACTGGCACTGTGCATCAGCAAAACTGTGCACTGCTTCGACTTCACACTGATTTGCTTATATCTGACTTCAGACTTCGCGCTGCACCATTGAAAAAACTATGTTATCTGAGCTTTGCAGTCTGAACTGTGCAACTTTCCAAAATTGTACTTCTTAAAAAATGTGCCAACTTGGGCCATGCCCAACATCCCCTAGGACCCATGAGCTACGACAGGGATGATGATACTCCGTTAGCCAATGAACTATGATACTAGACCCTCTACTGGGTGGATCCTAACCCCATTTATATCATAGTGAACCACTACCACACCCTCCAACAGTCACCTAAACAAGAGTCACAGCCCAAGCTTCCTCCAAAATTCGTTTGCGAGGAATCCCTCTCTCAAGCTCCTTCCTCCTTTATTTTATAGAAATCCACTTGCTTTATTTTCCTACCCCCTTTTTATTTTATTTTATTATTGTCATTTCTAGTGTTTATCTTGTTGTCATTATTATTGTTTTATTATTTTTAATGTTTATCTTGTTGTCATTATTATTATTATTATTATTTCTAATGTTTATCTTGTTGTTATTATTATTATTATTATTTAGTGTTTATCTCATTATTATTATTATTTACTTTCTTGATCAATTCATTTTAGTTAATATTTTATTAATTCTTCTTTCCCTTGTCCAATTATTAGTTAATTAACCGTCCCATTTTTCGTCGCGACCGGGGATATCAAGGCACCATGATTCCTGCATGCCCTTCATATATTCCCTTAGGTGGGGATATGGTATGATGGTTGAGACATCATTAACTCAACCCGCCTACCTTGTTGAGGGACTAGTGGTTCCTTGGGGAATAAGGTCGAGTCCTTATTGCGCCCCCCAGCAATATACCTCATGAGTGACCATACTATGTCCGACTCTCATGGAAACACGCATCTGATGATTTATATCCTCCTTCGATCTAGAGGAACTCATCGCGTGGACATTGGCTAGACTTAAGTTGTATCAGGTCCATCCTCGTCCCTTGATGTGGATTGATTGGAAATCGCATCCAACACCTGCACGTAAACATCCCGTGCATCAAATCTTATAAGATAATATTTCAAATAAAACATGAATCATAGCTTGACATCACTTGTCAATATATTCGACTCATTCTGAGTCCTTGCACATCACGTGCATCCAATATTTTTCCAAGATTTCCACATAATCACATATATACCAGGTTGTCAATACCTGTCACTGATTCGTAACTCATTCCAAGTCCATGGCATATCAATGCCTAATTGTGTCACACGTACCTACTCTATATGTCATACTTGACAACTCATTAGAGTACATGATATATATATATATATATATATATATATATATATATATATATATATATATATATATATATATATATATATATATATATAAGCATTAATCAATATTGGCACATTGCACATTCATTCGATCATATCGAATCATGATAAAATCATATATCATCTTAACCATCTCAAAATCATAATAGAGACATATAACATTTAATCAATATTAATTCATATCATGATCATGTGAGCACGGGGGTTTCGCTAGTGAGGCAATATCATATCATGTCCATTCATATTGGGGGTCTGAATACTCTTAAAAACCTCAAAAATATATTTCCCTGTATTAAGGGGTCAAGGTTTTTTTTTAATTTGACATAATAATATAAATATTGGGGGTTATTTCTTTTGGGTGTGTTGAGGAATAATCTCCAACTCATGGTATGGATTCATACCTCCAAATCATGGTCTCAATTCATACCCACCTAAAACTTATTGACCCTCCATTTTTGTTTGATATTGCTTATGATCCTAAGTTTTGCATAAATCTGATATACTGTATCAATGATAATATCGATGCAAGCCTCTTTGGATTAGTGGCCTTGAGCAATCCTCATTTAATAGCTTATTTAGGCTTGGTTTGAATTGATGTTATATTTAAGTTAAGAGTTGTAGCTAATCAGGTGTTATGGACTTGAACAATTGTATTATACTTTTTGTAGGCATTCAAGTAAATATTAAACTCTTCATTTTTTAGGTTGGGGTTTTGGTGGGCATTGAGATTTAATTAAACCTTGCTCCATGACAACCAAGAAAAGTGAGATCAATCTTTCTTGGCTCACTCGAACCAATAAAAGTTAGATCAATGTTTCTTAACTAATTATTTCTTTCAACCTTTTGTATTCTTCTTTATTATTTTCACATTGCCAGTTAGGAATAGTTGTTATATTGAGTTATATTTGGCACATTCATAATTGTAATTTCAATTCTTATATGCAAGGCATCTATCTTAATATTGTATTGGAATTGACATGAACATATATGTGAAAATCTAAATCCTTATTTACATACCCTATGTGTTACCGTTACCATGGAATGGTATCATATAAGTTTCACCATCTGTGCATATTTATAACTATTGCATGCTTGAAACCTAACAATTCATACTTTTCCCTCTCTTGTAAAGATAAATAGAAATAGATATAACCCAAGAAAAGGGTAACTAAATGTTGTTAATTCCCTTGATTACAAGAATAAATGTATAGGAAGTGGAGGTAATTCATTGGATCTTGTGAATGACCCAAATCTAAGCTATGCACATGATCATGTGGTGTTATTGAAAGTGAAAGGAATTTTTCTATGTTCATTTGGGTCCAAACATCAATGATGTTTGTTTTGATAGGAAGGTAGGGGAGTCCATCCACGAAAGGGTTTCAATTTTGCATTTTTATCGAGTTTAATTTAATAAGCTTATAGAAAACATGAGCTCTCTATGGCTATATTTGTATTTCATATACAAAATTTGTAAATTGGCATGCTGTGGTGTGAAACATCTACAATTCTCATATTTTCGAAGCATTTTACTAACAATTGGACTATCATTATTTTACATTATTTTTTATGTTGATGTCTTGACTAGGTTACCTTTTACGCATTTTGACTTCCCCGGTACTATTCCGTTGGGTCTTCCACTATACAATGCTACAAATTGATCAGTTGCCCATGCAATCCTATTGGGATCACTATTAGCATTATACAAGATTATTTTATTTAACATCTTGTTTGCTTATACTAAGATGTGTTAGGGATCCTGTTTGTTACAACTTGATAATATGATATAAAGGGAGTGTTAAAAATGGGTTGATAAAAATGGATACCTACAATATCTGGTAAAACTAAGGGTTTTCTTAATTGGAAAGGCATATTGGGAGGGGAGTTCAACAATACAATTTTAGGACACATTTTCCAATATTTAGTGAAATTAGGGATATTCTTTAATATCATGCGAACGATCGTGCTATGTAACAAGTTCACTGTGTGAACCCCCCATGCATGTGAGCTTTCTATCTACATCAACATCATAGCATAATAATTAGTGAAATCATAACATGATCATTGTCATAACACAATCATATAGAATCATCATCAGTAGCACATATATAGCGACATGTACCAGTCTCACACATATAACTGGATCATCTGAAATTGAATGTCCTTAGAATAAAACATCACATAGTCTAAGTCTAAGCCACACATAAATAGGTCATTAATGACTAAATGCCCTCAAAGAATAGTTATAATCAAAGGATATAGCCTATAAAAAAATGGGGCATTACATACACCCCCACTTCAGGAAACTTCATCTCGATGTTTTAGAATAAGGAAACTCTCCATGCATCACCAATGCATCATCCCAAGCCATATAACTAGGAATTCTAATTATCCCATCAAACCTTATCCAGATCAACCAATCGAAGCCGAATCTATCAAGTTCGTTGCTCCAAAATATTAATTGGCTCAGCCACAATGCCCCCCTCATTCGACATCTATACATGGATCAAATTAGTAACTTGGGATGGATAAGATATATAATGACATAAAATAGAAACTTGTAAAACATCATGCATCCTACTCGGAGATGATGGAAAGGAAATATGATAGGAAATCAATCCCACTCTTTCAGTAATCTCAAAGGGTCCCACAAACCATGGAGACAGTTTCCCCCTTGCCAGATTTAATAAAGCTCTTATGTGGCTACACTCTATCTCTAAACTCATGGTTCTTATCCGTCTGATGTGCATCAATATAAATTTTAGGTTAGTCCTTGGCCTCTTTTAGCCATGGCTAGAGCTGGATAGCATCTTCTCATCCATCACCTGGATCATCTATGGACCCACAAACTATATGCAATGTTATGAGCCTAGCTACACTGGGCCATTACATACTCCCCCTCTTCAAGAAACTTCGTTCTAAAGTTAACATAAAATGCTAATCATCCATTTATATATATGTGTTGATGAAATATTATCAACTACTTTATATTCTATGTCCATGTCATTGTGTGCGTGTGTGTGTGCATACATATATATATATATATATATATATAGTCTTGGACTGCTTACCCTCATCATCGATATGATTCTTAAGTGTCGGGTCTTAGTGGATTAGATGAACATATTAATTTTAACCACCTAGTGATTTTGTGAGTACCATCATCTCCAAGTCAAGGAGCTCATCATGTCCTCACCTCATTTCATCATTCCCATTATCATATGACCCCTTTGGAATACTTTCTAAGTCACATGAGGTGTATTGTCATAGTCCCATTGTGTTAATAAATCCATCCTACGAGTAGTTAGATTTATCCAGAGATTAAACTAAGAGAAACTAAGTATAAGCTAAGACAATAAACAAACAAATTAAACCTTAAATTCCTAGATCTAACTATGCATACAAATTCTTAATGTATTTGAAAAAGAGGATGTAGTATGACTTACTTCAAATCTGATGTTTGTCTTAACTCCATCTCTAGTATGGAATTACACAAGTAGAACTTGTTCCATTCAAAGCAAACAAAAGCAACACGATCTCCAAATGCTATGTATAATATTTAGGATCTAAATAAAACTAGAAACATATTATGCTATTGATTGGAGAAAAAAGCACAAAATGGGAAAATAAGACAAGTTATATTGATGAAAGCTAGAAGAATTTTACAAAGCCACTTCTTGATGTCCAAGCAACAACTTTAGCTCCAAAGCCTTCCTGCTTGCTACCTTTGCAAAACTCTTAGTACCATAGGTTTGACACCTCAAGTGTTCTCCCATTAGCCCATGGATGGCCTCCTTCTTATGGGATTTGGGAGGCCAACTACTAGGAGAGGAACGTGAATCTAGGAGAGACAATGGTGGATCAAGGAGGTTGAACCATAGTAGAGAGGGAAGGTAAGTGAGGATTCGAAGGGAACTCCCAACTCCTAGAGATAAGATCCAAGATCCATGCTAAAGGTGGTTGGAAGGATATTTTTGTGCCCCAGGAGTTGAGCAAGGCATGATTAAGTTGAAATTTTGGTGCCCCTGTAGGTATGCAGAACACGAAAAAGGGGATTTTTCACATCCTACACCACTGGGAGGGCACGTAAATTCTAGTAAAGTGGGCCAAATGAGGTGGAATTTTGACCTGATGAAGTGGCACTCGGATTAAACAAGTTGGATTTGACTCTAGGGACTCCAAGGAAGGCCAAAGAGGGGACCAACTAGGTGGGAGTAAGTTCTGATGTTCATTAGGAGGAAGCATCATTAGGTTTCACATGGGGATAAACCATGACAAGGTGAAACAAAACTCAAAGTGGTACTTTGAGGTATAACACCCATCCAGTTATTTCTTGAGGATTCGTCATCTTTTTTTAGGAAGGTCACCATGTCAAGTAGTGAGTGTCATTATGTGTGGCTCATTGTGCTAATCACATAAACTTCTCGTTTTCCAAATTTTGAGTCCATTTCACCCTCTTGACAGTCTATCGAAGTCTCGACAACTATATGCATTTCGTGTTGATTTTGGGTAAAAGTTGTTAATTTTGCATTCTCCAATTACAATGGTACTAGGTTATCGGTAACAACATGGCTTTACCTTCTAACCTATTCAATGTTCCATAAGTCTATTCAAGTATCCATTGCTATTTATAATAACCAAGGTTTAACTCCCTTGCAAATATCCATTTTCTATTTATACAACTAGCAATTATATTATTACCACTTTATTTATGAGATGATCCTTAAACCTTGTGCCATTTTCAATTTTAAACATTGTTTACTTCATGTGTGTGGAGTTTATCTGCCAAATTACATAACATATCATAAATATTCATGAAATTGTGCACACTCACACAAGTACAAGTGTCCTTGATTTCGCTTACTCTATTTTAGGATAGGTCTAGGATAGGTCCACCACCAAAAAGAAAAAGATAAATTTATTGTTTGATGTGGAACACCAAGTTGTGATCTATGCTTATGTTCTCCTTGTCAGATGAGAAGACATTAATCTTCTTTTCACCTTCAAATTCCTTACAAGTGTTTTGCCAAAAATCTCCAAATACTTTTCAATTTTTATTTTATTTTATTTTTTTGTATACATGCATTTCACTGGTGTCTTCCATACCTATATAGGTTAAATACTACTCATGTATAAATATCAGGGATTACTTGCAAGGGTTTGAAGGTTGTGGATAGAAGAGGTCACCTAGTCATTGAGTTCAATGTAAGATTCTTATTCCCATTGTTGAAATTTCCACCAGGCCTATGGTATGCTATATTATTATTCATCTTAAAATAAGTAGTGGCAATCTCTAACACACATCATATTCACAATAATTGAATCATGAAAAAGGACATAGATTAGTAAAATGATCACCTTCAAAAATGGGCTCCAAAAAAAAATGTAGTCGATGGATGATATATTGTCCTTTTCGAAAACCAATCAAATGATTTCGCCATAATACTCAACTAAATTTCAACTGTCCAAAAATTCATGAAGTTTTCGTTTAAATTGGTGATCAGTGGCACACAATATCTTTATGTCATAATCAAAATGGAAGGCGCATCCAATCAATCATAATCAAGTAATCAAATCGTGACCCAACATAAATCTGACCAAGTTATGATAACCAATCAATTAAATCTCATTCATGTAATCTGGATCATACTTCCATCAAAATAACCATCCAATATGGATATAAGAGAAAATAGACCGGGGATTCTTGTAGTTTGGCAAGGAATCACATGGTGCTTCTGGTTCCATTATAATACTAATTGTATCAAATAAAAAAATCTACCAACTTGGATTCAATCCTGAGTGTTTAGAGATAATTGATGAACATGCTTTGTGTAATAGATTTTCATCATATAAGTATATTAACCCGATTGGATGTTATCGACATTGTCAGACTAAGCATGAGTGATGCACTCACAGAAACTTCAGACACCTAAAAGAATTGACATTGATATGGTTTCTTTATGAAAATATAGAGAACTACATATTTGTTTTCCCATGATGCGTCTTCATGTTATGGAATACATATCTCACGTTCAAGTTCAATCCCAAAAAGTCTTAGCAAACTAAAGGTGGGGAAAATGTGATCTAAGGCTTGGAAAGAGATCTTGAAACCATAGACATAGTTTACATCATAGTATCTAAACAAGTCTGATGCAGCCTCTAGGATAAGCTTTATATGATGTGCTTCAGAATGCATATTACCTTGGTTTTAAAACTAGTCTCCAAATAAGATTTGTATGATTTTGTGCTTGGGGTGTGCTAAGAGTGAATCTCGGTAACCAAATATTATAGTAAATAGTGTAGGTGGGGTCTGATGTCTCTGTGGGGTACAAAGATGAACTAAATAAAACAAGCAATTTGGACCATTTCCAATACATAGACGTGTGGGCGCATATATCCAGTTCCTAAATCACAACTAAACTGATTCTACATTACCAAATTTACATATTTAAATATATAAAGCCAATAGAGTTTACACTCAGTCCTCTAATGTCAACTAAACCGAACTCCTTCATTCCCATAATGCCTGACCCATCTCTATAATAACAAGGATTTTTATATCTATATATTGTCCCTATGGACTAGAGTAGGCTCATCTATTAACAAATCAAATTTTAAGCCCATTCATGACCAACTTACGCATCATTGGGAAAATATAAAGATTTGGTATTAATAAAAATATTATTTTTATTAAAACATTTACTATTTTTTTGGGACAAATAGTGACCCAACTCGACGTCTACAAGAAGATTGTTTTATTCGATTGGAAGGTATCTTAAGCCATAACTAAGCTCACACGATTGTTTTATTTCATTAGTTCTTTGATCCCATATATCTCGTTGAATTCTTCTTGGATTTCTTAGGATTTTCCTTCCACCTTCTAGTCTACACTAAATTGAATTAATATGACGCAAAAAGAAAAAGAAAAAAAGAACTTGAATCCACAATCTAGAACAAGGTTTCCATTGTTTATACCAAGTCAAATCAAACCCATAAAATCACTCATATTTATGATATGATTGGAAGACCAACTTCTATGCATAACAAGGGAGGTTATGAACAAATAAATAATTAATTAAATATCCTTCCTTATCTAAAATTCTATAACTATTGCAAATTTTAAATTAACCATTCTTCCCCTACATCCAAATCTACCAACAACTCGGATCACAACATAGCAGCATGCTTCAAAATGAACCCCAATGTATTAGTTAATTATGATAAAGTTTGTAGAGACACAGAGCAAGAGCGAAAGTACAAAGGGCATATTGATTTCCTTCTCATTATTAAACTCACATATATATATAGTTTCACATAACACCAAAACCACTGGCTAATACTATCACTAGTACAAAATGAGAGATAAATAACCAAAAAAACGACCAAATTCCGCATATAAATGACCACTTTTGAGTTGGTGACCACTGGTAGCAAATTAGCAGTCATTTAGCAAAAATGTGGTCATATTTAGTTTGGTCATTTATAGCTTATCTTGTGGTCATATATTTGGTCATTAATTGTAACAATTAATGACCACATTTTTTGTCACGTGATAAATGACTGCTAATTTGCTACCAGCGATCGCCAACTCAAAAGTGGTCATTTATATGCATATTTTGGTCATTTTTTTTGTAATTGATCTCTCATGTTGTACTGGTGGTCGTTTATATGCAAATTTTGGTCTTTTTTTAGTCATTTATACCTTTTTAGTGGTTTCAGAATATATATAGGGCATGGAGGAATCGAACCACCAACCTCCTGCCTATAAGGCAGGTGCTCTACCATTGAGCTAGCACCCTTAAGTGTTTAACACTATATGTTGGAATTGCCTCAATACTCTTAAGGTAGGAATTTCTGAGCTTTCTGTTGTTCTTCAGCTGATATTCAATTGCTGGCTAGATGTTTTTTCATTGTTTAAATTCCCCAAATGATCTATCTTGCTTGATCCTAGCTTGGTTTTGATAACAGCATGGACATGGACATGGATAGAGTGATCTATTTTTATCTCACCTTATGTTCTCTATTGTTTGCTAAGTTCTCAAAAAAAACGTAGCTTAAAATTTCTTCCCATCACTCCACCAACTTTGTTGTATTGTTGCTTTACCTTTAGTCATTATTAGTAATGCACAAACAACTACCATGTTCCCTCCAAACTATGAATCTAACCATAGGGACATTATCTTGTAGGATATTGAGCTTATTTTCATTTTCTATAGCAGTACATGTTAGCATTCAATATAAGTTACATTCAAACATAATGTACATATGTCCATTTGTAACTCAAAGTAAAACAAGGTAAACTCATGGAGGCTTATAGCTTTCACAAATATTTCCAACATAAGACAACTTATACAACCAAACACTGAAAAATTAAGAATGTAATTATTCTATTACCTTGACAGTAAACGAAATATTCGCCTCTTTTTGAATGTAGTATTTTGAACAAGTATTACCCAAAAGTGAAAAACTTCAATTTCGCCTTCAGTGCAGTTATGCATAGATTAGAACCTTACAAAAGGTCCCTCATATAATGCTATGAAGAAACATAAGCCTTCTACCTTGACCCAGGAACCCTTCACCTTCTTCCTTAGCTAGCCTTTGAACTCCCTCCAGCCATCCATCCATGTCTCTGTCTCTGAAGTTCTGGCTGTATAGCATAACTAGACTAATTTTATCTTTCTTCAAACGACTAGCATTATAGGATTTTTTTCTTAAAACTTCTTACAACGGAGCAGAAGTAAAATACTAGCCAACCGATAGAAAGATCAATTTAAATATAGATGACAAAGGGACTAAACTATAATAAGGAGGGAAACCGGAAGGAAGGATCTTACTATCATTGAAAGGATAGGTTCAAAATCACAATCAATTCCTTTCTCAAATCCTGCTGCGTCAAATAGCATTATTCTTTTTGGGTAATAGTTGATGGTTTATATTATTTTGATCCTATCTCTAATCCAGAACCCAAGAATGGCCAAGCTTCCAAAAACATGGCTTCACACAAAAAAGGATGCAATGATGTAGACTTGATGAGTAAGAAGAATTGATGTCTAGTTGTTGAAGCCCATATATTAAGAAATGAAACATCCATATGCGAGTATCTCACTAAAGAATTATTTTCGATATTGTTTAGAGGTAAAGATCAGGAAACTGAAATATGTGCTCATCATCTGCAAAAATATGGTGGCAACCTATGGTTATAGTGTCACATCCCATGACAAATTTTATCATGTTCGCAGGAAATTGAATCTTAACTTTTGTAGTGAATGGAGAACTGACCCACATGCTTCCACATCTATGGAGGTCAAAACTACTGCACCTCTCTTTTCATATAATTTTTCTCTCCAATATTTAACATGTCCACTTGAGAAATAGGAAGCTTATTTGGTGAAATCACTGAACCCTAGCAAGCACTTATGCCCATACTTTGATGAATCGAGCTGCAAAGATCCTAAGAGCTAGAGCCACTCCAAATGAAGCATGTAACCAGACACAGTAATACTTGGCCATAAATATCTTTATCTTGTCCTGCAAAGATGCATGAAACTTACAATTTATCACCATGGTAATTAATGAAAACGAAACATAAATTTGCAATTAAACAACACTTTGGTACACAGAATATAGCTGGGAGATGCCAGAAGACACTTACATTGTGATTTTCATGAACAACGTCGATCGACATGTTTCCAATGGGTAGAGTTAACAAGGAGAAGAACTATCATTAATAAGATGTGAGTAGATAAGATTTCAATCCACTTATCCATGATATATCCTCCACATCGCTTTGAAAGAAAACACAAGTGTGACATTCTCAAAATAATTGTTAAGGCCAAAAGTACTTACAACACAAGTTAAGGGAAGAGTCTTTGATGTAGCAAATGTACACAAAAGAGAATAAAGAACTATTGCACCATATCTTCCAACTTAAGATCCTCTCTTTGTACCAATCCTAACTTGCTTTTGTTATAGGTCAAAATGATGAAATTGGATTAGATGATAGGACTGTGGTTGTCCATGAGTGTCATCTCTTCATGAGGCATTACACTGGTCATCAAGATATTTTGTAAAATCTTTTGAACGATGAAGCTAGCAAAATCAAGTATCAAAACAATATTTTGACAATTCGTAACTCTAATTATGTTTTTACTCGCCTGGTTCTACCTATCCTTTATATATTACAGTAAATTACACTCGGCTCTATAAAGGATATTGTAATCACCAGGGGAGACATTTTTCCAACCTCCCGATCTCCATCAATATAACCTATTCAAAAAAGAGTTAGCTCAAATCACTTTTAATTTCAATTTTGATAGATTATTGGCCAACTGGTCATTATTGCAAAAAAATCAGTGAACATCGAAACATAACAGCTTTTGAAATAGAATTAACTACATTTTGAACCAGGATATAAGAGTGAAGTTGATGAAAATGACTGCAGAAAAGGGTCAATGTAGTTGTAACACCAATAGGCACAGATACAGACAGAACTGTGTCACTAAAGGGAAGAATGCATGTTTGACTAAGACATACAGGATATCCTTTATCTTTTTAAGTTTCAACAGTAATGCATAAAGTAACATAATGTTAAACAAAAACATCAACATTAGACTTCTAGAATATAATTACCTTTTACTTTCCTGGCTAAAGTAGAATGCACTTGTGGCAAGGGGTCCAAATGCCACAAGGCACAATGGCTCTCCCAATCCATGATAGGATAATCGACATGGAGGGCACTGTAGAAACAAAATGATGCAGTTGCATAAGCAGGCCAACTTTCAATCTTTTCCAACATTTTAGATATGTCCTGGTTCTTATCCCTAGAAAGAAACAAAACAAGATCACATAGAATTTGAATATCACCTTCTTGTTTTCATTGGTATCTTTCTCCTTAACTTCTTACATAATTAATCTGGAACACAAATCGCAAAATCCAAACGAAGTGGATTCTCCATGAATACAGACATTCGGTGGTTATAATACACATGTTTTGTGTAAATTGTTACAGATCCAAAATATGATGTAATGCTAACATTATACATATTTTCTTGATAGTTATCCAAATTATGCTTTTTGATAATGACCAAAAAATTACAACTTTTGACTTGTCACTCTATCAACGGCTTGAAAGAGTTTTTCAGACCCAAACAACCGTATTTTAATCCGATAGAGAGAGATCAGAAGAAAACATAATGCAAAGGTAATCAAAAGGCAAATCTCAGAATCTGATGACTACTGCCCAAAGTATTTCACAAGATATCGGTAAAGTTTTCCCACTAAATTAAGAAAACATAGTTCAAATACTTGTGTTAACATGACACTTACGGGGAAAGAGTTTCCCATGAGAGGGAGTATCAACAAAATGAGGTTTCCAAATATGACAAAGATACTGTAGACGTGAAATTATGCAATTCTAAATAGTTGAGTTGTAGTGATTGTGGGCATGCTTTGCAATCAGACAGTCAAAACCCTTTCCAACAACTAGACTGCAGATAAATTTGAATCAATTTGAAATTATTTTGTTCCAATCAAGGTCAAACATAAAAATTTTGAACATAGAATTAGCACACAAATTCTCCAAAAAAAACCATAAAAATCCAATATCTTCCACCTCGTATTTCTTTAGTTTGTATTCTCATGATCTGGCAAGTCCAGAATTTTGTCAAGGCACCAAATCTATTAATATTTGAGATATCTGGAGTATGGACTTGTAATGCAGGAAGATAAATGCTATCAAGAGCACCATCTTTATTGTATAATCTACTTTTAACAATTAAGATGTCAAAATTTCCAACTAAAGGAATTTGCAAGTGTCAAGACTATTTAGCACTTAGCTAAGAATTATCATTGAGATATTGAATCAACATATCGAGTTGGCCAGGATGAACTATTCCTAACTTCCTACATGATTACTAATAGCCATATCTAAGTTATCCAATGAGTAAAGTAGAGATTAGGCAGAAAAGTACATATATCATGTTATAACTACAAAGTTTAACCTGTCAAAACTTCAAATCACCAGCTTCCAAGGAAAGAATTCTCATGGTTTACTATCCATGTGATTGTATAGGATCGGGAAAGTATGGAAACATTGGTATCTATCATTTGTGTTGAGGATTTGTATCGACACATTATAACTAGGATGCAACGTGCAATGGATATACATTCCATGGTAGTTACAACTTTAGTCTATACCATTTGCTCTACAGACCACATATGTGCCAAATTGCATGGTATTCACTAGCAATTCCAAATCACTCCATGTTGTTATATAAGACTCAATGTTTCACGACCCACAGTTTAAATTGACCTATGTCCATACAGAGATCACTCCTTTATATTGATTCAACGATCATTATCACTCATACTAGAACCTTCAAGTTATATTATTCATCATCGACTTTAATCATGGAAAGCAATAAAGATATCGATCGAAATCACATGTGTAGATTGCAAAAAAAAACTAAGAATATCAGACCACAGGTCAATTAAACTACAGATTTTATTCCTTTGGAGTTCTGAAAGGAAGATAGCTAAACAATTACCAACATTCACATCATCAAGATAACCATTATGGAAAGTGGATCGTTGATGGTGATTGTGTTCTTTACTCCGGTAGTTATGTCTTCGACAAACACATTGAGGTCGTTGGTGTCTATGTCAAAGTAGATATTAATCTATGGGATGTATTTGGTACCACCACATTAACCAAAGAAACCAAATGAACACAAGATGGAGCTCCAAATACGTATCTTCACGAACTGAGAGGTCTGAGAGACTATGTATTCAATACCCCATGTGGAAATTGACAGTGTAGTGTATGCATAGTTGGAATGTCACCACTCGAAAATCCAAAGGCTGCTACCGATTGAGCAAGTACACAACAGTCTAATAGCAAGTCTCTATGTATTGTCCCCTAAGATTATAACACAATTGAAATGTGATTCTTTGTAGTGCGATTTTACCCTGTTAATGAGCTCAACAACCCTTCGAATCTTGCAAAACAAAAAGCACACACATTCAACAACGAGCTGTGAGTAGCTCCCGAGGATCACCCTATTCTGGTTATGGAGCCTCGTCTCAATCCCAAGGCCAACCGCAAGAATATGATCGAAATCATGTTAGAAACATTTGGCACCCCTGCCTCATACATTGCGATCAAACGGTGATTTTGATGTATGCCTGTGGATGAACCACAAGAATTGTATTGGATTCTGGAGATGTGTTTACCCATGTGGTGCCCATCTACGAAGGGTACACTCTCCTACATGCCATCTACAGATTGGATTTGGTAGGCCGTGACTTGACGAAAATGCTCATGAAAATACTGACAGGAAGAGGCTATGCCTTCATAACCATTGCAAAATGAGGAGTCATATAATACATGAAGGAGAAGTTGGCCTACGTTGCCATGGACTTCCAGCAAGAGAAGGAGATTGCTATAAATTCAACTTCCATGGAGAAAACTCATAGACCCTCCAATGAGCTATTGGATTTCCCTTCTATGGTCGAAATCACGCCCAATGTTTTCAAGGAATCACTTCATTAAGAGTCATTCTAGCGAGTCTGACCCACATATCTCCTTCATCGGTGTACTGAACTACATGTATGTTGCACAATTATAACTACTTACATTTGACAAGATATGATATCCACGAGGGAGTAGATCTAGGGTTATGGGTTTCTGTTAAACCTAGAGTACTATAGTTGAGGTTACAAAGATATTTTAATAGATCCGCTATCCGACAGGAACTTCATTTGTTTGTCGAGGGATTTGAATTGTTTTACCACTAGATTTGGAGTTATTCTTGGTTTTATTTAAAACAAAAATTATACACACCATTCGACTGGTAATAAGGTTTATTCCTTTTTAAAACAAGGTTAAAAAATGGCATTTGATCTCTTATGGGTGTGCACAACCATATTCCCACAAGAAGGAGACGTCATGGGGAATTTGTAGGAATTGAATAAATAGAAAGAGACATATAACAAAAACAAATTACCTTCTACATTGTTGGAAAAACTGCTGAATGAAACCGTCCACAATAACCGTAGAAGCCTTAGAGTGCAATTTACAAACTTTATGTATGTGATGGTATTGTTTGGCAGTGCTCAAGTTTGCTTTACAACCGTTAGAGAGATTTTGAGGTCAAAAAATGGCCTCCTAAGAGATGTACTTAAAAAGTATGATATATATTAAAATATTATGAGTAAGGGGTTTTATGGGGTAGGTATATATGACAAGTCACCTCTTACATTATTTTCTATGCACAATATAAATAACCATGGTTGAGTTACTTTTCAAAATTCACTAGAAATAAAATTAATAAAATAACTCTACATTGATGTGACTAAGATTCATTGTAAATTCCCAAAAATTTATTGTCCTTTAACATTTATTTGTCTTGAACTTGCAAATGAAATTAAATAATAAAAAACATTTTTTAAGAGCTATTTTTTTAATTTATGTTGACTTTTTATATTTAGTTCTTTTCTCATCAATTTAATATAATGTGATTTAATTGAAAATTTATTTACATGTAAAATGTTAACAATATTATTGTAATCAACATTGCATTATTATTATTATTCTTTATTCATTAAATCTATATTGGAAAATAAATATCAAAATCATAAACTTTTTTGGGATATTTATTTTATTGTAAAAAAATGTTATAGTTAAGTCTCTCATAGAAAATAATATAAGAGTTAATTTATTCTTAAAAAATGAGTAGTAAAAAATTAGTATTAACTTAATAAGTCAATGGTGGTGCATAAACTCTTTTAATTTATTAGTTGAAGCAAAAATTATTTTACTAACTAATATTTTTTTATACAAGAAAAAAACTATTAATAAAAAAAATATTTATACATTTTGAATATATTTTTATAATATAAATACTTGTCTGAAGAAATTATTTTCACTCCTTACAACTAAAAAAATTATAAATACAAAATATATATGTAAGAATTCAATATAAACATTTATCACATTAACATGTTATTTTATACATTCAAACTAAATATAAATGAATGTGTATGATTCAACTTTTATATATATGACACTATACCTCATACATAACTAACATACCTCTTTCATATTCATATCATTCATAAATTTAACTTATTCTAAAAGTGTGTGTGTGTGTGTGTATATCAATGACACTATAACTCATGCATAACTAACATACCTCTTTCATATTACTATCATTCATGAATTTAATTTATATGCATAACTAAGATACTTTTTCATATTAATATCATTCATGAATTTAATTTATTTTAAAAGTACAAGGATATATATATATATATATATATATATATATATATATATATATATATTAGTTTGGCATTATAATATTAAATAAAATTGAGTGAATATATAATTAAAACTTAAAAATATGAAAATGATAAAAATGTTATTTTATGAAAAAATGTGAAAAGAATATATATATATATATATATGTTAGTTTGGTATTATGATATTGAATAGAATGGAGTGAATATTTAATTTAAAATTAAAAACATGAAAAATGACAATATATTTTTTTATAAAAGAATGTGAAAGAAAGAAAAAAATGTGAAATGACCTTTATGAATTATGAGTAGTTTACTTGAAAATGAAAATAATATTATTTTATGAAAAAATGTTAAAAGACTTTCATTATGAGTACTTTACTCTATGACTTAAAAGTACTTATACCACTACCTTGGTTAACTATGGGTTTTCGTCCCCATAGAAAATTTGACAAATAAGCATTCTTGACTCATGCAATGCCACCTCAACCATGGGGGATGATGTCATATACTAGAATGTGATTGGTTGATTTTTATAGTACATTTTCATTGTTTTGAGGCCCATTTTTTACCTCAAAATTTCTCTAATGCCTCGGCTTGGAATTGGGGTATCTATGAGCTTGTACATGGTGAGCTTCCTATCCTGCAAAAACCATTTCCATGACCAGTTTCTTGGGAAACGATGCCGGAATATGTAGTTGATCCAGCCCCAGCTAGGTTAAGTCCCATTCTGGTCGGGAAGAAATCCAACTCTTCCTCTGCCTTAACTAACTGAGGACTAGCTAGACTCTCTTCTCTATTACACCATGGGGTTAGTCAAGGTCAGTGTGATCGCTACTACACCCATGCCTCCACATTGAACAAGGGTCCACAAACCGATCTTGCTGGTGTAATCCCGATGAATCGAAAAAGGTTGAAGAATTTCGAGACAAGGTAGACGTAGGAGACCCTTATACTAATTGTGATCATATCATTAAATTTCTAGGTTTCGACTAATCTGAATTGTGAGATGACATCCATGAATGATTATCTGGCCTGGTGGTTTGCATTTCAAGCTAAAGCTAGAGATTTTGCTACTCTACACTCCCGCTTATAGCTTCGACATTTGCAATAGATTCTTTATCGAAACCCTAAAACAACTGAGCTAAAAAACAAACAACACTCGGAGGGTTAATTGTTCCAACATTAACCCTAAAGCCATTAAACTACTCATTCATAACCAGTCAAGGGTGTAGAAGGGATCCATATCTTTTAGCTTCACTGCTAAATTGTTCATGAGACCAAGACCCTAGGAATTGTCTAAGCAATCACGAGAGTCCAGTGAATAACCCAACTCGTGATCACCACCAATGCAAGTTTGCAATAAGAAGATGAACAAATAAAGTCTGATATTCCCACATTCCTCAATCTGTATCTCGTGGTGAGATTTTCGTTTAAGATGTGACGGATTTTGCCATGGAAAACACTAAGGGTAGGAGGAGGGTGTGTCATTTTCCTTATTTTATCTCTAGAGGATTCGATCTCTTATAGGTGTGCATAGCCATAGTCCCACAAGAATAAATTTAAAACTAGATTTCACACCAAATTTAGTGGACAAATACATAATCCTTTCAACCACTTCTATCCAGGATGTCCAGAACTAACAGCTCGAATCCATCTTAGGAAATTGCATTTCAATAATAAATTTTAAACATAATACACATATACAAACCCATGCTTTAAACTTCCGTTATTCATTAGCCGATTTATAAGAGAATTTACAAGCAAACAATTAATTTGATGTTGATCTAAATAAAACATGATTAATAACACATATTTTATTTATCAACCATCCATTCCACAACACAGATCCAGATTCGGTTTAGCAAATTTAAATAGCATGAAACTAGTAACATTTATGACCTGTTCAATCTCGACGAAGTGAATAGCGAAAATATTAATCAACTAGGGTTTCGACCTGATCATTGAAGACTTCACCAGAATTTGTGCCACATCATGGCATGATTTTTTTTGTAATCTTAATCCACAGACAGCGTGCCCCCAAGCCGGTTCCCCATAGCCATCAAACCCTCCTCCAACCACAACTCAAGGGTTATCCAAGTAGCTTGACATAGACAGGGTTAATTCCTTAGTGGCAGGGCTGAATAATGGAGTCAATAGTCTTAATGACAACAACAAGAATAAAGATATTTAATCCCAGGAGAAATAACAAAAACTTAGAGAAGCATTTTCATAATTTCCCAACTAGAATGAGAAGAGGGTAAAAGGCATCTACCTGCTAGTAATTTTAGAGTACAAATTTGAACAAAAGGGAAAAGCGCACCTTCTTGGTCCTTCTTAGAGGCATATTCATGACAAAAGATGTCTACAAAGAATCACTACTACCTAGGGAACTTGATCCTTTAAAGCAGCAACCTTCTGAACTCTTCTATAGGAGCTGTGACCTTGTGTAATCGGACATTTTTGGTTGGCCTCACACTACGAAGTAGATCGATGTTAAACTATTTAAAAACATACCAAAAAGGCTGAAACCTAGATCTCCATACAACCTAGCAAATTTGCTATCTAACCCAACCATTTTGAGCTATTATGCAAGTATTCCATTCGAGCTTGTAGATCCATTGGAGTTTCCCTTTGAAAAATAAAATTTTCATTTACCCTTTTTCCCTCTCAATCTCTTTTCCAATCAATCCATTCCTGCTCATTCTCTTTTCTCTCTTTTATCTTCTTTTAATTTATTTTTCCGCTCTATCTTATATTTATTTTAATTTTTTCAAATTTATTAATACTAATATTAATATTAATATATTATATATAATAACTTTATTATATTATGTTAGTATTATATATTATATAGTATAATAATATATTAACTATATATAATATTATATTAATATTACATATAATATATTATATATGGTATATTAATATATTAAGTATATTTAGCTTTTAAATCGTTGTGTAGAGGGAAGTCTCTTATCCAGCAAACAAGTGGGTCTCATACAAGAACTTAGTGTTCCACTTGGCAGTGACCTTAAAAATACATAATGATGATAATGATATTAATATATTAACATTATTGTATATTAATATATATAATATATATAATATATACTATATTGAAATATTAATTATATGATATGTATATATATATATATATATAATTAGCATATTATATGTTTTTTATATATTGGCTATTTTTTATAGAGCAGGGACTATGAGGACTTTCAAATAAAACTTTTCAAACTCATGTGCTTGGAGAACCACGACGAATGGATGCATATGGATAATTAATGGAGGTTGTGAAATTGGCAATTTTTAACTAACATGACACAAAATACACAAACTTGCTGAAACTTTAACAGACTACCGAGAGGGTTAAACGACAATGATTTTGTTCAAACAAAATATGAACATGACCAGTACAACTAGCCGAACACAATGACACTAACTTCACTACATGAAGATGCCTAGAGAGAAAGATGATAACTATCCAAGACTCAACCACACTATCATATAGTAGTACTGTTACAATTTACTAAATTATACCATGTTGTGATTCAACGAAGGACGATAATCAAACTCATCAAGGTCATGACTCATCGTCATCATCATCATGATCCATGGATCGGATCTCTGAATCTAAATATATTGACTAGTATGTTACAATTTACTAAATTTTAACACTACAGATGGATTCTAAATCCATATGCAGTGTTAAAAATTAGTAAATTGTACAAATTCATCGTCAAAATTGTAATTTTCCATTGTCGGAGTGACACAACTAAAAATGACCAAATAAATGATCAATTGCTATGTGGTCATTTTTAGTTTAGTTCTTATCCCGTGAGCAAATTGGTCATTTATCTTGGTCATTTTTAGTTTAGTTCTTAGCCCGTGACCAAATTGGTCATTTATCTTGGTCATTTTTAGTTAGCTCACTTAAAATTTCTCAATTTTGGTCATATATCCCTTGAAAAAACTCTAGTGACCAAATGTTTTGGTCACCTGGTCACTTATCTCTCATTTTGTACTAGTGTATGGACCAGTGAATACCATGGGATGACTAATGATCTAGTCAACAACTAACTCGACTAACTTTACCAACAACGACACATGAGATTACAACTCTTAACACACCCCTTTAATTAATCTCAAGTGGGATAGTGTGGTCAGCACTATCAATGCCTAAGTGCTTCCTCTGAAAATCAAATGCAGATGTACCCAAAGGTTTGGTAAACATATCAGCTAACTGCTCCTTAGAGCCACAAAACGTCAAACTAATCTTACCATTATTGACTAACTCACGTATAAAGTGATAGCGAGTGTCAATGTGTTTACTCTTGCTATGAAATACATTATGTTTAGACAATTGTATGGCAGAACTGTTGTCACAATAGATGGTTGTTGGTTCTTTTTATGTATGTCCCATGTCCTTCAAGAGTCTTTTGAGCCAAACTGCATGGCATGCTGCTGTAGTTGCTGAAATATATTCTGCTTCTGCTGAAGACATGCTCACAATGGGTTGCTTATGAGAATCCCAAGAAATAAGACTGGTACCAAAATGAAAAGCATATCAAGATGTGCTTTTCCTATCATCAATCCTACATGCAAAATCACTGTCTATGTACCCTGTGAGAGTACAACCATGTGAATGAGTGTACTAAAGTCCATAATCAATTGTACTTGCAACATATCTCAGAATTCTTTCATAAATATAGAAATAAGGATGACAACATACATCAAATCAGGTCTAGTAGCAGTCAAATACATTAAACTGCCAACTAATCTTTTGTAAATTGTAGAATTTACTGCTGGTTCATCATCATTTTTGCTTAACTTGGTTTCTGTAGCAATGGGGGTTTCTGCTGGTTTACATTTTTCCATTTTGAATCTCTGCTGAATGTATGTAGAATACTTATGTTGATAGATGAAGATGCCATTTTCACTTTGATCAACTTCCAAACCAAGGAAAAACTTCATAAGACCAAGATTAGTCATCTCAATATCCTTTTTCATGACTATCTTAAACTCTTCTAGCATCATATTTTAAGTATAGATCATATCATCAACATAAAGAAAAGCAAGTAGAATGTTACCTTCCTGATCTGTTTTGACATATAGAGTGTGTTCATTGTTGCTCCTGTTGAGTCCATTTTTGATGAGGTAAGAATCAATTCTACCATACCAAGCTTGTACAGCTTGTTTGAGACCACACAAGGCCTTTTCCAGCTTACATACCTTGTGTTCTTGACCTTTGACAGCATAACCAAGTGGCTGGTCTACATAGACTTCTTCCTCAAGTATGCCATTGAGAAAGGAAGATTTCACATCCATTTGGTAAATAGGCCACTGGTTTTGAGCTGCTATTGCAAGTACAGCTCTAATGGTGTCCATCCTTGCTACTGGAGAAAAGGTTTCATCATAGTCTACACCATATTGCTGAGCAAAACCTCTTGCAACAAGCCTTGCTTTGTACTTTTCTACCTCTGATTTTTCATTCAACTTGGTCTTATAGACCCATTTTACACCATTGCAACTTTTATTTGATGGGAGATCAACTAGATCCCATGTCTGATTCCTCTCAATAGAATCAATCTCTTCATTCATTGCTTGGACCCAATGTGGATCTTTTGCTACTTCTTCAAAAAATGTTGGCTGACATGAATATAGAGCATACTGTAGTTGCTCATCAATGACAGGAGCCTATTCATATATCTTAAACTTATGGTTCTATGGTTCTATAGTGGACTATCTGTTGGTGTCCCTTGTTGTTGTTGTTGTTGATGTACTTCAAGTCTAGGCATTCTGAGTGGTTCTGGTGGTACTGGATTGTCTGTCTCCTGAATGTTTGTTGTATCAGTCCATCATTTATCTTCAATAAATTTGACATCTCTGCTCACCACTACTTTCTTGGTGACATGATTATATAGTTTATCGGCTTTCTGCTATTCACTATAGCCTGTGAAAATACACCTTTCACTCTTCTTGTCTAACTTCTTCCTTAACTCATTTGGTATGTGTGCGAATGCAACACATCCAAATATCCTGAGATATGAGACACCAATTGTTAGCACTAAATTCGTGCTAGGCGTTCGGGGGAGTCTGTGCCCATACAAATGCTTAAGGGAAGCACTATTCCGAAAACCCATGGGCCAAGAATCCAAAAGATTAAAATCCTGAGTGATAGATCTGGTCCAAGGACAGAAGAATCCGATAGCATTTTTAACCTTTGCAGTTATCCGAGAAGTAAAACTGAAACAGGTTGTGCCTGCTGCATGTGTAAATACATATGGATGGCTATGATTAAAGGTGGTAAAGGATTGATAGTCGTAAGTGATCATTGCGATGGGAATTGAATGGCCTTTAAACGCTAGCAGAAAGGTTAGTTGGCATGCAAGTCGAAGTGAATCGACGGTCATCCGCCAGGATCAATGGCCAGAAAGAAGTTTGCATTTCCCACTTGCGCATTAAAGCTCACATTTCATATTTGCGAAGTCGGGTTAAAACCCCACCCCATCTGATGGCCCAGATCTCATGACGAGTGGATCTATGACTAAGAGCAACTTCGCAGATGTTACTTGTGCGATAAGACAATGGGTTCGGAATATGCGAAGTTGGTAGAAGAGGCGCCGGTTGACCGTTCTGATCAAAGCCGGGTCGAGATCTACGACCCTAAGATGATCACGAGTGCAGGCATAGAAAAATAATTTCCAGTACAAATCAATGAGTGCCAGGTGGATGGAAGCAACCTCATCGCCGTCATATGTGTATTCATCCACAGTGAGGACATGATTTGGCACGTTTTGACACCAGTGTTGATTTTAGTCATCATGCCCTTTCGCGTAGGAGATCCTGTCAGGTCATCATGGAGAAATGAGTGCTCTAGGATGCTATCATTGTCACGGTGATTATAAAGCATTCCCAGCCATGGTGCATAGCCCACGCCCATACCAGAAGGTGGCAAGCTCGACCATTTGGGCATCTTTTAGTTGAGAGCATAGTAATGGAAGAGGGACAGAGGGCCAAGGTGGTTATCGCGCCTGAACAAGTATGGTCCGAGGTGGAAGAAGGGAAGATTCCTCCAGCTCCAATAGTTCTTAACCAGGTGGAGGAAAGCTCAGCCAGTGAACTAGAAGAATAGGAAGATTTGTAGGTAGTTAAAGAGAAGCGATGTCGGTTAAAGAAGAAACGAACCTCTGAAAGCAAGTGGGACACATGCCCAAACATGGAGATGGTTAAGGATCACATCATCTCCACCGAGACAGTGACGCCTTCTCCCACAGCTGAAGGAGCACCGACAGATGATCCACTGAGGATATAAAACTTCTTAAGTCCTTAGGGAGAGCTGAAGGCTCCTGAATGAGGTGATAGTTCGTTCACATGTTCTTTTGTTTTTCCGGCAAGTCTATTTCTTGGATAAATGTATGGACATCTTTTTCTTCTATTTTGAAGCAAAGTTTGAGCCTACTTGTTGTTTGAAATAACTGTTGTCTGAACCTCGCAAAGAGACATCTGTATCATCAGTTGTAGTTTGCCTAATAGCCGTCGCTATCATTTTGTAATGTTGAAATATTGTAACTTCAAAGAATATTATATTTGTATTTTATTATTCCGGAGATGGTACATTCCTCCGTGGTGACCCTATTGTATATCCGGAGATGTTTATTCCTCTGAGAGAATGTGGTAACTAGGGTTATTAGATCTCCCATGTGAGGTCGGCCCTGAGTTTATTATTTGGGGGTTATTAGACTCTCTTGGGAGAGGTCAGCCCCATTAGGGTAAAAAGGTCAGTCGAGAAACAAGTATAAGTAGAGGAGGTTGTTCCTCACTTATCTAATTCATTCATTCATTGACTTGATAGTAGCGCATAAGTGAGAGAGAAGTCTACATAGGAGGAGAAGGAGCTCTAGTCTTGGACTACATCTTGTATTTGGTTGATTATCTATATTGAGGAAAGCTTTGCTGGGTTTTCTACCCCATGAGGGTTGACCAGGGTAAATCTTTGTTTATCTTGTGATTGTGTTTCTTTCAGTGATCTTGCTAGTCAAATTAGGCTTAACTTAACATGGTATCAATGCTAGCCTGAATAGGACATCTTTCACAAGGTGAAAATACCTCTCTCTCCTCCTCCAGTGAAAATTAGGGTTTCTGCAAAAGTTGTAATTTTTGGATTCTGATTGCATGACTGGATAGCCCTCCTCAAAATCGAAGTTTTGAGCCCTGGATCGAGATTTTTGGTTGGGTAGAACTTAGGGAAAGTCAAACCCTAGTTTGACCAAAAGTGCAGAAAACCAGAAAACCATAACCATATTTCTTCAGCAGGTTTGAAATTCGCTGGTCAAGTTTGAAGGCTGAAAAATTGAAGTTTCCAGAAAGTAAGCATACCAGTAACCTCACCTCAGTCAAGCCAATCTCCTGGTAAGGTCAGTTTTTCATTTTTGAAATTTTCAATTTTTGTTGACCCCTTGGATAAGATGGCACCAAGCACTAAGATTGAGGACAAGCTAGAAGGTATAGAGAATTTTCGGGCATGGAAATATAGGATTGGTCTCATCCTTGAAGAGAATGATCTTATTCAACATATCAAGGATGAAGTGGTAGAACCTGAAGAAGCTGAAGCTAAAGAGAAGCATAAGAAGGACCTGATTAGGGAAAAGAGAATAATTGCTGATTCCATTAAGGACCACTTAATTCCCCTTTGCAAAATGTATGAAGCAAGGAACATCAATAGGAAGATGAACCTGAGAGCTCAATTGAAGAGCACCAAGTTGAATAAAGGAGAATCTATCCAAGATTACTTCACAAGGGTTTCCCAGTTCAAGGAATAACTAGATGCTATTGGAGACACCCTTGATGAAGATGAACTGGTCATGAATGCTCTAAATGGTCTTACTAGACCTTGGGAATCATTCATCCAAACCATGTGTGTTAGAAAAGAGAGTATGAAGTTTGATATGGTATGGGAAGATTGTATTCAAGAAGAGGCTAGGGTTTCCAATAGAGAAGCCTTGCTCAAAGAAGATGATCAAGCTTTGGCCACCCACACCAAGATAAGAAGGAATCAATCCAACTTCAAAAGGAATAACGACAAAGAGTCTCAACCTCCACAAAGATTTCAGAAGAAAAGAGGATCTAACCAAGAAAGAGATTACTCCACATTCCAATGTTACATTTGCCACAAATTGTGACACATTGCTAGGAATTGTCCTTCAAAGAAGAAAAAGGGTCCCCACCAAAGAAGACATCAAGCACATCTAGTAGAATATGATAGTGAAGAAGAAGAAGAGGAGGAAAGGCCTCAATAGAAAAGATCTAGAATAGAAGAAGAAGTTGCAGAAGAGTATGTTCTAATCTCTGCTCTCTCTGGGTCAGTGACACCTGGAGAAGATACATGGCTCATTGATAGTGGTGCTTCAAAGCACATGACTGGACAAAAGAAAACTCTCTCAAAACTTGAAGAGAAGACCTCCCCACAAAAGGTATATCTAGGACATGACTACTAATATCCCATCAAAGGAATTGGTGAAGTAAGCTACAAGCTTGATTTTGGAGCTCCCATGAAGATGAAGGAAGTATTCTTTGTACCAGGGTTAAAGAAGAACTTACTTTCTATCTCAAATTTAGATAAGAAAGGTTATAGGGTTGCATTCATTGATGGACAAGTGCTCATGTGGTCCAAAGGTAAAACTATTAAGGATGCAATTGTCATTGGTGAAGAGGAAGGAGGTCTGTACAAACTCAAGGGTTATCCAAAAGCTGCCCTTATTAATGAAGCCACTAGCCCAAGTGAGCTATGGCATAGAAGGCTTGCTCACATTAACTACAAAGCACTACCTCATGTGAGCAAAGTAGTTGTAGGACTACCAGATCTAAAGATTGATCATGAAGGCACTTGCAAGGGTTGTGCAAAAGGGACGAATATCAAGAATCCATTTCCAAAGAGTGAACAAAGACTAAGAGTACTTTGGAATTGATCCATTCAGATGTATGTGGTCCCATGCCCATCAGATCCTTGAGTGGATATGAATACTACCAAACATTCATTGATGACTATTCAAGAAAAACTTGGATATATTTCCTAAAAGGAAAAGATGAAGTCTTTGGAAGGTTCAAGGAGTTCACATCCTTGATAGAGAACCACTCAGAAAAGAAGATCAAGATACTCAAGACTGATAATGGTGGAGAATATACTTCAAAATATTTTGAAGCATTTTGCAAAGAAGCTAGGATCAAGAGGGAACTAACCACTCCCTACAATCCTCAACAAAATGGTGTTGTGGAAAGAAAGAATAGAACCATTATGGAAGCAGTGAAAACTATGATACATGATCAAGATCTACCTATGTATCTATGGGTTGAAGCAGCTAGAACAACAGTCTATGTACAGAATAGACTATCTCATAGTGCCCTTGAATTTAAGACTCCGGAAGAAGTTTTCACAGGAAAGAATTCTGAGGTAAGCCACCTCAAAATATTTGGTTGTCCTGTGTATATTCACATACCCAAAGAAAAGAGTACCAAGTTGGACCCTTCTGGGAAGAAGGGAATATTTGTTGGGTATTGTGAAACATCCAAAGCTTCCAGGTTATACATCCCAGGATTTCATCATATGGAAATTCAGTAGGGATATGGCATTTGATGAAGAAGTAGCTCTGAAGAAGTCTAGGAAGTGCCAGTGTGAAGAAGTATATGAAGAAGTTGCACCTCCTAGAACTGCAGAAGCTATACCACCCCTTGAAGGTGAAACACCTGAAGACCATGACATGTTAGAACCATAAGAACCCCCCATCACAAACATTTCAAGAAAGAGAAAGCCAGCATGGGCTAGAGATATCATACTAGGAGCTGAAAAGTATGGAGCTCCTGAAGGCTCCACTAGAGTGAGTAAGAAACCAAAGCCATTCTCCAACTATGTGGCTTTGTTGTGTGATCTTGTAGATGAAAAACCTACTAGTTATGAAGAGGCAGTTCATAAGAAAGAGTGGGTAGAAGCAATGATGAAAGAATACCAGTCAATAATGAAGAATGATGTTTGGGATGTGGTTTCCAAACCAAAAGACAAGAGTGTGGTATCCTCCAAATGGATATATAAAAAAAACATGCTGTGGATGGTAGCATTGGAAAATATAAGGCAAGGTTTGTAGCCAGAGGATTCTCTTAGAAAGAGGGAATTGACTGTGAAGAAACATTTGCACCAGTTGCAAGGTACACTTCCATTAGAACTATCATGGCACTTGCATCCATGATGAAATGGAAATTACACTAGATGGATGTAAAGACAACTTTCCTTAATGGTGTGATTGAGGAAGAAGTGTACATAGAACAACCAAAAGGATTTGAGGTGGAAGATAGAAGAACCCATGTATGCAAACTGAAGAAGGCTTTGTATGGGTTGAAGCAAGCTCCCAGAGCTTGGTATGGAAGAATTGATAGTTTCTTGACAAGCTTGGGATTTACCAAAAGTAAAGCTGATCCTAACCTTTATCTGAAGGTTATGGATGATGAACCTATCATATTGTTATTATATGTGGATGATCTATTTCTGACTGGTAATGAGAAACAAATCATTGAGTGCAAGAAGAAACTCTCTGTAGAATTTGAGATGAAAGATCTCGGTTTGATGCATTACTTTCTAGGACTGGAAGTATGGCAAGGCTCAGAAGGAATATTTCTCAACCAGGGAAAGTATGTTGTGGAAATCCTAAAGAGATTTGATATGTTGGAATGTAAAGCCATGGCCACTCCCATGGATTCCAACTTAAAGGTGTTAGCTGATGACTCATCAGAATTATTGGATGTAACCCTGTACGGACAGATTATTGGGTCACTGATGTATTTGATGAATACTAGGCCAGATATATGCTTTGTTGTGAACACCTTAAGTCAGTATCTAGTAGAACCTAGACGAGTTCACATGATAGATGCAAAGCATGTGATGAGGTACCTGAAGGGTACGATAGACTTTGGTCTATATTATCTTGGAGATCATGATTTCAGACTGTATGTCTACACAAACGCTGATTGGGTAGGAAGTGTATCAGACAGGAAGAGCACATCGGGTGGATGTTATTGTCTGGGATCAACCATGATCTAGTGGTATAGCAGGAAGCAGTCTAGTGTGGCTCTCAGCACAGCTGAAGCGGAATATATAGCTGTTTGCTCTGCTAGTTGTGAAGCGGTATGGCTTCGTAAGTTGTTATCAGGATTGTTTGACTTAGAGATGGACCCCATTGTGATTCTATGTGACAACCAGAGTTGTATTAATATGACATAGAATCTAGTGTTCCATGATAAGTCAAAGCACATAGAGATCCAATATTTCTATATACGGGATATGGTGCAGAAAGGAGCCATAAAGCTCGAGTATGTAAGCACTGATGAATAAGCTGCTGATATATTGACCAAACCTTTGTCTCAAGTAAAGTTTGAGTATTTCTGAGACAAGATTGGTGTAGTTTAGAAGGACTCTCCTCGAAAGGGGGAGTGATTTGGTCAATGATGATATTGGGATACTGGTATTGATATGGATATCGGTATCGATGATGAGATTGCCTACATCGACGACAAGGTCGATGATGAGGATACCTGTATTGATGAGAATACTGTATCAATGATGTGGATGCTTGTATCAATGATGAGGATACTTGTATCGATGATAAGGTTACCTATTCCAATGATGAGGTTGATGATGAGGTTACCTGTTCCGACGATGAGGTCGATGTGTGATCCTTAGACCTTGTCTAAGTGGATGAGGGGATTGTATCATCCTTGGACCTTATGTCCTAAAAGAGATCAGGATTAGCCATCCTGTAAGTGGTAGAGGATTAGTCATCCTTAGACATAAAATACAGTAATTCTGAAAGGAAGGATTGTCTTAAATGATTGTGAGAGGATTAGTCATCCTTAGACAGAAAATCCAGTAATTCCGAAAGGAAGGATTGTCTTAAATGATTGTGAGATCCTCCGTGGAATTAGAACTCCTTCCTCTTCTTCCTCATCCTCTGCCTCCTTGACCTTGACCTCTGTTGAAAGAAGTCTAAGTGCTAAATGCATGAGAGAGAGACTCGTCTTCGTCACTGAGTCTAGCTTCATGAGACAAAAGCGACCCTGTTAACTCTCCTAGGGTAAATGTAGACAGATCCTTAGATTCTTCTATGGCAGTAACCACCATAGAGAATTTCTTAGTGAGGCATCAAAGTACCTTTTCAACAATAGCCTTCTGCTCTAGGGCTTCGCCATAGGATTGGAATTGCATGACAATCCCATAAACCCTAGTCATAAACTGATCGACAGTCTCAGTGTCCTTCATCTTAAGACTTTCAAATTGGAGTCGAAGGGTTTGGAGTCTTA
The DNA here is from genome assembly GCA_027924585.1 of Larix kaempferi. Taxonomy (NCBI): domain Eukaryota; kingdom Viridiplantae; phylum Streptophyta; class Pinopsida; order Pinales; family Pinaceae; genus Larix; species Larix kaempferi. The sequence goes on from BSBM01001989.1 coordinate 721,010, forward strand.
CCGTTTTAACTCCGTCAGTACGTTTTTATGCAGATTGGAGGAGATTCCATGCTTGATGTGCGGTCGTAGCTCCAGCGATCCACAGGAAAATGGACTCCTCAATGCAACTTTAGATCAACCACTTCGCAATGAGATTTCAATCTCTGCTTTCGTCGATGGCCTTCTTATCTGCGTTAGTCATCGCAGCAAGAGTAGCTGCCGTCAGTTCCGTGAAATCTTTTTCAACCATATCCCAACACTTGTTGAGTTGTAGAAAGGTCTACATCTTGATAGACTAGAACTCATAATTCTTGTCGTTCAGCATTGGACCTGAGATCGGCTTCATGTTCATACTTGCCATGGAGTATGACAACTATTAAACTGACCGACACAAGCTTCTAACTCACACGGTGCGCCTCTGGGGTATAGAGTAAAGGAAGACCGGTGCAATTTTCCTTCTAGCAAGGTGAGCCACCGGTGCAGTTTGTCTTCATACAAGGTGCACCACCGACGCAGTTTGCTTTCAGCCAAGGTGCGCCACCGGCGCAGTTTGTCTTTAGGCAGGGTGTGCTCGGCTTAGTTTGTCTTCACGAAGGGTGCGCCAGGGTCTTTTCAGTGAGATTTTTGAGGATGCGACTTCGCCAAATCGGGGTGCGACTTTGCCGAATCGTGGGCAATAAAAAAAAAAATTGTCACGGCCTGAGTGTTTCATCTCCGTCCCATGCTGCAACTTTCAATCGTGTGTGCGTGCTCTCCAACTTCTCGAAAGGCTTACCCCAAAAACAAGGTTTAAGGATCAGGCCGTTAGCTCTGATACCATGATAAAGTTTGTAGAGACAGAGAACAAGAGCGGAAACACAAAGGGCATATTGATTGCCTTCTCATTATTAAACTCACATATATATAGTTTCACATAACACCAAAACCACTCGGCCAGTTAATACCATGGGACAACTAATGATCTAGTCAACAACTAACTCTACTAACTTAACCGACAACGACCCATGAAATTACAACTCTTAACAAATTAGACTCCCAAAACTCAATTGAAAATTCTGTTGATTTTTCAACTACACATCGAATGAGGCATTGAAAAGTGCAGTCTTTTATCTTGATTTTATTGAATTTTAACACGTTTTTTTGACTTGAAATGACTATTTGTGTGACAACCGTTACGTCCATCTTTAACCAATATACAATCTGTTTGTATTGCATAAAATTGTTCGTTATCAACCACACGTTGAGGGAGATTTAGGTAAGGGGAGGCTGGCTGTTGATCAATCATTTTCCAGGTGGACACTTTGACCGCGATCCATCTAACAGAGCTTGCAAAGGGGATGGCGTGTAAAACCCAATCATGCCCATCAAGTATGGAAACATTGGTATCTGTGGTGAGTCATAGCCTGTATCTGCAACGCAGAATCTTGTTCCCCTCTATTTGATACGTAGGGCGCAGGAGTCTAATTAGGCTGAGATAATTCTGATTTGATGGCGCCGTGTTTTTATTTTTTCTTAAATTTCGGATCGAGAGTGTAAACCAATCTTAATAGCCATTCAATTTCCTAGTTTATTCAACAACCAGATATTACATCACACCGGTTCTCCTATTGATGTGAAGGTTCGATTTATTTTTTTAACCAATTTCATAAGCACTAATGCACCAGTTCTCATGGGCTACAGGTGTAGCTATTTGGTAATCTCAAAAGGATGACGACTACATGTTCAGCAGACCGATCCATATCTCATGAAAGAGCGTAACCGTATTGTTCACAGGAATTTTGTTCTAAAACAAGGATCAATGCCTATGCATACACAGCGGTATGATCTATCACAGTACTCAGCATACAACTTATCAACATCGATATTATACTTTAGACATATCACCAACAAAGATTCAAGATTTAATAAACTCTATTGACTGCGAACTTATGAACGCAAACTGCCTGGCATATAGACATCAGAATTTCCCCAATCACCTGCTGCTTCTTCCAATGTTGCAGAATGTTTGACCTGGTATATAGTTAAGATAGTTTCAAGGGTTATATACGTTGACCTAGTAGAGATCTTTCGATTTTTTTTTAGCAAATAGAACTTATGGAAAATGTTTGAAGTTTACTTCTTTCCCAATACTGGCATGGTAGCAAATGGTATAATTGCACAAGTTTTTATCATCGGACGAGAGTAACCATATGAGGCACTTATTATGGTAAACTTTCGTGATTGTATCACCTGCGGTGAATCTAATTTTGCTTACCTACAATTTTACAACCAAATTGACAGTTCCAAGAACATGAAGTTGAATGTAATCGACAGATTTATAATTCTTTAAAAATATTTCAATTAAACTTCCTCCACAGATCTATAAAGCATTTGACAGATTTATAAGAATATTCATTTAATATTATTCCATGGATCAAAAACTTATTGTTTTTGGACTACTGCAATGCAATGTAAGTTTCAACATTTACCAACCCCTCCTAGAGAAAACTCTTGATAGATTTTATGAGAGATTTAAACCAAGGAAGTTTTAGTTTCAAACCTCCATTCATCCCGATTCGGATCAACCTACACTCATGTACATACCTTGGATGGAAAGTCTAGGTACATCTATTATGGTCAAAACATCATAATTTTAAACTTACATACCTACACTCTCAATTCGAATAGAATAAAATTCAAGTAAATCAAACGACTGGGCTACTGATCACATCACCATTTACACCATAAATCATAGGTGGAACGATTTATGCACATCTACACAATAAATACTAATAGTTACAAATGACCTATACAGATCTACACAATGAATACGAGCAATTCCAAGGTGATCTATTCAGATCTACATGACAATTTACAAATTACATATTGCTTTCGTCAATAATAAAATATAGATCTATATATCAAGTCTACGTCGTACACCTTTAATAATAGTACCATATGGATCTACCTAAGAGATCTAAGCATGAATCTCCGGGAATAACTCGAACTGATTTTTAGGAAGAATTTACAAATAGCTATGTTTTTCTTTCTTTTTTGCAGGTTCGAATTAAATCACAGCAACAACTTCTTCCAAGGACAACAACATAGATTTCTATTCAATTTTCTTCAATGCATTACAACTAATTAATGCAAATTTATATTACCAATTTAGTACTATAACAATAAGATAGATCTACATAACAAATTTATGCTAGAAGAAAATGCTTATGTACATATTTTACATTAAATATCTAGCTCGTATCTAAAAACTTACAATACCTTAAATGGATCTAAAAACAAATCTACTTTACTACTCAACAAACAACAAATCGTCTAACATATAAAATCAACAAACAATGTAAGTGTAGTGAGAGCCCTTAGGACTCATACTTTGAACATAGCTATGTAACGCCCCTCTTTGGGGCCTCGCTAAATAACATATGCTTTTATATATAAATATATATATTCACAAATAGATCTAAGATGAAATCTATTAGGCACTTTAAAGTTATTTTTTTTTTAAACATACAATGTTCACATAACATATCTATATAACCTTTTCTTGTAACAAACATATCCAAACTTTCAACATTAAAATTATTTCAATTTCATTCTAATGCTTAATCAAAACAAAAACAATGGCTTGTATCATACCTACCACTAGCTAGTTGTTGAAGGTTGAGGGGGAGGCCGAAGGTTGTGTTGTCGTTGAATCCATCGCAATATTATTCTTAAAGATTGCCAATCACAAATCATACACCAGTTTCCACCCTACCGTACCCAAAGGGTACTCTTCTTCCCTGCGACGGGGCTGACAATACTCTGCTAGCTACTGAACTATGATACCAAGACCCTACTGAGGGGGATCCCAACCCCATTTATATCATAGTGAACCACTACCACACCGTCCAACAGCCACCTAAACAAGATTCAGTGCCCAAGTTGCCTCCAAAATTCTTTTGCGAGGAACCCCTCTCTCTATAGCTCCTTACTCGTTTATTTTATAACAATCCACTTGCTTTATTTTCCTGCCCCCTTTTATTTTATTTTATTATTGTCATTTCTAGTGTTTATCTTGTTGTTATTATTATTTTTATTACTTCTAATGTTTATCTTGTTGTCATTATTATTATTATTTCCAATGTTGATCTTCTTGTTATTATTATTTTTATTATTTCTAATGTTTATCTTGTTGTTATTATTATTGTTATTATTATTTAGTGTTTATCTCATTACTATTATTATTTACTTGCTTGATCAATTCATTTTAGTTAATATTTTATTAATTCTTGTTTCCCTTTTCCAATTATTAGTTAATTATCCATCGCATTTTAGCTGCGATCAAGTATATCAAGGTGCCATGCTTCCTGCATGCCCTTCAGATATTCCCTCAGGTGGGGATATGGTATGATGGTTGAGACACTGTTAACTCAACCCGCCTACCTTGTTGAGGGACTAATGGTTCCCTGGGGAAAACGGTCGAGTCCTTATTGCACGACCCCCAGAAATATACCTCGTGAGTGACTGTACTCTGGTCGACCCTCACGGAAACACACATCTCATGAGTCGGAGCCTCTCTCGCTCTAGACAAACTCATTGCGTGGACATTTGCTACACTTAAGTTGTATCAGGTTCAGCCTCATCCCCTGATGTGTATTGATTGGGAATCACATCCAAAACCTGCACATAAACACCATGCGCATCAAATCTTATAAAATAATATTTCAAATAAAACATGAATCATAGCTTGACATCACCTGTCAATATATCTGACTCATTCTGAGCCCATGCACATCACCTGCATCCAATATTTTTCTAAGATTTCCACATAATCACATATATACGAGGTTTTCAATACCTGTCACTCATTCATAACTGATTTCGATTCCATGGCATATCAACGCCTAATTGCGTCACATGTACCTTCTCTACATGTCATACTTGACAACTCATTAGAGTACATGATATCTGTCTATCTATCTATCTATCTATCTATCTATATATATATAAGCATAACCATTAATCAATATTGTCACATTGCACATTCATTCGATTATATCGAATCATGATAAAATCATATAGCATCTTGACCATCTCAAAATCATAACAGAGACATATAACATTAAATCAACATCAATTCATATCATGATCATGTGAGTTTTCTATCTACATTAACATCATAGCATAATCATTAGTGAAATCATAACATGATCATCGTCATAACACAATCATATAGAATCATCATCAGTAGCACATATATAGCGACATGTACCAATGTCACACATATAACTGGATCATCTGAAACCAAATGTCCTTAGAATACAACATGACATAGTCTAAGTCTAAGGCACACATTAAAAAGTCATCAATGACTGAATGCCCTCAAAGAATAGTCATAATCAAAGGATATAGACTATAACAAAAATGGGGCACTACAGTTTGCACATAACCCATGAAATTAAAACCTTTTAAACACCATTGTAATTAATTTCAAGAATTTTCATAAGTTTTGTTCACTGACAAACTAGCACACTAACTAAGTAACCAACTGGCACTTTCCTTTCCCATGGGAGCTTTGTTGCTCGTGAGGAGGACTAGTCCCATTTCTTGTGTTGGATAATGTAGTTTTTGTAAATACTTTCATGTTTTTCTTCTTCATTGTTGTTTGATGCATTTTATTTACTAACATGTTCTCTTGCAACTTGCACCGCAATAGGGTTAATTTTCAAAAGCAAAACCAAAAAAAAACTTAAGGATTTTCCCCTCCAAACAAGAACAAAAAATAAAACTGTAAACAAAGCAGGGGTCCCCTATTCACAAAAACAACTTACTATCTATCTATCTATCTATCTATATATATATACACACACACATATATGTGGGTGTCTTTTTGTGTGTGTACATACGTACATACGTACGTATGTATATATGTATGTATGCTCAGATCCCATTATAGGGTGTAGTATTATATGTATTTAGTTTATATTTCATTTTTACGGTTTAAACAAGGAGACACTCTTGTGAATGGAAGCGATGATCTTTCCACGTGGATGGATTAGTCCTTTCATTTCATGCATCTCAATTTTTCTATAACTCTAAGTGTTAAAACCAAGGAATCCTCTATCAGGGGCCCCTCATCGGTTGTCTCTTAATTATCAGTTAGTGAGAAGTTGATATTGTCTTGAAACAATAAATATGGCACTAGTGACGAGGAAGGGTCACCCCTCTCTTGTTGAACTGGATGACATATTTGTGGGATACTATGCTAGTGATGAGGAAAGGCCAACCCCTCCTATGCTAAGATATAGGAGGTATTCTAGTTGTAGAAAACTAATTTTCGACTCACTCTCCTACATCCAAGGTGACCTCGACGATAAAAGGGGTGTGAGCCTGCTCTAGAGGACCTTCATAATGGTATGGTCAACCTTTCTCTTATGGAATACCAATATAAAATTTGATAAAATATTTTAAATTCAGTCAAGCAGTTTTTAGTATACCTTTTCTTTGAGAAATTGAAACAAATCCTAGCACGAAAATTCCAATGGATTTTTTTCTATAGTTGTACAATTCATCACCGTGACTGAGAGCTATTTTTTCCTTGATATTAGATTGCTGTCTGGATTGGACAACCACTAAAATTTCCAGGTTTAAATATGTTCCCTTCCCTTTTAAGGAATTTTCAGGCATACATCCTTATTAAAGAACATTTAGTTGAAGAACCTTCACTCTCGGTTGACTTGGTAGTCATTTTGTGTGGTCTTCTCCAAGTTAAAAGGGGGGGCTTTGCTTGTTTTCCAAAACTTGTAGCTCGCTGATTTGAAAAATCATCGAGGTGTTTTTCTTAATATTCACCCTTTATTTGCATACTACGGTCATTTGGACCATCTCGGGAGTTCAACAGGTAAAAAACCTCACATGGTGGTCCCAAGAGGGTTACTTTGTAGCCTTCACCTTTCATTCTTCCCTCTTTACTGCCTTGGACAAAGGATCATCCGTCGATAATGATAGCCTCTACCTCGGGAAGTAAGGCTATCAAAGGGTAGGTAACTCGGCTTGGGGCCGAATAAGAGAGATCTTTCTGAATGAAAGGATTTTGTTTATAAAAATTATCACTTAGATGATTGATATTTGTTTCAATTTTCCTAAATTTCCATTTAGATAACAAATAGATGTAGAGTATGTTATTATTCAATTGAAGGTAACATGATATTGTATTTAAACTTAACCATTACTTGATTTAGTGAATTATTTCCTATATTATGTGAATATCCTCGCATTTGCATATGAAGATATTTTCAACTTGTTTTTAGTTATATAGGATGTATTAATTAAGATAGGGTCAAATCAGATTATGTTTGGGTGTGATATTAGCATTAGGATTGCAGTTAGTACTTAATTAAGCATTCACAAAAGTTTCTTTCCAAGGATCAACATTCATTAGTGGGGCCCACAAAATCCTGTTAGAGTTACCTACACCAAATGACTAGGGATCTATAAAAAACTTGGATTGGGTTATGTCTCTTACATTGACTACAAGCCACTTATAACCGTAAAAAGTAACCAACCATGAAATATGAAACATTAAAAGGTTTGTGGGCCCAATTGTGGTTAATTGATGTGTCAACTTCCCAGGGGCATAACTTTTGCATACAATCTCATCTTGGGGTGCTTGGTAGTCAATAAAAAAGGTATGGACGAGAAGTACACATTTTGAATGTCCCAATACATGGATATGTTAGTTTTTAAGAATTTACAATCTGATCTAAGATCTTAATTGAGAGAATAACATGCACAACATATCTACAGTATATCAATCATTGACACAATAAAGCAAGCACACAGGAGACATAGAGTTTCATTGGGGAAAACCAAGAAGGTGAAAAACCCTGCAACTTCCTCAGAGATAGATAGATCAATGATACGACCCAAGTACAAGAGATAGTCTTCTCCTAGAAGTAGCTTCTCCTCCTCCACAAGTGCGCCACTCTCCAATGAGAGTATGAGTGAAAAAGTGAATGATCAAATAGAGTGCCTCCTGCACTCTATTTATACTTGACTTGAATTTCCTAATAACCTTTACTAGGTTGGCCTTAACTTAACCACATAACATAATGCTGACAGGGCCGACCCCCAATAGGGTGGTCTAATAACCCTTTAACCCACATGAATTATACAGGGCCAACCCCAACAAGGTGGTCTAATAACCCATCAAGTATAAGTTACGACACTTACAATATAAATGACAATACTTCTGTATAGAGGAATAATAACATCTCTATAGGAATACAATATACATATGTGAAATACATTCCGAAGTTACTTATACATCAACACTCCCTCTTAACAAGGAAGGTATTTCTCGACATAGATTTGCTAGCACAAGTCTTCTTCTCTGGATCATCGTCATCGTCACTGCTGCTGTTATCTCAATCAATCTCCAATCTACTCGTCAGAGGAAGTTCTATAGAGCCAGTCCTTTTTCATACTGGATGTAGGCCCACCACCTGCAGGTCTTCATCATCACTGGCCATACTATGGAATCCTCAGGACTTATTACATGAGTCAAGAAAACCTCGAAAGAGCATCCTAGGACTGATTACGAGCACATAGCTCAACCTATCGGATCTCCCAAGACCTTTACATGCCACTGCACAACCTGTCCACGACCACGGGGTATCATCCTGATACTCATGATCAGACTAATCATGTCATCTCAGTGAGCAAGCCATCAACTAGGTACACCTCAGGATTGATTACACTGCCTCTGCAAAACCTGCAGAGGACTGATTACACTGCCTCTGCAAAACCTGCAAGACCATCTTATGACTGATTATATGCCTCTGCAAAACCTGTGTACCATACTGTCACATCATCGTCTTCAGATCATCGTCATCATCCACGGAGCATAACTCAGATGCACACACACAACAATTACACTCACCATCATGGGAGGACCAACCTACTACCATCTATGAAAGGCTCACAACACTTACATCAATGACCATGGGAGGACCAAACTACCACCATGTTGGAATGGCACAGCACTTACATCAATGACCATTGGAGGACCAACCTACCACCATGTTGGAATGGCACAAGACTTACATCAATGACCATGGGAGGACCAACCTAAAACCATATCTAAATGCCCAACACTTATATCTTACCATGGGAGGACCAACCTACCACCATGTAAGAATGGCTCCAGCCCTTACATCTTACCATGGGAGGACCAACCTACGACCATGTAAGAATGGATCCAACCCTTACGTCTACACCATAGGAGGACCAACCTACCACTATGTGAGAATGGCTCCAGCCCTTACATCTACACCATAGGAGGACCAACCTACCACTATGTGAGAATGGCTCGTGTGAATCTGTGTCTCCGGACTCATCACTTCCCCTTGCAAGGTATCTCGATCTGAAGTACACCAAGTCTCCCTCTGAAGTATTCAAAATTCACTCTGGCAAGCGGCTTGGTCAACATATCGGCTATCTGCTCATCTGTCGCAACATACAGGAGCTTCACTCCTCCTCTCTACACCATATCCCTGATATAGTGATACTTGATCTCAATGTGGTTCGACTTGTCACGGAACACTGGGTTCTCTGACAACTTCACACAACTCTGGTTGTTGCAATATATACAAGTAGCACTCAGCTGGAGATCAAACAAATCAGACAGTAGCTTCCTAAGCCATACTACCTCACAATTAGCCGAACAAGCTACGACATACTCTGCTTCGGCTGTACTCAGTGCCACACAGGACTCCTTCGTGCTAAACCAAGAGATCATACCGGATCCCATACTGAAGCAACACCCCGAAGTGCTCTTCTGATCAATGGCATTGCCTGCCCAGAATCAACATAAACCTCCAGGTTAAACTTTTGATTCGCCTCATACTTGAGCCCATAGTCAATTGTACCCTTCAGGTACCTCAGAATATGCTTTGCAGCTATCAGGTGAACATGTCTCAGATCTATCAAGTACTGGCTCAAGTTGTTCACCACAAAGTAGATATCTGGTCTTGTATTCGTCAAGTACATCAAGGACCCAATCATTTGACGATACATCGTAGTATCAGCCGGCTCAAATGAAGCATCAGACAAAAGCTTCAGGTTCAATGCCATAGGTGTGGCCATGGCTTTACAGTACATCATCCCAAACCTCTTCATGATCTCTACTGTGTTGATGTATATGTAACTTCAGAATGTATTTCACCCATGTATTTCATCTATGTATATTGTACTCCTATAGAGATGTTATTATTCCTCTATACGGAAGTGTTGTCATTTGTATTGACAAGTGTCGTAACTTGCCGATGGGTTATTAGACCACCATGTGTGGGGTCGGCCCTGATTAAGTTAATATTGGGTTATTGTACTAAGCTAGACAAGTCGGCCCCATAAGGTTATTGGGCAGCCAGGACAAGTATAAATAGAGATCTCCCGATCTCTATTTGGATTACTTCACAACTCACTCTTCCTTCACTCGAAAAGTGGCGCACATGTGAGGAGGAGGATCAGCTACTAGGAGGAGTCTATCTCTGTGTACTTTGGTTGTACTATTGCTCTATCTATCTCTGAGGAAGTTGTGGGGTTTTTCACCTTAGGGTTTTCCCCACGGAAACTCTGTGTGTCTATTGTCTCTCATGTTTTGCATCTTGTGATGATTGATATGCTTGCGATGATTGATATGCATTGATATACTGTACATGTTATTCTCTCAGTAAATATCCTAGAGTATATTGAATTAATTCTAAAAAATTAACATGGTATCAGAGCTAACCTGAGAAGAAGACATTGTGCAGTGACGGAAACCAGGGTTTCTTGTTTATTGGGTTTCTCTCCACAGATTTTGGAAAAGTAATATGATAGATTGACTCTCCTCAGCAAGGTGAATCTATTTGTCCAATCAAAATTCAGTTTTGAGCACTTTCAGTTTTGGCCCTAAAAATTAGGGTTTCCACAAAAATAGGAATTTCTGAAATCTAAAGACATAGCTGGAAGCTCCTTGAAAAAATCAAAGTTTAGAGATTTGGATCGAGATTTTTGGCTTGATAAATCTCCGGGAAACTCAAACCCTAATTCAGGGTCCTCCCTAGTGAACCCGAGAAGACTAAAAGGCATTTCTGAAGGGTGAAGCTTTGTAGATCTCAAATTCTGAATACACCAGGATGATCAGCTCATCAAGGCGCATCTTTCTATCCTTTTATAAAGTTGAAATTCACATTTTGAATTTTTAGGGTTTCTCTGACAAACCCTAATTCAGGACGAGATCCAGTTTTTAGCAAATCAAGTGCTAAGACCTAACTCTCTTCTATTTCCATTTAAAGTACTCTTTAAATATGTCTCACCACACCAAGCTTGAGGATAATCTTGAAGGGGATGATAACTTCTGAGCCTGGAAGTATAGGATTGGGTTAATCCTGGAAGAAAATGAATTGAATACATATATTAGTTCTGAAGTCCTTGTCCCGGAGGATGAAGAAGCTAAAGCATTGCATAAGAGAACTTGGTCAAGGAAAAGAGAATCATTGCTGATTCTATCAAAGACCATCTCATACCACATGTGTCATCTCTGAAGACACCCAAGGAGATGTTTGACTCTTTGACCAAGCTATTTGAAGGGAAGAACATAAATCGGAAGATGACTCTACAGAACCAATTGAAAGGGGTCAAGCTATTGAATGGAGAGACCATTCAATATTATTTCTCCAAGGTCTCTCAGATCAAGGAACAACTTGAAGCTGTTGATGAAGTAGTAGATAATGGTGAAGTGGTTATGACTACTCTAAATGGCCTACCTAGGTCATGGGATTCTTTCATTCAAAGAATCTATGCTAGAAAGAAATTAATCTCCTTCAGTAGATTATGGGAGGAATGCTCTCAAGAAGAAGCAAGGCTTGTGGCACGACAAGAAAAGATGGGGAATGAAGATCAAGCTCTCACAGCTCACACCAAGAAAGGGAAGTCCAAGAGAGAGCCATCCCACTTCAAAAAAACTTCACACCACCATTATCATAAGGATAAGAAAGATCTTAGATGCTTCAATTGCAATGAGAAGGGACACTTTGCTTAAGATTGTCCCAAGAAGAATAAAGACAACAACAACAACTTCAACAAGGAGAAGAAGAACAACAAGAAGAGATATCATGCTCATGCTACTGAGGATGATGAACCTCCAAAGAAGAAGGCTAGAGCAGAAAGTGATGGTGATGACTCATCAAGCGAAGAAGAGTATGTTCTAATCTCTGCTCTCACAGGTACTATTTCTCATGGATGTAATGATTGGCTTATTGATAGTGGGGCTTCCAAACATATGACTAGGTTTAAAGAATCTTTTGTAAATTTATCTGAACATGAATCACCTCATAAAGTGAAACTTGGGGATGGCTATCAATACCCTATCAAAGCAAGTGGTGAATCCTCCTACAACCTAGATTCTGGAAAATCTTTGAAGATGAAAGAAGTTATTTATGTACCTGGGCTCAAGAAAAACTACTCTCCATATCTACATTGGATGCAAAAGGTATGAGGGTTGCATTTGTGGATGGACAAGTTTTAATGTGGCCAAAGATGATGCAGTGTTGATTGGAGAGAAAGAGGGAGGATTGTATAAATTGAAGGGACAACCTGAACATGCCATGGTGCATGATTCCATGGAGCCAAGTGAACTTTGGCATAGAAGACTTGCACATATGCAGTATAGAGCATTACCAATTGCAAGTAAAACTGTATAAGGTCTTCCTGAAATCATGACCAAGCAAGAAGGTGTTTGCAAAGGATGTGCAAAAGGAAAGAACATAAAGAAGGCATTTCCAAGCAGTGAAAGCAAGGCAAAAGGTATCTTGGAAATTATCCACTCCGATGTATGCAGTCCGATGTCATCCAGTTCTTTGAGTGGGTATGTTTACTATGTCTCTTTCATTGATGACTTCTCCAGGAAAAATTGGGTTTATTTCTTGAAGAACAAAGATGAAGTATTCAACAAATTCTAGGAATTCAAAGCCTTGATAGAAAACCACACTAAAAAGAAGATCAAGACCTTTAGATCTAACAATGATGAATAATTCACTTCAGAAGACTTCAAGAAGTTATGTAGTGATTCAGGGATTAAGAGGGAGTTGACCACTCCTTACAATCCACAACAGAAAGGAGTAGAAGAAGCTACTTCAGAATAGGACTCCAGCAACTCCTGCAAAGAAGCAAAGAAGCAAAGATTCAGAGGGAGTCCACCCAACAAACAAACAAAGATAAGTATTTGAATTATCATATCTTGTATATTATGTTTGTTTAAGTAATGTTATTCAATGATGTATATGCTTATGTTCATAGACTTAGGTTGTGTATTATGCATATTAGAATAATTGCATTGATGAACAATATACTACTAATATGCAAGTAATGGGTAAGTGGCCTATGGCACTGTACAACATTCCATTGCTACTTATATAGAATGAAACCTCTTTGTTGACATGTTGGGAGTTGTGCACACTCTTAACAATGTTCTGGTAGAGATTGGAAGGAATCTAGAAAGTTACAAAATATGGATAAATGTTGTATTGAAGAATTGGCTAAAATAATTGCATGGTTGTATGACATATTCCTTTATGTGTAAGATTTTGTTATGAAACTATGAGATGTTTCTAATCATGCAATTTAACTTGTTTTGTAGGAAAGATTGTATATGAGCACCCTACAAAAGAAGGACTACAACATTTGTTCAACAACAAAGTTATCTATTGAAGATATTGAAGTTCCCAAGATTCAGGAAGAATGCCATGATCGAGGAGTACTAGAGGATCATGAAGAATAATGTTTGGGATGTAGTCCCAAGACCTGAAGGGAAGTCTATTGTGACTTCCAAATGGATCTATAAGATCAAGCATGCTGCAGATGGTAGAATGGAGAAATACAAAGCAAGTTTTGTAGCTCGTGGCTTCTTCCAGAAAGAGGGATTGACTATGAAGAGACTTTTGTACCTATAGCCAGGTACACTTCCATCATATTAGTACTTGCTCTGGCTGCAGTGATGAAATAGAAGATACACCAGATCGATGTCAAGACAGCCTTCTTGAATGGTGTAGTCGAGGAGGAAGTGTACGTGGAGTAGCCACTTGGTTTTGAGACACATGACAGGGAGTCATATGTGTGCAGGTTGAAGAAAGCCTTTGCAGCAAGCTCCTAGGACTTGGTATGGTAGCATAGATAGCTTTCTATCCATTTTGGGCTTTTCCAAGAGTAAAGCGGATTCCAACCTTTACTACAAGGTTGAGGAAGGCAATCCAATGATACCACTTTTGTATGTGGATGACCTATTTTTAACAGGTGAGGATGGATTGATTGCTGATACCAAGAGGAAGCTTGCTGCCAAGTTCAAGATGAAGGACTTGGGTATGATGCACTACTTTTTAGGCATGGAGGTGTGGCAGAGTGCAAATGGAATCTTCCTTGGACAAGGGAAGTATGTAGTAGAGATCCTGAAGAGGTTTAGGATGATGGACTACAAGGCCATGGCCACACCTATGGTATCGAACTTGAAGCTTCTGTGTGATGCTTCATCTAATCCGGTTGATGTCACGATGTATCGTCATATGATTGGGTCCTTGATGTACCTGACGAACATGAGACTAGATATTTGCTTTGCGGTGAACACATTGAGCCAGTTCCTGACGGATCTGAGGAGTGTTCACCTGGTTGCTGTAAAGCATATTCTGAGGTACTTGAAGGGTACAGTTGATTATGGGCTCAAGTATGATGCGAATCAAAAGTTTAACCTGCAGGGTTATGTTGATTCAGATTGGGCGTGCAGTGCTATAGATAGGAAGAGCACATTTGGGTGCTGCTTCAATATGGGATCAGGTGTGATCTCTTGGTTTAGCAGGAAGCAGTCCTGCATAGCACTAAGTACAGCCGAAGCAGAGTATGTTGCAACTTGTTCAGCTAGTTGTGAGGCAGTATGGCTTCGAAAGCTACTGTCTGAGTTATTTGATCTACCACTGGAGGCTACTGGTATCTTTTGTGACAACCAGAGTTGTGTGAAGCTGTCTGAGAACCCAGTGTTCCATGATAGGTCGAAACACATAGAGATCAAATATCACTATATCAGGGATATGGTGCAGAGAGGAGCAGTGGAGCTCCTGTATGTTGCGATGGATGAGCAGATTGCAGATGTATTGATGAAACCACTAGCCAGAGTGAAGTTCGAGTACTTCAGAGAGAGGCTTGGTGTTCTTCAGATTGATGACACTTCAAGGAAGAAGTGATGGAGACATTTTGCTAAAGCCATTCCAAGCATGGTGGAAGGAGGATCCTTCACATGGCTATGGATGTAAGTGGATGATGAGCATCAAGATGATGTTCTAGTTTCTGCTCTGCATGATCAGTTGGATCATTTATGTATGTATGCATCATGTTGGATGCTGGATATGATCTGTTGGATCATTCATATGTATTTTGTATATGCATCATGTTAGATGCTTGGACCATGTATTTGTATATGTATCAGGTGGATACGTTGTATGATCAGGAAGATCATGTATGCTGATATTTATCAGGTAGATACATTGCGTGATCAGGTGGATCATGTATCTATGTATGTATCAGGTGGATACATTGTATGATCAGGTGGATCATGTATGATTATATGTATCAGGTAAATACTTGGCATGCATCAGGTAGATGCATTGTATGATCAGGATGATCATGGATGACGAGCTTCAGGATGTTGCTCCAGATGACATGCACCAGGATGATGCAGTGTTGATGATCGGGATGATCATGTACATCAGGATGATGTATGGTGAGTATCAGGTTGATACTCTGTGGCCATGGATAGGTTGTGCAGATGAGCATGTAAGTAGACCTGGGAGATCTGGACAGGATGAAAAAGGCCTTAGATGCTGTTTCGAGGCATTGCTCTAAGAGGACTTGTAAGACTTGGGAAATCTAAGAGGTTGGGATGTGTGCCCGTAATAAGTCCTGGGATGCTCTTTCGAGGGTTTGTCCTATGACCACATGTAATACCTGGGAGATCCGAGAGGTTGGGCTGTGTGCCCGTAATAAGTCCTGGGATGCTCTTCTGAGGGTTTGTGGTGGTGATTACATGTAAGACCTGGGAGATCCGATAGGTTGGGTTGTGTGCCCGTAATAAGTCCTAGGATGCTCTTTCAAGGGTTTGTAGTGGAGATCACATGTAAGACCTGGGAGATCCGATAGGTTGGGATCTGTGCCCGTAATAAGTCCTGGGATGCTCTTTCGAGGGTTTGTGATGAGGGTCACATATAAGACCTGGGAGATCCGATAGGTTGGGATATGTTCCTGTAATAAGTCCTGGGATGCTCTTGCGAGGGTTTGTGATGCACAGAATAAGTCCTAAGGATTCCACAGTATGGCCAGTGATGATGAAGACCTACAGGTGGTGGGCCTACATCCAGTATGAAAAAGGACTGGCTCTGTAGAACTTCCTATGACGAGTAGATTTAGAGATTGATTGAGATAGCAGTAGTAGTGACGATGACGATGATTCGAGGATGATGATTCGCTGATGATGATCTAGAGAAGAAGACTTGTGCTAGCATATATGTGTTGAGAAATACCTTCCTAGTTAAGAGGGAGTGTTGATGTATATGTAACTTTAGAATGTATTTCACCCATGTATTTCATCTATGTATATTGTACTCCTATAGAGATGTTATTATTCCTCTATACAGAAGTGTCGTCATTTGTATTGACAAGTGTCGTAACTTGCCGATGGGTTATTAGACCACGATGTGTGGGGTCGGCCCTGATTAAGTTAATATTGGGTTATTGTACTAAGCTAGACAAGTAGGCCCCATAAGGTTATTGGGAAGCCAGGACAAGTATAGATAGAGATCTCCCAATCTCTATTTGGATTACTTCACAACTCACTCTTCCTTCACTTGGAAAGTGGTGCACATGTGAGGAGGAGGATCAGTTTCTATGAGGAGTCTATCTCTGTGTACTTTGGTTGTACTATTTCTCTATCTATCTCTGAGGAAGTTGTGGGTTTTTTCACCTTAGGGTTTTCCCCATGGAAACCCTGTGTGTCTATTGTCTCTCATGTTTTGTAATTGTGATGAATTATATGCTTGCTATGATTGATATGCATTGATATACTATACAGGTTATTCTCTCAGTAAATATCCTAGAGTATATTGAATTAATGCTAAAAAATTAACATACTGCATACTTCCCTTGTTCAAGGAAGATTCCATCTGCACTCTGCCACACCTCCATACCAAGAAAATAGTGCATCATACCCAAGTCCTTCATCTCGAACTCGGTATCAAGCTTCCTCTTCATGTCGGCAATCAATCTATCCTCACCTGTTACAAACAGGTCATTCACATACAATAGTAGTATCACTGGATTGCCTTCCTCAACCTTGTAGTAAAGGTTGGAGTTCAATTTACTTTTGGCAAAGCCCAAAATGGATAGAAAGCTGTCTATCCTACCATACCAAGTCCTAGGAGCTTGCTTCAAGCCATACAAGAATTTCTTCAACTTGCACACATATGAATTCCTATCATGTGTCGCAAAACCAAGTGGCTGCTCCACATATACTTCCTCGTTGACTACACCATTCAAGAAAGCTGTCTTGACATCCATCTGGTGTATATTCCATTTCATCACTATAGAAAGAGAAAGTACTGATCTGATGGAGGTGTATCAGGTTACAGGAGAAAAAGTCTCTTCATAGTCTATTCTCTCTTTCTGGGAGAAGCCATGAGCTACAAATCTCACTTTGTATTTCTCTATGCTACCATCTGTAGCATGCTTGATCTTTCGAAGTCACAACAGATTTTCCATCTAGTCTTGGGACTACATCCCAAACATCTTTCTTCATGATCGACAGATCATGGTATTCTTCCATTACTTCATCCCAGATCCTGGGAACTTCAATATCTTCAATAGATAGCTTTGTTGCTAGAATAAATGTTGTAGTCCTTCTTTTCTAGGTGATGGTATACGATATTTCCTACAAAGCAAGTTAAATTGCATGATTAGAAACATCTCATAGTTTTCAGAACAAATTCTTACACATAAAGAAATATGTCATACAGTCATGCAATTATTTTAGCCAATGCTTCAATGCAACATTTATCCATATCTCCTAACTTTCTAGATACCTTCCAATCTCTACCAGAACATTGTTAAGAGTGTGCACAACTCCCAACATGTCAGCAAAGAGGTTTCATTCTAGATAAGTAGCGATGGGATGTTGTACAGTACCATAGGCCACTTACCCATTACTATATTAGTAGTATCTTGTTCATCAATGCAACTATTCTAATATGCATAATACACACCCTAAGTTTAGGAATATAAGAATATACATCATTGAGAAATATTATTTAAACAAATAAGTATGCAAGAAATGACAATTCAGATACTTATCTTTGTTTGGTTGTAGGGTGGACTCCCTCTCAATATTTGCTTCCTTGCAGGAACTACTGGAGTGTGCTCCCTCTTGATCTTTGCTTCTTGGATTACCTGTCCTTGAACTTATATCCATCCTCGATCACTTATGCATACTTACTAGTATCATCATTGTGTTATCCTCGAGGTCTCATACACATTCATACATTCATTAGTATAATCTCAATACTATAAAACATTATGATTCTAAGTAATATTAAACATGTATGGTCAAGATCATTTCATAAACAGATAATTTAGCATAAGCACTAGTATTCAAGGTTTCAGGGAGTACTTCCTTTACTCATGCAAATTCTTATTTGACCATAGGACTCTTCTGGTTAGTCATATCACTGATTAAAGTAAGTAATATAATATACCTAAACCCATGATTACTCAAACCTACAGCTTCATGAATAATCATTATCAATCATACCAAGTATACTTATATAATATATCGTATCATGAGCTAGGATTCTAACTTGATATAGGAAAAACATACTTGGATTAATGTGTTAGTTAGTTATGTCTAACATACCCACATGATGTCTTCTTGTTTTCTTCAATGACTTGTGTTAGTAACCTGCATATATCATAGGTTAAGCATTATAGAACCAAATTATACATACCTCATAAGTAGAGCTTCTATGTGATCCATGACAATGGATGAATATTTGTCTTCTTGTCACCATGGTCATATGTTCTTCAACTAGAACATGATTTATCTTTCTTGATGTACCTTTCATGTTAGCAGACAACATCAACCTCATACAACACCACAATGCATTAGTACAATCATAAGTGTCAAAACCCTAATCAATGAATATCTTCTATCATGCATTCATATTTTTGACAAGTCTAAAATTAATCAGGATTTGTACTAATCTTAATGAAGACAAACATAAACTTAATCATGAATAGATTTCGAAACATACCTGGATAAGTCATACCTATCGAGATTGCTTGTATTCTTCTTATGTAAGGCCTTAGCATCATCTCCCTTTGAAATAGGAACTTCTTCACTTATGCAGGTGACCAATCCGTTCTCTTCTAGGATTAACCCAATCCACTTGATTTGCAGAAGCTGGATCTAGAGCTGGATTAGGGTTTGTCAGGGAAACCCTAAAAATTCAAATTTTGAATTTCAAACTTCTAAAAGGATAGAAAGATGCGCCTTGATGAATTGATAACACTGGTATACTCAGAATTTGAAAAATGCAAAGTTTCACCCCTCAAATTTGCTTTTCAATCTTTTGGATTCACGCTGGAGGACCCTGAATTAGGGTTTGAGTTTCCTGGAGCTTCACCAAAGCAAATCGTTTGATCCAAATCTCTAAAATTTGATTTTTCCAAGGAGATTCCAGCTATGGTCGTATATTTAAAAAATTCTCATTTTTGTAGAAGCCCTAATTTTCCACTTTTCCGATCAAAGTCCTGAACTAGGGTTTGACCAAGCCCAACCTTCTGCCAGACCAAAAAATTCGATCTTGGTCTATAAATTTCGATTTTGATGAGGAGAATCTAGTCATGGTCTCCGATTACAAAAATTCCAACTTTCTCCGAAGCCCTAAATTCCGAGAGCCATGAATGAAGGTGCTCAAAATCTAATTCTGTTTTGACAGAAATATGCACCTAATTGTTTCTGGTGTAACTCCAAAATTTCAGATCTATAGGGTATGACAATTTTTCCTGTGGTAGCCTAGCCTATTATATTTCCAACCCGATAGGTCTGACCTCAATTGGATTCTCTAAGAGAGAGTTATTCCAAGTGTTGCAACGTGACCTGTTTATGGGATAAAAATGGAAAGCAAACTTGTATGAAGTCCCATGTGTCAATGGTTCACTTTCGGCCTCTGAACCTTCGGCTTGTGAAAGTACCATCTGTTCCATACCTTTCACTTTTTATGAAATTTCATTTGGAGCTTCCTAGCCCAAGTTGTGACCTTTTTTCCCAGGCCACCTGTTTATTACTAAGATCTGGGAGAGGTAGAAAACCTATATTGTACAGATCATAAAACATAAAGTACAACGAATTAGAAGTTGTGCTTCAGAAAAAAGGTACATTGAGATCTTATCTTCAACCTATAAAAGTTTTAGATCCTGAAACTTTGCCAAAATGGATTTATAGAGAAATTTCTATGATGACTGGTTTTTGCTATATCAAGCCCTAGCTTCAAAAGTGCAACAAGTGTCATAAATGCCATACCATGCCTTCTTTCAGGCTAGCTCTGATACCATGTTAGTTTTTTAGAATTTACAATCTGATCTAGGATCTTAATTGAGAGAATAACATGTACAACATATCTACAGCATATCAATCATGGACACAATAAAGCAAGCACACAGGAGACACAGAGTTTCACTGGGGAAAACCAAGAAGGTGAAAAACCCCGCAGCTTCCTTAGAGATAGATAGAGCAATGATACAACCCAAGTAAAAGAGATAGTCTTCTCCTAGCAGCAGCTTCTCCTCCTACACAAGTGTACCACTCTCCAATGCGAGTATGAGTGAGAAAGTGAATGATCAAATAGAGTTCCTCCCACACTCTATTTATATTTGACTTGACTTGCCTAATAACCTTTACTAGGTCGGACTTAACTTAACCACATAACATAATGCTAATAGGGCTGACCCCCAATAGGGTGGTCTAATAACCCTTTAACCCACATGACTTATACAGGGCCGACCCCAACAAGGTGGTCTAATAACCCATTAAGTATAAGTTACGACACTTACAATATAAATGATGATACTTCCGTATAGAGGAATAATAACATCTCTATAGGAATACAATATACATATGTGAAATACATTCCGAACTTACATATACATCAACAGGATATAGAATACCTAATGGGTGTTTTCGTGCCAAAACAACATCGTTTAGGGCCTAAAAATGGCCTCACAAGATCATGACCCAAAAATATGTAAAACAACACCCAAGATGGAAAATTGTGTTTTGAGCCAGTGCCAGACTAGGTAAGTGGCCATTGATGTCAATATTGATTAGTAATCCCCCATTAGGAAGTATTGATGGCCTCCATTGCAACAAGTTCCTTCATCAAGTGGGAAATTTTGTTGAATTTGACTCATGTTGAGCCACATGCTTTGGTGAAGAAGATGCCCAATTTTGACAACCCAATAATTTTGAATGCATTGTTAATGAGATCCCTTCACCTGTGTCTCCATGATTCGATCAATGGTATCCTACTCCAAGAAGTCATGGTTGAGTTCTATAAGTGCCAACTTCTCTTCCACCTTTGAGGTGTCTAATAGAAGTGGATAATATAGATGAAGCAACGCCACATTAAATAATGGATGTAGGCCAATGAATGGAGGAATTATTAATTCGAAAACATTATTGCCTACCTCCTTGGTGATGGTGTAGGGAGCATGTCAAAGTGGATAAAGCTTGTGATGGGGTCATGTGACCCACTCTTTCTATAAATGAAACCAAACATTATGACCCACCTGAAACTTATGCAGAACCTAATGTTGCTCATGTTGTTGCTTGTACTTGGCATTGGATTTATCCAAAATGTCATGTACCTATTGGTGGGTGTGGTAAATCCATTTAATAAATATGGTGGCCTTGTTAGCCTTAATTTGAGAATGAGTATATTCCTCCTATGTCCCTGAAATGGGGAGAGCCACATCAATTAGGGCCAATGGTTGCAACTTGAAGCACACCTTAAAAGGACTGTGGATAATAGAGCAATGAAGGGCTCTATTTTAGTTGTGCTTAACATATGGAAGACTTTCATCCTAGGTGTTATGATGTATATAATTGTACATTCTTAGAATACGCACAATCATCCTATTGACCATCTCGGTCTATCCATTAGTTAGTGGGTGGAAGGAAATTCATTTGGTGAGCTTGGTGTCCATCAGTGACCATAATATGGACAAGGAAGTGCTTAAGAAACTGTTTTCCAGATCTGAAATGATAGTCTATGGTATCCAAAAATGAACCCAAACATATTCGAAGAAGATATTAGCAATAGCCTCGTCTATGATTCTCTTCTTGCAGGATGTTAGAATAGACATCATAGAGAAGTGATCAATGACCACAAATATAAAGTCATTGCCATGATTGGTCAAAGTTAGTCTTGATGTGTAATCCATGGAGATGGATTCCTAGGGCCTACTGAGAGTAGGTAGAGGGTGAACAACCCTTGCTTCTTAATGGAAAGTTTGGAAATGGTATAGGAAGTGCATGACCTTATATACTTGATGACATCTTGTTGGAACTTCGGCCAATAAAAATACTTTTGCAGTACTTCTACTATATTTTCTATGCCAAAGTGACTTGCCACCCGAATTCAATGAGCTTCCCAAATCAACTTTGCATGCTCGCTTAAAGGAACATAGAGATGGCCTAGATGGAATAACAATCCATCCTTGAGATTAAATTTGGTAGATGGTGTGCCTTCACATAATGTTTGATAGTTGGTAGCAAAATATGGATCATTAACATATATTCGGGACCATCTTGTGGTATCATGGCCACATGAGTTGAGCACCATTTTCAAGGCTACAAATGGAGGTCAACTCAAGTAATCATCTACTCAATTGGTGCTGCGCTTCTTATATTTGATGTTCAAGTAAGATTGTTGTAATTACGTGGACCACTTTTGGTGTCGATCATTACATAACTTTCCTTTTGTTTGTAGTAACTGTAGGGGGTTGTGATCATTGTGGATGAGTACTGTCTCTTTGCTTAGAACCTAATGCTTCCACTTTCAGTAATCTTGGATGATGGATTACATTTCTTTGTAATAATTTGGGTATTCATGGACTGCATCTAAGAGCATATCTCTATAGTTTGCCACTAGATGGCCATGCTAAGGAAGGATTGCGCCGACAACATAGTTTGAAATATTTTCCTCAATCTCAAAGGGTTATGGAAGATATGGTAAAGTGAATACCAATGATTAACATAAGAAGTCCTCTAGATACTCAAATAATTTCTATTGTGGCTTAGCCAAAAAAAGATTGGCTTTGAAACCACTCCTGGTCACTCAGCTAAGGGGGAAAGCAATATGTGAGAACCCCAATATGAAGTGATATTAGTTTGATAGGATTTATAGTATTACTGATCATTTGTAGGATTAAACTACTAGTGCTCCACATTTATGTAAATGCACCATATTTAGTATACCATAGTATTTTCATCACACCAATAATTGTGACATGCAAGAAATTACAAAGAGCACAACCATCCCTCAACAATGTTACCAAAGTTGTGTAGTTTGCCACATATTATCAGGGAGCCTCTATTGGTGCCTCTTACTATTCATTTCCACACCAAACTGCATGGGAACCACACATATTAAATGTTATAATTGTCTAGTGCATGTACTCTTATGTGGAGCATTTCCTACAGTGCATTTCTACATTTAGTAGGACACCAAAGATTCTGTGATAATTTTTCTTGTAGTTTTTTTATGCACTTGTAATTTATTACAATACCACTCCCGATGTGGCATATAAAATCTCAAAAAAATAGTCCATATATACATTTATTAGCACATTAAAAATCATAAGAAAATTATTCTTTTTAATTAACTCTTCATTGTGCTAGTAATTTATCGGAGCATTTCTCCTAGTGCATCTTGTAAAAGAACTATGAAATAGTGCAAGTTGAAAGCCAAAACTTTATCGTACCATTTTTTTAATATTTGAAAAAACAATTGAAATGAAGCCAAGATTTCAATTTTAAACGACTGAAAATTAAAAAAATGGATAATAATCAATTGACATAGTCTCTTCCCCCTAAAGGAGGCATGGTTTATGTGTAGAGAAAAATGAAATCCTAGTATTCTTTTCAAAATTAGAAAAAAGATATAAATCCACCGTGGAATCAAAGGAATCAAGAAATTTGGTTGTTTAGTAGTACAACAATGCCCAATATTCATAGGGGTTCAATTAACATCAATGGTCATATGCCTTGAATCACTAAATATAAGGTACACATGAAATTTTGATTCAATATTTTTTAGTATCAAACCATGGTGTGCAAAATAGCTTGATGCACCAATGTGTGTCTAATATTTGGCGCACACACGCATGCGCGCGCACACACACACACACACACACACACACACACACACACACACACAATTTGTTTAGTATATTAGGTCTAGTGACAACAATTTTTTTCTAAATGGATGATTATTTTATAAAATATGTTAACTTAAATCAATGTTTCTCAGAAGGTTATAAATCAATTCAAATACTATTATGGAAGAGCACAAGTGCAATAATAGATTTGACACACATTGAACAAAAAACATTTACTAAAACCTGCAATTGCCTTCCTCCAATAGAAACCTTGTCTAAAAGAAGAATGGGGAGAAGTGGTTCCATATTAACATCTACTAATTGTTGTTTTCATTGCAGTGGGTAGCATACCCATATCATGTATCATTCGTTTATGTTACTATATATTCATATGTAATTTAGAATGTCCTTGTGAACATATTTATTTCTGAAATTCCATTTTATGTGTGTGTGTTATTCACTTGAATAATTTACTATTTTCATATACTAGAAATTATCCTCAATGACACATTAAGACCCAATTTTTAGCTTGAAATCTAGGACATTTATGGATACTAGGCTTAGTACCCTAAACATATCATATATGGATGGTCTAGAAATCGATAAATTGTTAATTAGGACAATGTATCTATAACCTTTGGAACACACACTACCCATAGATATTAGTTTAATTGTAATTTTTCTGTGTTTTGAAGCTTGCTCGTTTATGTCAAGTTTTTATGGTTTTCATCCCCAACCGATTTTGCATTGGTTGGAAATTACTTATAAAAAATGTAGACAATTAAACACGCTGTAAATACACTTTAACAGGCAGAAAAATTAATTTAGCTTGCACTCATAAAATATTTAAGACTCATAAATTTTTGGCCAATAGCCCTGAAAAAAACCCCCATGAAAAAACCAGTCAGAGAGAGAGAGAGAGTTTTATTATCACTTCAGTAAAATTTAGTACATAATTTTACAGTCAATATGTACTTATCTTAACCAACCGAAATCACCCTTCAAGCTACCTATATTTTTGTTCCAAATTGCTATCTCGATTTTTGAGACAAATCACGTTTTCTGTGTTACCTTCTCGATTTTTGTTGCTGAAAATTAGTTTATGTACTTGCTACATGATTTTTGTGTCAACTCATTGATTTTTGTGCCAACTCTATCTAGAAAACACACCCAGAAAAAATAGTATAGTCTACCTCGAAAATAGTGTTGTATGGTACATCATTTAATGCTTTTGTACGTCCCTCAAAAATCGTGCCAACACTCAGCTGTACGGTGCCTCGAGAACCGTGCCAATATCTTGTTGTATGGTGCCTCGATTTCTGTGTTGATTACTAAATTCTGCTCCCTCAAAATTTGTGCTGCATTTATTTCTCTTCTAGCTACCTCGAAAACTATGCCAGTTGAAAGTTGCCCAAATGCCCTCCTCGAAATTCATGCCCTTGGTCTCTGCTCTCTTCTCCTCACTCTCTTCTCAATAATGAAGCTCATTTGCCTCCCTTTTCATTTTTAACAAAACCCTAAGTAGTTTTCTCATCTAACAGTGGAGATTAGATTAAATCAAATGGTTGAGATGAAATGAGAATAAAATGTCTCACTTAATTCTCATAAAATTAATTTCACTCACCCACTTAAATTTATCAAAAGTGACTTTATGTTATAAAGTCACATTAAATGCTTTTCACAAGTCATTTAATGCAAGGGTCACTTTTCCCCTTTTCTAAGTGACTTAGGCAAAAGTCACTAGGGGAACACTTCCCTAGGTACAAAAACTAACACTCCCTCTTATCGAGGAAGGTGTTCAGCACCACTCCCAACTTGTCTCTGAAGAAAACAAACTTGCCCCTCCCCAAAGATTTCGTTAGGATATCTACTACTTGCTCATCAATGGATATGTATTGCAACTCTACGGCTCCTCTCTGAATGTAGTCATGGATGAAATGGTACCTGATCTCAATATGCTTTGACCTGTCATGGAACACTGGATTCTCAGAGAGCTGAATGAAACTTTGATTATCACAATAGATCACCATAGGTCTAAGCTCCTGATCAAATAAGTCTACCAACAACTTACGAAGCCACAGTTCCTCACAAGTAGCCTGACTGGCTGCCATATACTCAGCCTCAGCAGAACTGAATGCAACGGACTTCTATTTCCGACTGAAACAACAATTGGAAGTGCTCTTCCGATCGCTCACACTGCCTACCCAATCTGAATCTGTTAAACCAACCAAACTGACTCCACCTGAACCCTTGTAATCCAAACCATAGTCCACTATACCTACAAGATATCTTAGCCCATGTTTTGTGGCAGTCCAATGTACACTGCTAGGATCCACCATGAACTGGCTAAGAGTGTTCACTGCAAAGCACAAGTCTGGCCTGGTGTTGACCAGATACATCAATGACCCAATGAGTTGACGGTAAAGTGTAGGATCCACCAACTTACCCTCATAAGCATGAATTTGCCTCCAGTTGGTGATCATAGTTGTAGACATTGGCCTGCAATCCTCCATCCGAAATCTCCTCGGAATATCACTACATACTTACCCTGTCCCAAGAAAATATGTCTAGGTTCCTTCCAAACCTCCATCCCCAGATAATAATGCATCAACCCAATGTCAGTCATCTCATACTCAGTAGCAAGGTCTCTCTTGCAATGTGCAATCAGACGCTCATCTCCAATGATAAACAAGTCATCAACATACAACAAAAGAATGAGAGGATCTCCACCAACCACAATGTTGTAAAGGTTGGTATCAGCCTCACTCTTCTGAAAACCCATCGAAGGCAAGTACGCATTGATCCTGGAGTACCAAGCTCTAGGAGCTTGCTTCAGTCCATAGAAGGATTTCCTCAGCTTACACACATGAGAATCTCTCCCATGAATCTCAAATTCCTATGGTTTCTCTAAGTACACTTCCTCCTGCAGAAGACCATTGAGAAATGTGGTCTTCACATCCATCTGGTGGATCTTCCAACCCATCTCTGCTACTATAGAAATCAGTGCTCTGATGGAAGAATACCGAGCAACTAGCACAAAATTCTCATCATAGTCAACTCCCTCAACCTATGAAAACTCCTGTGCCATAAATCGAACCTTGTACTTCTCCACATTGCCATTTGCAGCATGCTTCACCTTTTAGATCCACTTGGAAGTCACAACAGACTTCTCCTTTGTTCTCGGTACTATCTCCCAAGCATCATTCTTCATGAGGGAATGGTACTCTTCCATCACGACATCTCTCCAAACCTGATGCTGAGAATCCTCCTCAAATGTGGAAGGCTCTGAATCACGAAGACTCACAACTAGAGCCATACCCAATCTATCTAGAATCACTACTATCCTGATCTCCTCTTGGGGTCTACCAAATGCCTCTTCCTCCTTCAAGGTCTCCTGAAGCCATTTAGGCTTCCTCTTCCTAGAAGGCTCCTCCCATACTGGTCTATCCTCATCTGAAGAACTCCCAGAAGCAGAAGGTCCAACACCTAGAGGACCAATGACTGATGAACCAGTCCCTGAAGAACTTGTAACCTACGAACCAGAACCTGAACCTGTCCTTGAAGTACATGTCACCTAAACCACTGAACCTGTAGGTGTTGTGCCTATACTCTGTGATCTAGTCACTCAGGAAACCTGTGGACTTGAGATCTGTATCGAAGAAGCCTAAGTCACCTAAGGTGTGGAAGCTGGTGGCTCCCCTGATCTATCTATTTTGACTTCCTGAAGGCTCTCTCCTCATCAAACTTCACCTCCCGCCTAACAACAACCTTTTTCTGGCCAGGAAGGTAAATCCAATAAGCCTTAAAAGTCTCATCATATCTCACAAAGATGCCTCTCTCTGCAGTGGGATCAAACTTCGTCCTCTTCTCAAAAGGGACATGAGAGTAAGTCAAAGAACCAAATATATGAAAGTGGCTCACCTCAGGCTTCTTTCCTGTGTACATCTCCTCAAGAGTCTTCTTCCCCAAAGCACAGTGAGGACTCCTGTTCTGTAGATAAACTATAGTGTTGCATGCCTCTGCCCATAGAAAGAATGGTAAACCCTGATCATGGAGCATCGCTCTCACTACTCCCATAATCGACATGTTCTTCCTTTCTGCTACTCCATTCTGTTCAGGAGTGTAGGGAACTATCAGCTATCTCTGCATACCCTCCTGTGTGCAAAATCCATCGAACTCCTTGGAGGTATACTCACCCCCATTGTTCGATCTAAACATCTGAATATTCCTCCCTGTCTGCTTCTCCATAAGGGCTTTGAACCCTTGGAATACACTCAATACTAAGGGTGACTTCTTGCTCCTCAAGAAGTAGATCCAAGTCTTCCTGGAGTAGTCATCAATAAAGGTGATATAGTACTCAAATCTAGTCAAAGAGACTGATGACATAGGACCACAAATATCAGAATGGATCAAGTCAGGTACTCTTGCTGCTCTGGTGTCACTACTTGGAAAATTAGTCTTGGTGTATTTTCCCAAAGCACACCCCCTGCACACATCACTCTGCTTAGTGTTGAACTCGGGTATACCTGTAACCATGCTCCTCAACAAACTCAGAGCTGGGTGATGTAAGTGGGACATCCTTCGATGCCATAGCTCACATAGATCACTGCTGCTGTTGTGTGCTAGAGAATGCTAAGGATGAAAAAAGAGCTTGTACAAATTTCCACATATAACCCCAATGTCCATGGAGGTAGATAATCATGTAGTCTTAGGGAATACCTACACTCTTCCATCTAAGAAACATACCCCAAGACCCCTGTCCTCAATGGTGGAAACTGATACAAGGTTCTTCTTCATCCCAGGGACATATAACACATCCCTTAGAGTCATGGGACTCATAGAATCCCTTTGAAATGTAATGGTCCCATGACCAACTGCTCTAACAATGGTGTCGTCGCCTAGTACAACCTCCACATCTATACTTGTCTATGATATCTTGGAGAACATCTCTCGAGCTCCTGTCATGTGGCTTGAGGTTCTAGTTGTTAAGATTTAATATGCTAAGACAGAAAATAACAGCATTACATTCCATTTCACAATAATAGCATATACAGGATCACTGAAGAAACAACAAGCACAGCATAAACACAAGAGACACAGATTTATCTTGGGAAACCCTCATGGGGTAGAAAACCCAACAAAGCTTCCTCAATATAGATGACCAACAAATACAAAAGATGTAACCCTGAGCATAAGCTCCTCCTTCTCCATAGCAAACCTCTCTCCAATAAGTGTGCCACTCTCAAGTGAGTGAAGTGTATGTTAAATGAGGAATACACCTCCTCTATTTATACACTACTCTGACTTGTCTTTTACACAAATCATGTAGGCTCGTATTTAACCATTGGGTTAAATACCCCATTACAACTAACTGGGCCGACCCCACTAGGGTGGTCTAACAACCCTTTGACCCACATAACACATACAGGGCCGACCCCCAGTAGGGAAGTCTAATAACCCAAGTTACCACATTCCGACGGAGTAATAAACATCTCCGGATATACAATAAGATCTTCACGGAGGAATGAAACATCTCCAGAATAATAAAGTACAAATATAATATTCTTTGAAGTTACAATATCTCAACAATCCCCCTTAACGAGAAGGATATTGTAACAGCATCTGCACGAGCAAGGAGTCATCAACATCATACATGATACATCTATAAATCATTGGAAGCTTTCTAAACATCATCAGTAACTCAAGCAGTTACTGGAACATCTTCAATACTGGAACATCAACATCTTCAGTACTGAGTCTTTATCTTTTGCAGCACTCAAACAACTATAGCAACATCAACATCTGGATCCTCACGATCATCAGCATCGTCATCTAGACCATCACGATCAGCAACATCGTCATCTAGACCATCACGATCAGCAGCATCATCATCTAGACCATCACGATCAGTAGCATCGTCATCTAGACCATCACGATCAGCAACATCATCATCTAGATCATCACGATCAGCAGCATCGTCATCTGGACCATCATGATCATCAACATCGTCATCTAGACCATCACGACCAGCAGCATCGTCATCTAGACCGTCATGATCAACAGCATTGTCATCTAGACCATCACGAGTATACACACCATCAATACAAGTATCCTCATCAATATAAGTATACATATCATGAATACAAGTATCCTCATCAATACATGTACCCACATCAATACAAGTATACATCATCAATACAAGTATCCACACCGATACAAGTATACATCATCAATACAAGTATCCACACCGATACAAGTATACATCATCAATACAAGTATCCACACCGATACAAGTATACATCATCAATACAAGTATCCACACCGATACAAGTATACATTATCAATACAAGTATCCACACCGATACAAGTATACATCATCAATACAAGTATCCACACCTATACAAGTATACACAACAGCAGCATACCCTGCAACACACATGATCCAATTATGGGATGGTCAATCCCTCTTACTTTAGGACATAGGTCTAAGGATGATACAATCCTGATCCACTTACAGGATGATCAATCCCTCTCAATTTAAGACATCTCTCATGTCTATGGATGATGCAATCTAGATCAACTTACAGGATGATCAATCCTTATCCTTTTAAGCCACCTCACCATGTCTAGGGATGATGCAATCCCGAATCAACTTACAGGTTGATTAGTCCTTATCACTTTAAGACACCTAACCATGTCTAGGGACGATGCAATCCAAATATACTTACATGATGATTAGTCCTTATCACTTTAAGACACCTCACCATGTCTAGGGACGATGCAATCCCAATCTACTTACAGGATGATTAGTCCTTATCACTTTAGGACTAAGTCCAAGGATGATGCAATCTTGATCCACTTACGGGATGATCAATCCCTACCTCTTTAGGACATAAGTCCAAGGATGATGCAATCCTGTCACGTACATTTTGAATCAAACGCTCAGGGACGATGTAGTCCTATCACGTCCACTAGGGACCACTTTCTCGGAGACATATGTCTACAGATCTCTTTTAGGACATGTGTCCATGGATGATACAATCCCCTCATCCACTAGGGACCACGTTCTCGGAGACATATGTCTACGGATCACTTTAGAACTGAAGTCCATGGATGATACAATCCTCTCGTCCACTAGGGACCACATTCTCAGAGACATCTGTCTACGGATCACTTTAGAACTGAAGTCCAGGGATGATACAATCCTCTCATCCACTAGGGACCACATTCTCGAAGACATCTGCCTACGGATCACTTTAGAACTGAAGTCCCAGGATGATACAATCCTCTCATCCACTAGGGACCACATTCTCGGAGACATCTATCTACAGATCACTTTAGAACTGAAGTCCAAGGATGATACAATCCTCTCCTGTCGACTACGGACTTCATTCTCGGAGACCATACGTCTACGGATCCTTTTAGAACATGTGTTAAAGGATGATGCAATCCCCTCGTCAACTTAGACCGTGTCTAAGGACCATCCACCAACCTCTCTATCAACATCACCAATATAGGTATCCACATCATCGACCTCACTTGTCGATGCAGGCAATCTCGTCATAAGTGACCACATCACTCCCCCTCTCGAGGAGGGTCCTTCTGAACTATATTAAGTTTGTCTCAGAAAACTTTACTTGAGGTAGAGGTTTGGTTAGTACATCGGCAACTTGTTCACTTGAGGTAGAGGTTTGGTTAGTACATCGACAACTTGTTACAAATTCAAACTTTATAGTTCCTTTCTGCACCATATCATGGAACACTGGATTCTCTGCCATCTTGATACAACTATGTTTGTCACATAGGATCACAGTTGGGTCTATCTCTAAGTCAAACAATCCAGAAGCCATACTGCTTCACAACTAGTAGAGCAAGCAGCTATGTATTCTGCTTCAGCTATGCTGAGAGCCACACTAGACTGCTTCTTGCTATACCATGAGATCATGGCTGATCCCAGACAATAACATCCTCTCGATGTGTTCTTCCTGTCTCATACACTTTCTTCCCAATCAACATCTGTGTAGCCATCTGAAGTCATGATCTCTAAGATAGCATAGATCAAAGTCTATCGTATCCTTTAGGTACCTGATCACATGCTTTGCAACTAATAGGTGAATACATCTAGTTTCCACTAGATACTAACTCAAGGTATTCACAGCAAAGCATATATCTGACCTAGTATTTATTAGATACATTAGTGACCCAATAATTTGTCTGTACAGAGTTAACTCTGAAGAGTCATCCGCTAACAGCTTCAAGTTGGAATCCATGAGAGTGTCCATTTCAACACATCAAGTCCTTTTAATATTTCTCGGCATACTTTCCCTGGTTGGGAAAGATTCCTTCTGAGCCTTTCCATACTTCTAGACCTAGAAAGTAATGCATCAATCTGAGATCTT
The DNA here is from genome assembly GCA_027924585.1 of Larix kaempferi. Classification (NCBI taxonomy): domain Eukaryota; kingdom Viridiplantae; phylum Streptophyta; class Pinopsida; order Pinales; family Pinaceae; genus Larix; species Larix kaempferi. The sequence continues at coordinate 753,877 of BSBM01001989.1, forward strand.
TCATTTTCATTTCTACAGCCATCTATCTGTGCCATCTCTCATCAGATTGGTCTACTGATATGAGCCTCAACATCATTCGAAATTTGTGGTGAGTTCCTTCTTGCATCTATGTATAGAAATCATATTCAACCTTGTAGCAAAGGTTGAGATCCACATCACCCATGGTGATCATTAAGCTCATCAATTTACTATCGATCCTGGGTACCCATACAGAACCTGATTCACACTTCTTCTTTAATTACACCATTAAGAGAATGGTCTTATCTATCCACTTGGAGCAAACATCTTGTTATGATTCTCTTCCTCTTTCTAAGAGAATCTTCTAGCCATGAGCCTTCTATATTTTGCTTGATTTGTAAATCTTCTTGTTGAACATCCATCACTTGTTCGGTGTTCATCATTCTTCATGATCTTTCCTACAAATCAAAATTAAGTACATGATTAGTAATATTTCATAATCATGAAATCATGATAACCTATTATGCATACAGATATCATTTACATAGTTATGCAACTATCTTGACCAATACTTTGGCACAACACTTTTCCATATCCTGTATGCATACAGTGGCTATCTAGATGCCTTCCATCTCTACCAGAACATACTATCGAGAATGTGCACAGCTCTCATCATGTCAGCAAAGAGGTTTCATTCTAGACAAGCAACAATGGAATGTTAGTCCAACTTACCAATCATATGCATATTAGTAGTATATTGTTTCAATGCTCTATGAATGTTTACACTCAACATGATATATTATAGGAATACAAATATGCATACAACCTATTACAGACAATATCATTTACTATTTCAAATAACAACTTAAATACTTATCTTTTATGTTTGTGTGGTTGCCTCCCGCTTGATCTTCTATATGTCTTTTGAACTTCTATTCATTTTGTACCACTGTGCATGCTTAAGTGTCATCCTCATGATCTCATACACAAATATACATTCATTAGTATATTTCAATGTTATCAAAACATTATAGTTCTAAATAATCTTGAATATGTATAGTCATGATTATAGATAATATTCAAGGTTTCAGGGAAGTCTTCTTTTACTCATACATATTCTTGTTTGATCTGGTTAGTTAAATCATCAACCAAGATAAGAGACATAATATGCATAAACCCTTGATTACTAACTTTATGAATAAGCATAACCAATCATACCAGGTATACTTATATAAGGGATCCTAACACAAGGTAAGATTCTAACATGACATAGGAGAACATACCTGGATTAGTAGACCTGCTTAGTTATGTCTAACATACCTAATCAATATCTTCTTTGTCAATGATTTAGATATCCTATGCTGGAACCTACATATCTCATAGGTTAAGCATAACTAGCATACTTCAATTTTGAAATCTCCAAAATTTGACCCCTCAAAATTGCCTTCGAAACTTCTGGATCTTCTGGATAGGATCCTGAACTAGGGTTTGATGAAGCCCACCCTTCTTCCCAATCAAAAGGTTTGATCCAAGGCTCTAAACTCTTATTTTTTTGAGGATCTTCCAGCCGTGGTTACAGACTTCAAAAATTCCAACTTTTGTTGAAGCCCTAATTTTCCATTTTTTCGATCAAAATCCCGAACTGGGGTTTGATCAAGCCTGGTCTTCTACCCAACCAAAAAATTCGATCTTAGACTCTAAATTTTGATTTTCTTGAGTAGCATTCAGCCGTGGATTCCAATTCCAAAAATTCTAACTTTCTCTGAAACCCTAAATTCTGGAAGCCATGAATGAAGGTGCTCCAAAAATAATTCTGTTTTGATAGAAATATGTACCTGATTGTTTCTGCTGTAACTCTGCACTTTTCGCTCCACAGGGTCTGAAATTTTTTTATTTGGTAACCTGACCTGTCATCTTTCCATCCCGATAGGTCTGACATCAATTGGATTTTCTGAGAGAGAGTTATGCCAAGTGTCGCAACGTGACTTGTTTATTGGATAAAACAGGAGAGAGAACTTGTACGGCGTACCACGTGTCACTGGTTCAGCTCTGGCCTCTAAAAAAGTTTTCTGAGATAGTACAGTCTGTTTACTACCTGTCACTTTTTACAAAATTTCATTTGGAGCTTCCTAGCCCAAGTTATGACCTTTTTTTCCTAGGTCACCTGATTTTGATTGAGATCTGGAAGAGGCAGAAACCCTAACTTGTACTGATCATAATTCACAAAGTACAACGAATCTGAGGGTTTCCTTTGGACACAAGGTACCTGGGGCTGTTATATACGTCCTATAAAGGTTTCAGATCCTGAACCTTCTCCAAAATGTAGTTATAGCGAAAGTTCCACGATGACTGGTTTTTGCTATGTAAAACCCAAACCTTCAAATTGTTGCAAGTGAAGCAAGTATCGTAAGTTCCATACCTTGCCTTCCTTCAGGTTAGCTCTGATACCATGTTAAGATTTAATATGATAAGATATAAAATAGCAATGTTACATTCCATTTCACAATAATAGCATATACAGGATCACTGAAGAAACAACAAGCACAGCATAAACACAAGAGACATAGATTTATCCTGGGAAACCCTCATGGGGTAGAAAACCCAGTAAAGCTTCCTCAATATAGATGACCAACAAATACAAAAGATGTAACCCTGATCATAAGCTCCTCCTTCTCCATAGCAAACCTCTCTCCAATAAGTGCGCCACTCTCAAGTAAGTGAAGTGTATGTTAAATGAGGAATACACCTCCTCTATTTATACACTACTTCGACTTGTCTTTTACACAAATCATGTAGGCTCGTATTTAACCATTGGGTTAAATACCCCATTACAACTAACTGGGCCGACCCCACTAGGGTGGTCTAACAACCCTTTGACCCACATAACACATACAGGGCCGACCCCCACTAGGGAAGTCTAATAACCTAAGTTACCACATTCCGATGGAGGAATAAACATCTCCGGATATACAATAAGATATTCACGGAGGAATGAAACATCTCCAGAATAATAAAGTACAAATATAATATTCTTTGAAGTTACAATATCTCAACACCAGTGTCAATATACCAGGTGCCAGTGGTGGATGCACTCATCTGATGCCATGTCACTAAGGAATACTCCATCTCCATATCCACATCAGTGCTCGTAACTAAAGAGTCTCTCTCTCTCTCTCTCTCTCTCAATCTGTCCAACAGACAGAGAAAACTCTCTCTGAAATCTATCACCAAAGTCATCAACCTCCGCTGAAGCTGTCATTTGTTGTCCCTTCTTCTTCTTGCTTGGACACTGTGAAGCATAGTGTCGAAATGCCTAACATGCATAACACTTGATTTTACTCAAGTCCTTCTTCTTCCCACTGTGCTGCTGTTGCTTGGCCCCACCCTTCTTGGGACCCTTCTTCTTATTCTTCCCCTTTGTTGTCAAAGCCACATTCTCATCATCTTCCCTACCCTGTGACGAACTACCCTGTACAAGACCTCTCCTGGTCTCCTCCTGCACAAAGTCAACCCACAGTATTTCCCATGAAGGTAAGTTCTCTCTACCCACTATAGCTTGCACAAATGCACCCCAGGGCTTTGAATCCCCATTCACTGTTGTACGCATAAGCTCAGTAGCAGTGACCACCTCCCCAATTGCTGCTAGCTCATCTCTAACTGAAGATATCCTGGTAAGGTAAGTTGTTACTCCCTCTCCACCATTCATCTTTATACTCTTCAGTTTCTCCTTGAGAACCATCTTCCGGTTCTCATTGGTACTCTCATACAAACTGGTCAAAGCACTCCACATCAAATGTGCCCTAGCCTTTCCTGAAATGTGAGGGATGATATGATCTTTAACTGCATCAAGGATTATTCTTCTAGCTTTACAGTCCTTCTTGTTGAAGGTTGATAATGATGTTGCATCTGTAGCAATGGGAATCTGAACGGGGTTTGCTGTAGTATTTCTAACCACCTCCTCCCACATTTCATTTTCCTCTAAAACCAAAAAAATCCTAGCCTTCCATGGCACAAAGTTTCCTGTCCCATCCGGCCTATCCTCCAACCTAAGTCCCGTAGCCATCTCTACTTCAACCCAACAACGTTTTGTTCACTAACAAAAGAAAAATACCCAAATCTGGAAATTTTGTGTGTCTGCAAATTTACTATTTTCTTCCCCCAAGCTCTGATACCATGTAAATTTTAGGTGTTTTGTAGCTTGCTAGTTTATGTCAAGTTTTTATGGTTTTCATCCCCAATTGGTTTTGCATTGGCTGGAAATTACTTATAAAAAATGCAGACAATTAAACACGCAGTAAATACACTTTAACAGGCAGAAAAATTAATTTAGCATGCACCCATAAAATATTTCAAACTCAGAAATTTGTGGCCAATAGCCCTGGAAAAAACCCCCATGGGGAAAACCAGTCAAAGAGAGAGAGAGTTTTATTATCACTTCAGTAAACTTCAGTACAAAATTTTACAGTCAATATGTACTTATCTCAACCAACTGAAATCACCCTTCAAGCTGCCTCGATTTCTGTGCCAAACTGTTATTTCGATTTCTGATCCAAATCATGTTTTCAGTGTCAGCTTCTCGATTTCTGTGTCAACTGCTGAAAATTAGTTTCTGTGCTTGCTGCACAATTTCTGTGTCAACTCATCAATTTATGTGCCAACTCTATCTAGAAAACACACCGAGAAAAAACAGTATGGTTTGCCTTGAAAATAGTGTTGTATGGTACAACATTTAATGCTGTTGTACGACCCTCAAAAACCATGACAACACTCAACTGTATGGTGCCTCGAAAACCATGCCAATCTCTTGCTATACGATGCCTTGGTTTTTGTGTTGATTACTAAATTCTGTTGCCTTGAAATCTATGTTGCATTTATTGCTCTTCTAGCTACCTTGAAAATTGTGCCAACTGAAAGTTTCCCAAATGCCCTCCTAGAAATTCGTGCCTTTGGTCTCTGCTCTCTTCTCAAGAATGAAGCTAATTTTCCTCCCTTTTTCCTTTTTGACAAAACTCTAAGTAGGTTTCTCATCCAACGGTGGAGATTAGATTAAATCCGACGGTTGAGATTAGATGAGAATAAAATGTCTCATTTAATTCTCATAAAATTAATTTCACTCACCCACTTAAATTTATCAAAAGTGACTTTATGTTATAAAGTCACATTCACATTAAATGCTTTTCACAAGTCATTTAATGCAAGGGTCACTTTTTCCCTTTTCTAAGTGACTTAGGAAAAAAGTCACTAGGGGAACACTTCCCTAGGTACAAAAACTAGCATTAATTACATACATTTTGTGATTGTTTGAAATTGAATTACATTGGGCAACATATATCTACTTGGATATAATACCATAAGTTGGTCATTACGATACCACTTCATACCATTAGACACACATTATCAATATTGCAATATTCATGTATCTATACATCAAGGAGCATTATACATTTTTTCATTACCATGTCATCATAGGATTGTGAACATAACTTCCACTTTCTCTAGAGACTCAAAAGTCCTCTAGGTAAACAAGTTCAAAGACACAACTTAATGTGGTTCTCTCTAATCATATACATCTTACAAGAGACTCTGCATTTCTTAGAATGTTTGTGCCTCTATATAGGAATTATGACCCAAGAACATATATATCTACCATCATAAATAACACCAAAAATATCCTAATTACATCCAAAGCATTTTTCATATCATTATCATTCATAAACAATAACAAAAAACCTTTTTTTAATACATAGCAAATGAGATTATAGTCTGCCAATTTTCTTTTATGCTATAATTAATCTATCTATCTATCTATCTAACTAACTAACTATCTATCTATATATATATATATTTTCATATATATGTCATGTCCCAAAATTTTGCATTGGGTCACAATGGCCTAAGCCCCTTGGCCATACTTATGATAGTTTGTCAAATTGATTCTAAGGGTCAAATAATTGCCAAGAATGATGCCCAAGAAGTAATAATGTGAAATTAGATCCAAATGCACAAGGTGGGTCACATTAAGAGAAATTCCCAATTCAAATTTTGTAATATACCCATCCAAATGAACTGTCATGGAGGAAAATTACTAGTTCCCTAGGTTGGGGGTGGAAGCATTAACAGTTGGAATAAGGGAAATACAAGATCTAAAGTGACCTTAGACTTACAAATTCACATTAAATGATTCAATTAAATAATAACACAAAGAAAATAATGTGGCATTGGACCATGAGGACACATAAGAGGTTGTGGGACCCATTTGAGGCAAGATTCCCACTACACTTGGCATGATTCTCACCCATTCAAATCCAAGGTAGAGTTTATTGATATTGGGGATTTGGAAGGTCAATATCCTTGGCATGACTCAATGAATTTTGAATTGGAGTGGAAGAGTAACTCCCATGGAAGAGGAAGAGGCATTTTGGAGCTAGTGGGACACTTGGACTAGATTCCCTAGCTCTATGACAACAATGATGAAGATGCTATGACACCTATGACACAAATCATACCCGAATGCTGACATCTGACATATATGACATGTCAAGGCTAAAAATATCCTCCAAGAGGACTCTCAATGGGTTTAGGGAATCCAAAGAGACACCTATTTGAATTTGGTGGAGGAGGAGGCTAGAATTGGAGGGACAAGTGGCACACATTGGAATCTCTTCCCAACTTGAGTTGGCATGGAGATCTTGGAAGGAATTCAACTAATGGAGGGCCTTATAATTTTATAAAAGACAATAACAAAGAATCATGGTGGCTTTTGATCATTTTTAGAATTTTCATTTGAGAGGAGAGCTAGTGGAGTGCTACTCTACTTGCCTTAGCACTAATTTCGAGAGTGAATGATTCCCATCCTAGTTGGTAATTGGAAAGGCCATTCAGAAATTTCATTTGGAGATTCAATGGAGTCTTATGCTCTTGTTTCAATCTACATGGAAGCTCGTGGTCACTTCTAGTTCAACTTGTTTCTCCAACCATTTCTAGTTTTCTCAACATATTCATGATCCTTGAGGTGGGGCACACTTGGTGAGATGTTGGTCTCTTTGGGGGAGATTATAATGCCCCATTATTTTATAATATTATTTAAATTCTCTATTCTTCATATTCATAATAGCTTCAAGTCGATATTCCAAGTGGAACTATGTAAATATTATCTTTAATGAGCAAATGGTCCCATTTTCCCCACTATGTTGATGTATGCCAATGATATGTTGATATATTCGAATGGACCAGTGAACTATTGATGATTTAATGATGTATGGACTATTAATAACCTATAATAGAAGTTTCATGTTCAGTGCATAATATTTTGGAGTCATATTATTCAATTTCATAGCATTTGGAGAAGATTGCCTATCATTTTTCCCAAGGTCGAAACTAGTCCTTTTGTATCTGATTTAAGAAGGTTGTAGCAGGATTAATAAACTGAATGGTGATGCATATGAGACCATATTGATGCCCCCTAGATATCCCCTACCTATATTCATAAATTAGAGAGGGTCTAATAGCATTTGGAGAGCTATTTCTAGAATCTACCCTATGGGGAATTGAACCCCTAATTGCTAGTCAAATTATCTAAATTGGCCAGAATTCAAAGGAGAGTTGAAGAATCCTTTTGAAGACTCTAAGGAATCCATGAACCTCATAATAATGTCATAATACCATCCATATACATTCTCTAACAATTTGGGTGCAGTTGGAGCCATTTGGAGATTAGGAAACCAAAACTAGCTAAAGGTCGAACTAGTGGAAAAAATTGAAATTTTCACCATTTTAATAAATTTCTAAAAAGGGACATTACAGTGGTATCAGATCATGTTCCTTGCACTTGTGAATTAATATCATACATTGAAGAATAATTTGCAGCCATGTAATACTATTATGATGACTCCTATGAGTATAATGCTTATGAGCAGTATGCATATGATTGTGAGCAATGTGAAGCAGAATGTGAATGGTTTTAGGAAGAGGTGCCATCATGCAACACTTATTACAATTTTATTAGGAATGAAGATTATTATTATGACCCTATGTATGCTAAATATGAGTGTGTCACAATACGAAAGGATAATCCTATGAATGCGTTACAAAGATGGAGAGCAACATATAAAGCCTTGCCCCAACAATATCAAGCATATCTTGACTTGTATAAGGGAAATACAAAAAAGGACCCTCCTTTCGAAGACTTTGCTGATTGGGTTTTTTCAAATAGGCCCAAAAATGAATATGTGGATTTAGTGAATAAAGGTTTATGCCATTCTTGTAAAAGACCTTGGAGAGAAAATAATATGTGTGTGAGTGAAAAGAGCAATGAAATATCTAAAGCTTCAGGGAATGCATGTATTTCCTACTTGAAGAGAGTTTTGGGATTTTCCTTAAAACGATATTTCAAATATGAATATACATCACATGAACATGAATAATACTCTATTGAAAATATTGAATATCATTTCGAGACACATTCTACCTTGGACATGACTCCAAGAGAATCTACCGATGGATGCTTGAACTATGAAGGAGTACCTACTAATGGGTGCTCACACCTCTATGTTGGTGACATAGAGATCACTTTTGAAAGTGTTGCTTCAATCAAAACTTCCATTAAGCATGAAAATGAAGAGCTTGTATTAGTTGAAGAAGAAACAAGATCAGCTTCCCCATCACCACTTGAGCTTCATGAAGTTGGTCCAAGTAAGAAGGAAGAAGATGAGGAGGTTCCCTTGCAAGAGTCTCTTTTTCTTGAAGGGTCATTAAAGATGAATGAAAATAAAATCCAAGAGACTCTTAGCATGCCCCATGAAACTCAAGAATTAGTGTCAAATTCTTGTTGGAAGGTTTCTTCATTGAAGGATCCATCCTTCCTTGAAGACATGGAGAAGATTCAAAGAGCAATGTGCAACATCAAAGGTAATTTCATGTCTTCGATTTTTGATAGAAACAATTTGGTTGAGTTTAATAAATTGTTACATGATGCATACTTGAAGAATTATGAGGATATTCATAAACTCAAAATTCAAAATGAGCAACTTCTTGAAAGGTTGCAATATACTTGTTCTTCCATGGAGGATTCTCATGACATGGTAGATCATGAGAAACATGGAAATTTGCAAGGGCTTGATGTGTTTGAATATGAGCTTGATGATTTCCAAGCACTTGATGTGGTGGAAGAGGAACTTGAGTTTCCTCTTGGAAATGGTTACACATTTTTTGAAGAAGTTGATTCCACTACCTTGGAACCAACCTATGAGGAAAGTTTTGCACTTTCGAGGGAGGTGCATGATCCTACCCTTATGGATAATTCACATGAAGACACTTCTGCACTTTTTCATCGTTTGGGTGAGTTGGTTCATTCTCCTACATCCCACACTTCCATATTTTGTAGCATTCATCCTAATGAAGTATGGGTGAAAGGTTTATTTTTGATGGTGCCACATGAGGAGCATGAAAATCCTATCTCTCCTTTATTTGATGAAATTATTAGATCCATTTCTTATTTACATTTGCAGCAGCATTCCTTGTTACCTTATGATGAAACACATCTACATGGATGCACTTATGATGTTCACTTGAGTCACTTGAACACTCATGATTTCCCTTGTTCCTTGCTTAGTTCAATTGATATTGGAGGAACTTCATCCACTACTTGGGTGAAGAGATATATGATTGGAGAAAATTCTTATTGGAAACAACATCCTTTGTTATTTCTTGATGACATACATGTTCATGGATGCACAAATTATACTTATGTGATCCCCTTGGAGGATTATTGTTTTCTTTGCTCCCTACTTGGTTCATATTTTAGTGGAGTTTCTTCATTCACTTCTTGGATGAAAGAACACATGGCTGATTATTTTGATGCATCTTACATCATTTTGGAGTAGGATTATAGGACACAGGATCCTCATCTATGCCATTGGATCAGATTTGATTAGTCACTTGAAGCTTGTATGCACTTGGAAAATGGTGGTCTACTTACTTGGAGGTATAAGCACTTTCATGATTCTTTGATGAGGCACATCCTTGATGTACATTTTTATTATGTTTTTATGTACTTTGATGATATAGCTTTTGTACTCATGATGTTTCAAAGAATGCATACAAGAAAATGGGATCCAGGAATTCTCTTTCTTGATAGTATGGGTTGGAGAGCACTCTTAATTTTTTGAGTGCAATACAAGCAATGGGACCCTGGGATAATTTTTAGTCCCATTGATTTCAATTATTTTTGGGAAACAAGTAGTATGGGAGATTGAGTCCCCACTTAATAAAGTGATTTTAATTAGAGTAGTGCAACAACAAGAATGGTGGTTCCTCTCTAAAATATTCCTGGAATCTCAAAGATTGAAAGTTGGGAAACTCAGTGGCAACTTCAAGAATTATGCAGTGGTATCAGAAGGGGTTTCCAAAATATGAAAGAGAAAAAGAGTAATTGTGCAAACATATTTTTGATGGATTTAATTAACATTTTGGTGTTTAGTGGTGATGTTACAGGGGATATCAAAATGAAAAATAAAACCCACATCTCCTTGCTTTTGGAAACACACAATTGTAGTGCATGGGTGGCTCTACTCAAGGTTCTAGAAGAGAAGTTTTGGGAAGCAAAATTTTGGAAAGAAAGCAGGTTCTTCAACATACATGTGTTGAAATTGCTTGAGGAAAAGCAATATTGGGAAGGGAGGATTTGTCATGTCCAAATTTTTTGCATTGGGTCACAATGGCCTAAGCCCCTTGGCCATACTCATGATAGTTTGTCAAATTGATGCTAAGGGTCAAATAATTGCCAAAAATGATGTCCAAGTTAGTAATAATGTGAAATTAGATCCAAATGGGCAAGGTGGGTCACATTAAGAGAAATTACAAATTCAAATTTTGTAATATACCCATCCAAATGAACTGTCATGGAGGAAAATTACTAGTTCCTTAGGTTGGGGGTGGAAGGATTAAAAGTTGGAATAAGGGAGCTACAAGACACAAAGTGACCTTATACTTACAAATTCACATTAAATGGTTCAATTAAATAAAATACAAAGAAAATAATGTGGAATTTGACCATGAGGACACATAAGAGGTTGTGGGACCCATTTGTTGCAAGATTCCCCACTACACTTGTCATGATTCTCACCCATTTGAATCCAAGGTGGAGTCTAATGATCTTGGGGAGTTGGATGGTCAATAGGCTTGGCATGAATCAATTAAGGTATAATTGGAGTTGAAGAGTAAATCCAATGGAAGAGGAAGAGGCATTTTGGAGCTAGTGGGACACTTGGACTAGATTCCCTAGCTCTATGACAACAATGATGAAGATGCTATGACACCTATGACACAAATAATACCTTAATGATGACATCTGACATATATGGCATGTTAGGGATAAAAATAGCCTCTAAGAGGGTGCTCAAGGGAGCTAGGGAAGCCAAAGAGACACCTATTTGAATTTGGTGGAGGAGGAGGCTAGAGTTGGAGGGACAAGTGATACATTGGAATCTCTTCCCAACTTGAGTTGGCATGAAGATATTGGAAGGAATTAGACCCATGGATGAACTTAGAATTTTATAAAATACAATAGCAAAGAAGGATGGTGGATTTTGATCATTTTCAGAATTTGCATTTGAGAGGAGAGGTAGTGGAGTGCTACTCTACTTGCCTTAGCACCAATTTCGAGGGTGAAAGATTCCCATCCTACTTGGTAATTGGAAAGGTCATTCAGATCTTTCATTTGGAGCTTCAATGGAGTCCTGTGTTGCAGGTGAAAGCTACAGGGCAGCTTGTGGTCACTTCTAGTTCAACTTGTTTCTCCAACCATTTCCAGTTTTCTCAACATATTAATGATCCTTGAGGTGGGGTGCACTTGGTGAGCTGTTGTTCTCTTTGGGGGAGATTCTAATGCACCATTATTTTATCATCTGATGTAAATTATTTTTTCTTCATATTCAGAATAGCTTCAAGTCGAGATTCCAAGTGGAGCTATGTAAATCTGATCATTAATGAGCAAATGGTGCCATTTTCCCCACTACGTTGATGTATGCCAATGATATGTTGATATATTCGAATGGACCAGTGAACTACTGATGATTTAATGATGTATGAACTATTAATAACCTTTTATACAAATTTCATGTTCAGTACATAAGATTTTGGAGTCATATTGTTCAATTTCATAGCATTTGGAGAATATTGCCTATCATTTCCCCCAAGGTCGAAACTAGTATTTTTGTATCTGATTTGAGAGGGTTGTAGAAGAATTAATAAACTGAATGGTGATGCATGTGAGACCATATTTATGTCCCCTAGATATCCCATTCATCTTTTCAGAAATTAGAGAGGGTCTAATAGTATTTGGAGAGCCATTTCCAACATCTACCCTATGGGGAATTGAACCCCTAATTGCTAGTCAAATTCCCTACATTGTCCAGAATTCAAAGGAGAATTGAAGAAGCATTTTGAAGACTCTAAATAATCTATGAACCTCATAATCATGTCCTAATACCATCCATATACATTCTGTAACAATTTGGGAGCATTTGGAGCCATTTGGAGATCATGAAACCAATATTGGCTAAGGGTCGAACTAGTGGAAAAAATTGAAATTTTGACCATTTTAATAAATTTATAAAAAGGGACATTACAATATACCTAGTATACACATCAATATAAATATAAATGTATGATAGAATAATATACCTATGGAAATATGTATGTAGATATACATATACTTAAATATAGACAATGGCATATATACCATTGTATTAGATATATATACTAATATATATGTACAAGATCACTCACCAAAATTAAAACTCTTAATCAACAAGGAAACTATAAAATCATCTCATCTATATTAATATATTCAATATTTATATTTGTTGTTTTTTATAATTAATTTTAGATAGTGATGATTACTACCTTATGATATAACATATACCATAGAATAACCATACACTGAAAAATATCAACCACATATGCAATAGGATTGAATATAAATATATCTAAGCACACGAGACATAAGCATCATTTTTATCACTTAGTTGTTGCAGAGATATGGATCAATTTATTGCTTGGTAAATTGCAAGTTCATGACTTTTACTTTATAGTGAATGAAGTGAAAGGACACATCCCTTTGCTACTGGTCGAAATTTCCTTTCATAATAAATATTATTATTAAATATTAATAATAATATTATTAATTTCCTTAAATATTATTTCTTTCTGTTGGGCTAACTTAATATGATACCTACCGACGATACCAACACCAACAGTTCCTCTTAGCTAGGGATATATCATTATGCTGGAACATATCTAGATCACAGCTTGTCTTGAACATCTTTTCATCATAAGAAAAGTCTCTTTTGATTAATTCCTTCTGATTAGAAAAATTGTTCCCACTGAAACCATGTTCCCTACTAGAACCATATCATCTTTCCAATGATAATATATGATATTCCTAATCAACTTGTTCACATTAAACCACAGAGGATTTACTTCCTCATGCACTTTATCAATTTAAATCCAAAAGGAAGTTGTACTCCTCAGGAAGACACTTCTTCCAATTTACTAGTCATTACAATTGGAAGGTATTGATGACTGCAAATAATCCACCCCTATGGTCCCATGCTCCACATAGGAACACTCTCCACATAAGATAACATCCCACACATGGATCTAGTCCACAAAGGAGTACTCTCCACACATAAGAAATTTCAACAAAGGAACGATCCCACATAGCGATACAATACACAAAGGAGTCTTCTCCACATAGGAGAACGTTCCACACATGAAACATCCTATAGATGTATACACTCCAAAAAGGATTCTTCTCCACATAGGAACCATCCCACACAAGGATACAGTCCACATAGGATTAGGATTCCACATAGAACTCATCTCAGTCCACACAGAACCACATTTTGCACATGACTATGATTCCACACAGAACTCATCTCGGTCCACACAAAACCATAGTCCTCATAGGACTATGAGTCCACATAGAACTCATCTCAGTCCACACAAAACTCATCAGTCCAAACAGAACCACAGTTTACACAGGGCTAGGAGTCCACATGGAACTCATCAACACTCCCTCTCACTGAGGGAAGCATTCTACAACACTCCAAGCTAGTCACAAAAGTACACAAGCTTCACCCTCGGAAGAAGCTTGGTGAGAATGTCAGCAGTCTAATAATATATAGGAACATATTGGAGTTCGAATATACCTCCCTCTTTAGCTAGGGAAGTATTCTACTTCATAATTTTATCCATGGTGATGGTCCATTCTCCTTCCAATCATCTGTGATTATTATAGAACTTCTAATGTCAACTACATTAGATTTGTCCTACTAGGCATATGCATCTCTAGTATTATTTAGCTCCTTTATGGGCCCCATACACCAAGATCTCCCTAGAGGAATATTTCCTAATGTCAGCACTTTAAGTCTCCTCTCGAGACTCTACTTGGAGCTTCTCCTTAGTCAAAATATAAACCAGAGAGTTAGCTCTATGGTGGCATACCCAATGTTAGCACTTCAAGTATCTTCTAGAGACTATACCTAGAGCTTCTTCTTAGTCAAAAGACCAACCATATATTTGGCTCTATGCTGACATAGATGATGTTAGCACTTCAAGTCTCTTCTTGAGACTCTATCTGGAGCTTCTCCTTACATGCACATCTATTCATGTATAGGGATCTAATGTGTGTACCCCCACACTAGACTAGGCATTGTTTATTCCACAAGGGGTAGCTAGTCCCTATAAAATAAACAAGTCAAACCTAATCTATAATGAGATAGATCACTCCATCATGGAGCACTCCCTCATAGAGTATGGAATGTGACCTCAATCCTTATCACATGGCTAAGAAAGGATACACTAGGGCCATTGACCACTAGTCAAATCACATGGCCATTTCCCATGAGTGAATTTATAATTCTCCTTGGTCAAATCACATGATCAATCTGGTAGAATGTCTTCCCAATGATGCACCATGGAGAAACATCACATCTATCTTCAAGCATCACATCCATTGTAGCTTCCAAGGGTAATTTTAGGGGAAAAATTTAGACCATGGGCTATTTTGCCATGTTTTTTTCCAAAAAAAGATTCGCCAATTTGCATTTTTTGAAGCCCCATATCACCCAATTTTAATGGGGTAAACTTTTTTCACTCTAAAAATCGCCAAAATATTATATAAACTATATAAAATCCTTAGAAATTGAAATAATTTCAGAAAATATCGCCAAATATTTTATAGTTGACATTTTGAGAATTGGTAAGATTCGCCAAGGTTTATACACTTTTAAATAAGTATGGGTCCTTAAAATTATCCTTGGTAGCTTCTCCCTTTGTCATAGAAGCCATCATGCTCGCTTTGTATCTGGATTCCCTCTATAACTGAGAATTTTTCATTCTCTTTTAGTTCCTATACATGCATTATTCTTGTCACCACTTGACTTTAGTTGGAATCCAGCTCATTTGACTTCCCTACATGCATGGTATTCCACAATGGATCTACCTTTACTGTTGTCTCCCTCTTGATCTCTTACTGTTGTTTATCCAAGATTTTATAACATTAGTCTTGAACCTATTTACAATGTTTCCAAACCAAGCCTTAGACATAGGACAAAACACCTCTCACTCTTTAAAACTTTAAGAGTGGCTAAAATAGGCCCATTTCCAATAATGTGCAACAGTTAATATTTAAAATGAAAAAACATACCATGGCTTGCATGTTTCCACAATACATATGGAAATATCCATCACCAGGTGCCACTTAACATGAATGGAAATTATTACAAGGATAGGTTTTAAACATGGTTCACATGCCATAAAAATAAATAAAAGAAACCCCTAGCACATATGCATATCAAACATATGCAATAAATTAACCCTTGGTCTCTTGGTTGGATAATATGCCTTATGTGAAAGCATCTGTAAGAAGGAAGGTGTCGTGTATTTCTAAATAATATATTAGCTACATTTTACTTCTTGATTTTTAATCATTGTTTTAACTGTGGCAAAATATTTTTTTAAAGGGTGCATAAAAATCACCAACCAATTGTTAAAATCATGTGTTGGAAAGAAACTCATGTTCATACATGAAATCCAACATACAAAACATGGGTTGGGATGGAATACCATGGGCCAATACCCTCACAACTCCAAACCATGAACCAAACCGCCAATTCACTAGCCCACTTTCTTTGATACCATGTTAATTTTTATAATTAATTTCAGATATTGATGATTACTACCTTATGATATAACATATTTAATAGAATAACCATACACTAAAAATATCAACCACATATGTAATAGGATTGAACATAAATATAACCAAGAACAACAGACATAATCATCCTTCTTATCAGTTAGTCGTTGTAGAGAGATA
This sequence comes from Larix kaempferi, assembly GCA_027924585.1. Taxonomy (NCBI): domain Eukaryota; kingdom Viridiplantae; phylum Streptophyta; class Pinopsida; order Pinales; family Pinaceae; genus Larix; species Larix kaempferi. Next base: position 770,216 of record BSBM01001989.1, read on the forward strand.
GATCAATTTATTGCTTTGTAAATTGCAAGTTTGTGACTTTAACTTTTACTTGCCAAAATTTCATTTCATAATAAATATTATTATTAAATATTAATATTAATATTATTAATTATTATTATTTTCTTTAAATATTACTTTTTTTTAAGGGCTGACTTGAGAGGATACCTGAAGCTAGCAACACCAACAATATTAATATACATAATAACACATGTATATAAATTAAAATAAATATTGATATTTACAATAGCATGCATATTAATATATGGATAATATATATGATATACATTTCCATTCATAAATATATATTAAGATGCATGGTTACATATAAATATTATACAAATCAAGGTTAAACAATGTGTGGATATTTAATTTAAAATTATCACAATATTAGGTGTCCTTAGCATTGTTTGAATTGAAAATTATATTCTTTTTCAGTAATTCAACACATGTAAATAGGTAGAAGTGAGAAAAATACATGTAAATTGGTAGTAAATACTAATTGGTTAATTATGATATACAACATGGTTAGGAGATTATCGATTTAGCTAACTCTTGAAACTCATCCACTTCCTCAAAGGAAATGGCCTCCAACCTTTTAATTTTAATTCTACATTGCATCGAGATGTGGTTGTTCTAAAATTTGGCTGCTTCCATTGTGTGGCGTTGGCTAGTGGCGTGCCACTTTGTTTCTTATCTCCTTTGCTTAACCATTTTCACCCTTGCCATGATATCTCATTGGATGCTCTTTGTCTACTCATCATCGTTGTCTTTCTTGCGGAGGTATGCAATGAGAATGATATAGAAACCCCTGCCACCCTTGAAGTTAATGATCCCAATAGCTCTCATGATTGGCAAGTTTGGAGTCACAGATATGAACTCAAAGTTCATCATGGTGTTATACCACCCCTATCCTAGCTCTACTCCACTAGATCTTGCTTTGTACACTTGCATGGGATAGTATCTAGATTGAGGCATATGAACATTAATAATGGTCATCTGACTCCATGTGCTCTGCATGGTTTGGGGAAACCATGTGTTCAGCCCGAGACAAATGGCCTTCATTTATGATCTACATATGACCCCATGTCCAACACATTGCAACATGGACTAGGCTTGTATAGATGGATCCACTCTCTTTAGTTGCTATCCTATGTAGGCATTCATTCAATTATACATTGACTTAAAAAATATAAAATAATTAATAAAAAATTATATATTCCTCCATTGTCCCACAACTTTATTAATAGTGCTCCAATGTGATAATTACTACTAAGTTGATTACTTTCTATAGACACCCATGGAAGCCATAATTTCAAAGAAAAAATTTAGAATGCAACATATTTTTTAAGCATTCTAAAAGTATGTAGGAGAATATTAAATACGAAACATATAGTTTACTAGTGAAACCTATAAATTTTGGCGAATATTATGGTAAGAAAACATATTTTATATAAATATATGCTATATTAGAGACTAAAAGGAGTTTATGTTAGCCTTCTTAGTTGCACACCATAATCTTTTAGTTGAAAAGTGCATGCCATTTTATTTTTATTTTTAAATCCAAAATTTTTATAACATGGTTTATAACTATAAAATCAACAAAATGTCTAACATCTATATTTCACATCGTTTCGAGTAACACAATAACAATGATACAAAAGTAAAAGTGCTCACAGCTACCTTTTCATCATAGTTGTAATTGGAAAATAAGGATAGTCATATAGGTTCAGTGGTTGTGAAGGATGAATGTTATCCTTTCTACCCATATTCTTTATTCTGTCTTGAATATGTAAAGCCAATAAAAATAAATAATACTTTGGAGATCTACACGATAATAAATTTGGGTGTAGTTACATTCTTATTGTGTCCATACCACCTTAGAAATGAAAACTAATAACCACACCACATAACATTGAAATTTCTTTATAAAATCCATGTAAATTGTTCATTTGCTTATTTTTGTGACTCCATGAATAAATAAAATTAGGAATGGTGATCTATATATATACACTACATTGTAATGTGAGATGTTACAAATGAAAATGTAACTCAACACAATTTATACATTTGCATTTCAATAGTTTATCACAATTATAGATGTTTGTATAATTTGGAATGAAAAAGATCACAATACAAATTGAATTCATATTTTTCTATATTTGTTTATTTTACATTAAATATATTTTTATTAAAACGACCATATAAAATAATATATACTATGTTAAATTATTTTTTTAATTTAAATTCATGAAAATTCAAATTTTTTAGTTTTTTATTATTATAAAGTTTATCATTTTAGAAATTTAACTTTTTTAATATAAAATTTATTTAAAAAATAAAATATAAAATTCTTCTTATTATTATTATTAGATAAAATTTTATTATATTTAAATTTCAAATCACTAATGTTTAAGAATATGAAAAAATTCTATATAATTAATTATAGTGTACAATTTTATTATCTTTTAAACATTTAAAAAAATATCTATTCTATACTATGTTCTAACATTTATACACTTAATACACTTAACAAATGACATTTACCAAGGACCAAAAACTTAAAATACAGTTTTATTATCTTTTAAACATTTATAAAAATATCTATACTATACTATGTTCTAATATTCATACATTTATACACTTAATACACTTAACAAATGACATTTACCAAGGACCAAAAACTTAAAATACAGTTTTATTATCTTTTAAACATTTATAAAAATATCTATACTATACTATGTTCTAATATTCATAGACTTAACAAATGACATTTACCAAGGACCAAAAACTTAAATTCTTACCACCCAAATACTTAAATTCTTTCCACCACAAAAATACTTCGGTTGTCATTTTATAGGAGAAGAAGTTGTCTTATAGGAGAAGAAATTGACTGCCGTCTTTAAATATTGTTTTTGGGCTCCACCTCAATTAACTTAACATTCTCACAGCTGTCCCTTTTAGGCTAAACTTGTGGCAATTTGAATTCTTATTGCACCTAGATTGATGAAGATCCTGTAACACATGCGCACTTGACTTCAAGTGAAAATTCCAGGTAATCTAGATATCAAATTCTAAATAATGATAAACCTTAGTAATCACTATCCCATGATTACGCGGAGAAAAAAATCTCTCTATAACTTTAAATTTACATTATAAAAAATTCACACTAATCTAAAGGCCACAATAAAAATCCTTACATAAATTTAAGGTATTAAAAGGCCAAATTCGAAATTCAGATGAAAAAGCCAACAAGCCAAATTCGAAATTCAGATGAAAAAGCCAAAGGCTAAGGATGTAGTTCAAAATTCAAGCCGTTAGGTTACTTTTTATTTCTGGAAAACGCTTGTTATTGTTATTGGCATTCAGATCTGATAGATTTTGAGTTAGAGGAGATAGGACGATGTTAGCGAGATTTCTGGTTTAATCGGCTCGATTCATAGCTGCATCGGAAGGGTTTTTTTCATCACGAACTTTGTCGGATCCTTGTTAGTAGGTAAAACTTCTGTTCGATTAAATACCGAATGAAACATGCTATGAATGGTTGGATTTACGACAGGCAGATCACCTTCAAAACAGTCCGATTTCGGTTACACTGAACACTCTCGTCAATGGGCCGAGAAGGTATTATCTATTTTCGTGTTTTAAATTTTTTAATATCTCAGGGCTAGCTCCCGGCGACTTGGTGAATTTCTGTAATTGTCTGGTTGTGAGGTAAATTTGTGGAATCCTTGCTGAGAATGGCCCTTATTTTTAGTTTCTTGGAGAGCCTTATTTTGTTTGTTTAGTATAAATTTGTTTTTTATTGGTTCTGTAATTGTGTTGTCTGTAACTAGCACAAGTCGAGATGAATTGAGCTGAAAGGGAAGCAATTCTAGTTGTTTTTTTTTTTCTAGTTTTGAAATGATAGGAAAATGGAATTTACATGTTTCAGGACAATAAATTTGCTTCATACAGGTCTAATTATTTATAGTATAGAAACATGAATAGTGGTCCAAGGTCGATGTATTGTGTTATGGTTCTTTGGTGTTATGGATCTGGCCCGTCTTCAGGTCTGCTCATTCACCTCTCTTACGATATTTATATCATGTTCATAGTAATCTGCATATATCATGAAGCACTGGATTATTCGGGAATATTGTATCTGGGTTTCTGTGTTGGCAGGTTCAGATGGTGCTCTCCCCATATATCATGAAGCACTGGATTATTCGGTAATATTGTATATGGGTTTCTGTGTTCGCAGGTTCGCGGGATTGGATCTGTTGGGAGACTGAAGAGGGAGAGCACTCGGTTTCTACCTGCCTGATATGCTTCTAAAGCTCTGCTCAACTCCAAGAAGTGACACCGGAAGGAGGTTAGATTTGAAGGTCCAGTGGCTAGATTAGAAAACCTATTGTTATTATTATTGGCTTTCATATCTGTCATTTAGTTTGTTGTAGTGATTAATTGGTATTGTTCTAATATTTTTGTGGATGAAATTGTGCAGTTCTTTTTGCTTTAATATTTATGTTTTGTTCCTCTGAAAACTGCTTACCTATAATCTCATTTGTTACGTACTCTTTCAAGATTTCATCCATTTGGCATAAATAATAGTAGAGTTATTTTTAAGAGTTTCCTATTTGCTGTAAAATCTCTTCATTCCGGAATTCCTTACAAAGAGCATCTACAACTCCTCTGCCAGGTTAAGAAACTCCGTCCAATAAGCCTTCTGAATTTAAGAAATAGAAACCAGAAACCAGCTTCAAAAACGTATGCCCTATCTTCACATTCTCTGACATAAACAATGAAGAAACCCTTTGCACAGAAGTGCATATCGAGATATTCACCGTGTTGGTGATATCCGTTTTCTGAGAATAAATTGTGTCCAAACACCAAACCTCCTCCGTTGAGCACCTGAAGCAGCAGAGAGTTTGGGGTCTGTGGTTGCGTCTTGGCTGTGGCTGTGATTGTGTGAGCGTATTCAAAGCCTTTTAGTTTTGATTTATATTTCTTGGTAATATATTTCTAAATGTAAATCTCCCTAATATATTTCCATATTTTGTAACTGTAAATCCCCAATGTAAAGAACTTAATTTCTTGATATTGAAAATTCTCCGGGAGTATGGAGTTTTCATGATATCCCCGTGTCGGGGGCAACTTAGTAATGCCACCTTGGACACTGCTTGTATACCTATTCGTACATATCTAACTAATTACAAGCAAGCAGTCTATTTCTTTTAGGATGTTATTTTGCAGTTGCATTTTATGATTGGAGTCCCCCGCAGATTTTTTGGTTGTTTCAGTCGGTTGGATGAACGTTATTTGTGGCACTTTCTCTACACATGCCATCTTTGTGAGCCTTAAAGTATCTTTGTAAAATTGTTTAAGATGTGCAAGTAGTGATTAATTAATAGTTATCTTTTGTGAGCAAAATTGTAATTGTCCAAATTATGATTGAATTAATAGTATAAATGGATTGCATGTCGTAGTTGTGTTTGGGTATATTTGACATTTACATTTTGTTTACAGTAAAGAATTAGGTTAGTGTATTCTTGTGAGAAAAATTGTAATTGGTTAAATTATGATTAAATTAATACTTATAAGTGTAGTAGATGTCCTCTTTGTATTTGGATTTTGGCTTTTAGATTTTCTCGTCTTATAAATATTTATCTTAATTCCATAATCATTTCATAGCTTTATTTTAAAAATGTTTTGTGAAAAGGCATTGTTTTTTTAATTCTATCCTCATCATAATCATTCATTTACTCATTTATTTATTTAAAAATGTTTTGTGAAAAGGCATTGTTTTTTTAATTCTATCCTCATCATAATCATTCATTTATTCATGTGCCATTTGTTCAGATAGCTTACAAAACACCCAACATTGACTCAAACAAGTCAAGTACATGAGGCGCCAAATTGACCTAAAAAAAAATCAAGTGGATGGCCTACAAGTAAAGGTAGGAGCCAAATTGACAAAAAAAACCAAATCAAGCTGATGGCCTACAAGTAAAGGTAGATACATTTATCCATGGCTTCTCTCATTTAATTTATATCATTTCTCTCCCATTTAATCCATACTTAATTTATATCATTTCTCTCCCATTTAATCCATACCAGTAATGAATGGTTTCTCTCTCATTTAGTATATATCAATAATGAATGAAATATAGGGATTCAATAGATCAAATTAAAATTGATAGATTGTTTTGTTTTATTTGATAGCTTTCATAAAAGACAAAAAAAATGAATAGATGAAATTAGATTTGATGCATTAATTTTGTTGTAAATGACTTGACAGCTTTTGTCTCTTTATGGAAATGTTTATAGTATAAACCTGATTGTAGAGAGAATTTTTTTATTATTAGAGTTCAGGTTTTGAATGATACTAATGCTTACAATAAAAACTTAGTTATATAAAGATAAAAGGAGTTATTTTGTCGTTTAGGTGGGTGCAGATTCATCAGTTTAAATGTTAGCTTAAGCATTTTGTACATTTGATATATTGGATTTATACATTGCATTGCATTGAGTGCATTAGCTTCTACTTAAGAAAAAAAACTCTAAATTATATGGATTTGTTTGATGTTGTGTGCTATTGAAAAGTGAGAAATATGTTACAAAGTAGTTGTTCAAATTAATATGTTTGACCTAGTGTTAGTGGTTCTTTTTTTAATATGACCTAGTGTTAGTGGTTATTTTCCTGGTATTTCTTCAATTTTATTAATTAAAAATAACCAACCTGATAATGTAGAAAAGTTAATGGTCATTTTCTTATTTTCAAAATTTAAAATCAATTTAGAAGAAAAATCACATAAACAAAGTTAGTTGCTTTATAAATAAAAGATTTATAATATAAATCATAAAAGATCGAAAAAACTTTGCAGATTGAGTATTGTTTAGACTTCATGAAAGTTGTCATGATTTCCCCTCTTCGACTTCGATTTCTTTAATCAAACATGAAATCCAATTTCTTTAATCAAACAGGAAATCCAATTTCTAGTGCCTTGCATCCAAAATTCAAAGAAGATGGCGAAAACTACGATACAATTTCCACATGATTGCGAGGATTTTGCTCGTTAAAGACGAGGGATACAGATGAGCTGATTGTTGATCACTCCAGTAATTTGACTATTTTATTTTTTAATAGAAAATTAATTCATTTTAACCCTAAAATTTTCCATGATGCAAGATCAATTTTGCTCTTCAAAGATGATCCATATAATCTTGTGGCATATAATAAGGAACTGCATGTGCATGTTGAAGACCACAAGCCCGCGAAAGGGATAGCTTCACTTCCTTAATCTATGAGGGACACCAAATTTCTTGATTTTCTTGTTTTTTGAAAGCAAGAACTAGCATTAGGGTGGATTGGCTGTTTCTCGTGGAGGATTTACTTTTTGAAAATAGGAAAGAAGTTGATTTCTTTGCTGATAATGGTCTTGGGCATCTCATTTGTTGCTCGATACTTGTAGAGGTAAGTCAACTTTAGAGTTCCTCATTCACTTCTCACTAATTGAGATTGTTTTAGTCAATTTAGCTTGGATTTCTTCATGCTACTTTCTAGTGATAAATAAATAAATAATTAATTATTCACATCACAAAATTTTCAGGTATATTGTGGACTGTACGTCTATCACACACAAACTTAGATTCAAATCAGGCATGGCAGGGACGTGACTCGTGTGGTGGTCATATCTAGGTCAAGTGAAGTAAAAGGTAGGGACGTGACTCATATCTAGGGAAAATCAAGTGCAAATCAATTAGTGATGAGCAATTTTTCTGTCTGTAAAATTCTATCCCCTGTAGTTATTGAGTAACTATGTCAAATTCCATCTCGTCATTATTGAGCTACTTGGCAACCAGACCTGCTGTCACCGACATGGAATCGATGCTAACACTGAGCCACAGTCAAATCACCGAGTCAACATCATAAACCACCTTAACATTTTTGTTCCTTTTCACACTCAATCTGTAGATATTGTCACTTAAAGAAATTAAAATTTTAACTCTTCATCCTTTTTATTACTTCATAATTATATATATTATTTTTAATAATAAAAGGGCAAGTGAATGAATTTATCTTTTTTGAAAATAAGTGATAGATCCCGATTGGATTGAAAGGTATCTTTACTTAAAGTGATAAATTAATTTTGACTTTGTCCGGTTCCATAGCAAATAAATTGTATTGGCATATGAAGGATTGTCTCTATCTTCTCATGAATATGTGAATCTTATCTTGTCATGAATATCTTGTAGTGGATATGTGAATTTTTTAACACTAGGTTATTAATCTTTTTTAATTATATTATTAGTTTTTTTTGTCTCAAGTAAATAATCTCATTACAATATTTAATATTTATCAAGTACCAAGAAGAATCAAATTACTCTAAGTATAATTTTTTTATGGAATTTTATAAAATTTAAGATAAAAAATTACACCTCAAAAAATTGGATCCCTTTTGGTCCTTTATAGATCTAGATCAAGATAGCTTTATAAGTTATTAATTTGTTTGTGATATGTTACGAAATAAATTTGTTTAGAATTCTTGTTTGTAATTGATTTTGCTAAATATTAGTCATTGAGTTTGATTGGAATTGGTTTTTTATGCATATTTTATTTATGATAATGTAATAAATTTTTTCATTCACTTTGTAAAATTTGAGTACTTGACCTTCTTTGGAATTGGTTATATATATTTTTTATGATATGATAGTATATTAATTATTTTGTTGTTCATGTTGAAATAGTTTAGATTTTTGTTATATTATAATTGTTATCTTGTTTACATTAATGATAGTAAAACACAATTTAAATATTTTTTAATAGGTAATGATTTTTGTCTTTTATATATAAATTTAATTAGAATATTTAAATGATAAGAAGATTGTACATTTTTTTATGCATATTAAATTGTATAACTTTTTTTAATAGTGTTTGCATTAGTATGTTGGCCATAGGGTTTCTATTAAAGTTTTGTGTAGAGTGTTTTCAAAGGACCATTTTGGGAAATTGCCTCGAAACAATTTCCTAACTCGGTATCTTGACACATGTGCCTATTGTTGTAGCTCGGAACTGGGACGCCATTGCGCTAGTAATAGGTGGAGGGAGGTAACTCCCATAGAAGCCCTCCCAGTACGCCCCAAGTTGGGTGGTCGACCATGTATACACAAGGTTTTTAAAGTGGTCTAACGAGGGACCCCCCTTTGTTAATAGTCTATTCAAGCAACCTAGGAGTTAGGATCTCTTTCCTTGACCATTATAACATATACATATCTTTAACCCCTATCACACCTAACACTTACTAACCCCCTCTATCACACTCTCTAAACTAATCCCCCACCTAAACCTAACACCCACCCCTCTCTCTCTCTCCCCTAGCACACACACCCTCTCTCTCTCAAACACTCACATTACCCTTAACTCCCCCCCCCCCCCCTCTCTCTCTCTCTCTCTCTCACACACACACACACACACACACACACACGACCATTCACCTCCCACTACATCAAAACCCCCTCATCACTCTCTTTCCCTCTCTCCCCTCCTCTCCCTAACTCTTATCAACCCCTTCTCTCACTCTCTCAACCCCCTACTCCCCCTACCTATGAGACCCCCTCCACATCTCTCTCTTGCTAACCATTACTACCCCCCTCTCTCAGTATCTCTCTACCTTACACCTCTTCCTACACCTAACCCTTTTCCATCTCTCTCTTTGTGAACCACCTATCCCCCCCTCTCTCAATATCTCCCCTACTCCTCCTCCTACAGATAACCCCAAACCCAACCTCTCTCACCCAACACACCCCTCTCTTTCTCACTCTCACTACCCCCAACCCCCCATTCTCTCTCTATATAAACCCCATATGCCTCCCTCTCTCTTTCACATTTCCATAACGCTATTCCCCCCCCCCCCCCCTCTCTCTCTCTATATATATATATAAATATATATGCCTATAAACCCCATTTTCTCTGACTGCACTAATAATACTTAAACCCATACCCCCTACCCCGATCTCTATCTCTTTCTCTCTCGTAACCACCCTCCTCCTCCTACCCCTAACCACCCACAACCTCCTTCCACACACACCTTGGATCTCTCTCTCTCTCTCTCTCACACACACACACAAACACACACACACACACACACACATATACTCCTCAAGGTAACCGTAACCCCACCCCTCTCTCTATCTCCCCCAACCCCCTAACACCTCCCTCTCTTTCCCTAACCCACCTCCTATTATACGTAGAAATAAACACCCCCTCCTCCCATATCTCTATCTATCTCTCCTACACCCTGTACACACTCCTCCTCCCCACCCCTAATCACCCACACCCTCCCCCCCTTTCCACCACTCTCTCTCTCTCTCTTTATATATATATATCCAATCCCACCCTATACCCCCATTCTCTTTATATTACCTAATACTCCCTGAACCCTTAACACCCCCTTCCCCTACCAAAATATCTATCTCATTCTCTCTTGAAACCTCACTCCACCCCCTACCCCTAATCACCCTCACACAAAACCCCTCGCCCCCAACTCTCTCTCTCTCTCTCTCTCTCTCTCTCTAACCACCACTCATCTCTCCCTCTCTCACCTAATTCCCTAACACCCGCTGCCCCCATCATTCTCTATCTCTCTATCACACACACATAGCCTACTCCTACCCCTTACAAATAATACCCCCCCCCTCTCTCCCCTCCTCTTCTTAACCTTTACCAAATCTGCTATCTCACTCTCTCACCCTGCTAGTCCTCCCACTACCTATATCACCCCCTCCTCCCCCCCTCCTCCTCTTCTCTTTCTCTCTCTCTCTACCCTACTCCACTTACACCTAACCCCCACTCCTTTGTCTCTCCCATAGCTCCCTAACACCCCCACCCTCTGTCTCTCAAACACTCTCACTATTGCTAACCCAGTCTCTCTCTCCTTAACCCCTCATACTCTCCATAAACTTATCTCTCTCCTTCTCTCCCTCTCTTGTATCCTCTACCATATACACCTAAACCCCCCCGCCCCCCCCCCCCCTCTCTCTCTCTCTATATATAACCCTTAATAAGCCCTCTCTCACTCTCTCTTCCCCCTTCTCTTCCCCCTATCCCTAACACCCATCCTCAATCTCTCACACTCTCACTACCCTTAACCACCCCTCTATCACCTTAACCCCACTCATACTCTCCATAAGAATCTCTCTCTCTCTCTCCATTAATATCCCTCCCCTTAACCCTCTTTTTTGATCTATCTCTCCTAATACTCCCTACTACTTATCGTGCACCCCTTTCTCTACCCCGAAAACATAATACCCCTCATTCTCTATGTATGTATATCTCTTTGTGAAAGACACACACCCTACTCCTCCCCTTATGACCAACTCTCTATCCCTCTCTAAGACTTAGTAACACCCTCTATCACTATCTCACCACCCTACTCCAAGCTCTACCTTTAACCTCCCTCCTCTCTCTCTCTCTCTAATGCTTACTAAATCCCTCTCTCATTATCTCTCTTCTGTACTCCATATACACCTAATCCCCACCCCTCTCTCTCTCGACCTCGTAAAAGTCCCACCCCTCTCTTTAACTCTCACTACTCCTAACATTCGATTCTCTCTCCCTAACCCTACTTTTCCCCACCTCTCTCTCTCTCTCTCCTATTCCCCTAACCCTAACCCTCTCTCTCTCTCTCCACTCCCACCCTATACCCCCTTTCTATGTAACTTCCCTAATCATAACTCAATCCCTATCCCCCCACCCTAATATCTATCTCTTTCTCTCTCACAACCACCCTTCTTACCCTAACCTTATCATCCAAACCCCCCATAAAATTGTGCCCGGCCTCTCTCTCTCTCTCTTGTCTACTCCACCTACCCCAAAATGCACCCCTTTATCTCCCCCCTACTCCCTAACATCCCCCTCTATTTGACACACACTGTCACTATCCCTAACCCCTCATCTCTCTCCCTAGTGCACCTCCTAATCTAACTACCAATAACCACCACCCCTCTCTCTCCCATACCCCCCTACCTGTAAACCCATCTCTCTCTCTCCCTCTAGTAATCCCCCTTCCCATACCACTTACTCACACACCCTCTCTCCTCACTCACACTCTCACTACCCCTAACTTCCTTCTCTCTCCCTATCATCACTCATACTCTCTCTCTCTCTCTGTCTCTAACACACACATATACACACTTATACTCCTCCACCTAAGCCTAACCCCCACCCCCCCTCTCTCTCTCTCCCAATCCTAAAACAACCCCATCCATCCAAGTTCCATCTCTGTCTCTCTCACACACACACACATATGGACACACACACTACCATTCACCTCCCATTGCATCCAACCCCCCTCCTCATTCTCTCTCCCTCTTTGCCATCCTCTCCCTAACCCTTATTAACCCCCTCTCTCACTCTCTCAACCCCCTACCACCCCTTACCTATAACACCCCCTCCACCTCTCTCTCTCTCTCTCAATCCATTACTAACCCCCTCTCTCAGTCTCTCTCTACCATACACCTAACCCTTTTCCCTTTCTCTCTCTCTGGTGAACCACCTAGCACCACCCCTTTATGTCTCTCACACTCAAAATCCCTCGCCACCCCTCTCTCACCCTAACACCACTCATACACCTAATCTTGTTTCTCTCTCTCTCTCTCTCTCTCTCTCTCTCTCTCTCTCTCCTATTCCTCCTCCCCTTATCCCTATCTCTCTATCTATCTCTTATAATACCCCCACTACCACTTACCACTGACCCCTCTCTCTTCCCCCCAACACCCTAACAGCCCCCACTCTCTCTCTCTCTATCTATCTATCTCACACACTTGCACACACTGTACTCCTCCACTTATCGCTAACCCTCACTCTATATCTCTAACCTTTACAAACACCCTCTCTCACTCTCTCACCACCCTAATCCAAGTCCTACCTTTAACCCCCCCTCCTCTCTCTCTCTCTCTCATTCTTACTAACCCCCTCTCTCACTCTCGCTCTCCCCTACTCCTCCTTCTACACCCTAACCCAAAACCAAACCTCTCTCACCCAACACCCCCATATATATCTCACTCTCACTACCCCTACCTCCCCATTCTCTCTCTATGTAACCTCCCTCCACTCCACCCTCTCTCTCATATTTCCCTAACCCTAAACACCCTTATCTATATCTCTATGCCCCCACCTTATAAATCCCCTTCTCTCTAACTGCACTAATAATCCCTTAACCCTACACCCTCCTACCCTGATCTCTATCTATTTCTCTCCTACAACCACCCTCCTCCTCCTACCCCTAACCTCGCACACCCTTCTTCCACACACTCCCCTAGATCTCTCTCTCCCTCTCTCTCTCTCTCTCACACACACACACACACACACACACACAGACACACATAACTACTCCCCAACCTACCCCTAAACCCACCCCTCTCTCTCTTTCTCCCCCAACCCCGTAACACACTCTCTCTCTCACACATTATCATTACCCATAACCCCCACTCTCTTTCCATAAACAAAATCTTACTATCCCTACCAATAACCACCCCCTCCTCCCCTATCTCTCTCTCTACCTCTCCTACTCCCCCTACACCCTCCTTCTGTCCCTTGATAACCCACACCTTCCCCCCATGGTGACCTGATTCTCTCTCTCTCTCTCTCTTATCCCACCTATACCCCCATTCTCTCTAACTTGCCTAATATTCGCTAAACCCTTACACTCCATCCCCCACCGAAATATGTATCTCATTCTCTCTTGAAACCTTTCTCCTCATCCTATTCCTAATCACCCTCACACAAAAACCCTGGCCCCCCCATCTTTATCTCTCTCTCTCTCTCTCTCTCTCTCTCTCTCTCTCTCTTTCTCTCTCCCCTTGTACTACTCCACCTAATTCTAACCTACACCCCTCTCTCCCTCTCTCGCCCAATTCTATAACATCCCCTTCCCCCATCATTCTCTATCTTTGCATCACACACACACAACCTACTCCATACAACTAACCCCCCCTCCTCTCTCTCTCTCTCTCTCTCTCTCTCTCTCCCATATTCCTCCTAATTCCTACTAATCTCCATCTCTCCATCTCTTGTATACTCCACCATATAAGCCTAAAATCACCCCTCTCTCTCTCTCCCCCAACACCCTAATAACCCCCCTTTCCTCTGTGTGTGTGTGTGTGTGTATATATATAACTCTTACTAAGCCACTCTCTCATTCTCTCTTCCCCATACTCCTCCCCCTACCCTTAACATCCATCCTCTATCTCTCACACTCTCACTACCCTAACCACCCCTCTCTCACCCTAATCTCACTCATACTCTCCATAAAACCCTCTCTCTCTCCCCCTAACCCATATTTCTATCTATCTCTCCTAATCCCCCCTATTACCTACCATGCACCCCTCTCTAACTACCCCAACAATATAACACACCTCATTCTCTCTCTCTCTCTCTATCTCACACACACAAACACACCCTATTCCTCAATTTACAACTAACCCTCTCTCTTTCTCTAACCCTTACTAACACCCTCTCTAAATATATCACCACCCTACTCCAAGCTCTACCTTTAACTCCCCTCCCCCCCTCTCTCTCTTTAATGGTTACTAACTCCCTCTCTCACTATCTCTCTTCCCTACTCGATGTACACCTAAGCGCCACCACCCTCTATCCTAACCTCATAATAACCCCCCCATATCTAACTATTACTACCCCTAACACTCCATTCTCTCTTCCTAAATATACTTTTCCCCACCCCTCTCTCTCCCATTCCCCTAACCCTAACAATTTCTCTCTCTCTCTCTCTATCTCGCTCTCTCTCTCTCTCTCTCTGCTCCCACTTTATACCTCTGTTCTCTCTAAATTCACTAGTCATAACTAAATCCCTATCCCTAGACCCTAATATCTATATCTTTATCTGTTTAAACAACCCTCCTCCCCCTAACCTTAATCATCCACACCCTCCATACACTCGTCCCTCCTCTCTCTCTTGCATACTCCACCTACCCCAAAATGCACCCCTTTATCTCTCCCCTAACCCCCTAACACCCTCCTCTCCATGACACACACACTGACAATACCCCTAACCCCTCTTCTCTCTTCCTAATGCACCTCCTAATATACCTACCCATAATCCCCTCCTCTCTCTCTCTCCTCCCCCTACCCATAAACCCATCTCTCTCTCTCTCTCTCTCTCTCTCTTGTAAACCCCCATCCCCTACCACTTACAATCCCCCCTCTCTCTTTCTCTCTTTTCCCCCAACCAATACCCCCCTTCTATCTAACTTCCCTAATGATCCCTTAAACCCGACCCATCCCCCCATCCTGATCTTTATCTCTTTCATTTCCTACCAATAACTACCCCCTCTAACCCTCTATCTATATCTCTACTATTCCTCTAAGTATGCCTACCCCCTCTCTATCTCTCCCTAAACCACCCCCTAAAACTTACCTCTCTCTCCCTCTTTCTCTCTCTCTCTCTCTATATATTTGGCCCCACCCTATATCCCCCATTCTCTCTAAATTCCCTAATATTCCCTAACCATTACACCCCCTCTCCACACCACAATATTCATCTTATCTACCCTAAATATCCTCCTCCCGCAATCCCTAGTCACAAACACCCTGCCCCCTTCCCCCCCAAATCTCTCTCTCTCCCCTACTCCCCCTCCCCATACAACTTACTACCCCCTATATCTCTACCCCCACCCTATACTCTCCCTTATTTATAATTTCCCTAATACTCCCTAAACCCATACCCCTTCCATGACATTAATCTCTATCCCTTTATCTATCCTAAAAGTTCTCCTCCCCAAACCACTCTCCCTACCCTAATCTCTATTTGTTTCTGTCCCCCAAACCTCCTCCTACCTCCTACCCCTAATCACCCACTCCCTCTGATTGCCCCTCCTCCTCTCTCTCTCTCTCTCTCTCTCTCAACCCCCAAAACAACCCCCTACTGCCTCCATTCCCTCTCTCTCTAACACACACATATACACCACCCTTTTAATCCTAGTGCCTCAAACCCCCATTCTCCATCGCTCCCTCCCTCCCTCTCTCTCTCTCCCCCCTCTCTCTCCCTAATGTTTAATAACCCCTCACTCTCTCACCACTATAATAATCCCCTACCTAAAACAACCCCTCAACCTCTCTCTATTTCTCTCTCACTCCCTCCCCCCTAACCCTTACTAACCCCCTCTATCACTCTCTCTCTACCTTACTCAACCTACAACTAACCTCTATCCCTCGCTTGCCATGTGAACCCCCTAGCACCTCGCCTTTATCTCTTTCACACTCTTACTATCCCTATCCACCCCTCTCTCACCCTAACCCAACTCATACACTCCCTGATACCCTCCCCCATATCTCTCCAACTCAACCTTCCCCTAAACCCCACTCTCTATATGTCCCTCCTAATACTCCCCTCTACCACTTACCACCCACCACTCTGTCTCTCTCTCTCTCTCTCTCTCTCTCCCAACACCCTAAAAACCCCTTCTCTTATCTCTTTATCTCACAAATGTGCACACAACCTACTCCACCCATCTCGACTAATCCTTTCTCTCTCTCTCTCTGACGCTTACTAACACCCTCTCTCTCTCTCTGACCACCCTACACCAAGCCTTACTTTTAACCATCTCCTCTCTCTCTCTCTCTAATGCTTACTAACACCCTCTCTCACTCTCTCTCTCCCCTACTCCTCCATCTATACCTAACCCCCACCCCTACCTCTGTCTCCTACCCCATAAGACCCACCCTCTATCTCTCACTCTCACTATCCCTAATCACCCACTCCCTCTTTCCAACTTCACTCTCCCCCCACTCTCTCTCTTCTACTACCCTAACCCTTACCCTATCTTTCTCTCTCTCTCTTCCCCCACCATATATCTACATTTATCTCTAACTACTCTAATAATCTATAAAACCATACCCACACCGTGATCTCTCTCACATTCTCTCTCTTAACCTTCCTCCTCCACCTACCCCTAATCACAAATTGCCTCCTTCCACTCACCCCCTAGCTCTCTATCTCTCTCTCTCTATCTCTCTCTATTTCTCTCTCTCTCTACTCCTACACCTACCCCTAACCCCATATCTCTCTCTGCCCTGAAACCCCCTAACACCCCCTTCTCTCTCTAACACTCTCACTACCATTAATCCCCACTTTTTCTCCATAATCCCATCCTACTCTCCCTATCCATAACCACCTCCCTCTCTCTCTCTCCTACTCCTAGTACACCTAAGACTCTCTCTTTCTGTTTGTATGTCCCAATCCCCCTTCCCCTACCACTTACCACCCCCACTCTCTCCCCTAACCCCCTAACAAACACATTCTCTCTCACTCACAAACACACTCTCACTACTCCTAACTGCTCCTCTCTCTCCCTGTCATCCCTTATACTCTCCCTTCCTATTCCCCTCCCTTTCTCTATCACAAACACACCACCTATGCCTCTCCCCACCAATAACATCTCTCTCTCTCTCTCTCTCACACACACACTTACTAACCCCCTCTCTCATTCTATCATCCCCTACTCCTCTCCTTACCTTTAAGACCCCTTCCTCCCTCTCTCTCTATATTTCTATCTATTTATCTCGTAGCCTCTTCCCCCCAATATTTACTAACCCTTTGTTTCACTCTCTCTCTAACCTACTCAAACTTTTCATAAACCCCATCCCTCTCTCTCTCTCTCGTAACCCCCTAACACCCACACCCTTTATCTCTTAGACACTCTCACTACCGCTAACCACCCCTATCTCTCTGTAACCTAACTCATAGTCTCCCTAACCCTGCTCATACTCCCTTTAATCTCTCTCTCTCTACACCCACAATATAACCCCCATTCTCTTAAATTTCCCTAATTCTCTCTAAACACCTACCTCTCCCCCCACCCCTATATCTATTTCTTTCTCTCCCACAACTCCCTTTCTCCCCTACCCCTAATAACCTACACAATCCCCCACTCACCCATTGACTCTCTCTCTCTCTCTCTCTTTACCCCCAACATATACCATTCCTTCTCTCTAACTTCCTTGATATTAAGAAAGCCCATACACCCATCCCCTCATACTGATATGTATCAATTTCTTTCCCCAAAAACCACTCCCTTTACCCTTAATCACCCACACCCTACCCCCCTCTTCCCCCAACTCTCTCTCTCTCCATCTTTTCACCAAATCTATACCCCTCGATTTCTCTCTAACTTTTCCAATATTCCATAAGCCAATACACCCCTCTCCCCACTATGATATATATCTCTTTATCTCCCCAAATCCCCCCTACCCCTCCCATAATCACCTACACACTCTCCCGTTGTCCTCAAACTCTCTCTTTATTTGCATTATTCTCCTCCACCTGGAACTAACCAACACCCCTCTCTCTCCCTCTCTCCTAATGATATAATACTCCTTGAGGCCCCCATTCTCTATCTCTCTCTCCCTCTCACACACACATTACTCATCCCCCTACCACTACTCTCCCTCTCTCTCTCTATCTTCCCTCATCTCCCTAACCCTCACTAGCCCACCATCTCTCTCTCTCTCTCTCTCTCTCTCTCTCTCTCTCTCTCTCTCCCTCCCTCCATCCTATCTACTCCACCTAGCCCTAAACCCACCCCACTCTCTTTCCCCCACCATGCTAATACCCCCTACTCCCTCCCTTCCTCTCTCTCTCCCCCACCCCCCTCTCTCTCTCCCCACCCTTACTAACCCCCTCTCTGACTCTCTCTCTCTCTCTCTCTCCCATACTCCTCCATCTAAACCTAAAACCCACCTCTCTCCTTCTCTCCCCAACCCCTAACACCCCCCATCCCCTCTCTCTATATCCTAACACTAGAACACCCCTCTACCACCCTCTATCCCACCCTCTCTCTCTCTCTCACACACACATAGACACACATAGAACCCTTATTCTTTCCCTACCTACAATCCCCCTCCTCTCTCTCTCTCTCTCTCTCTCTCCCCTCTTCTTGTCTAACCCTTATTAATTCCCTCCATGACTCTCTCACCCTCCTACTCCTCCCACTACCTCTATCACCCCCCACCTATATCACCCCCTCTAGATCTCTCTCTCTCTCTCCCCACTAACCCTTACCAACCCCCTCTCTCACTATATCTACACTACTCCTCTAGCTATACCAAACACGTGACCCTCTCTCTCTCTCTCCCCCAAGCACCCTAATACACCCCTCTCTCTCACATAGTCTCACTGCCCCTAAAAAAACCCTTTCTCATACTAACTCAACTCACACTCTCACTAAGCCCCTCTCTCTTTCTCCTACTCCCCATACCCTAACCCCCTCTCTCTATCTCTCTCTTCTAATCCCCCCTACCACATACCACCCACCCCTCTCTCTCCACTAATAGCCTAAAATCCCGTATTCTCTCTCTATCACACACACACACACACAAAAATAACCTACTCCTCCCCTTACGACTAATGTACACATTATCTCCCTCTCTCTAACTCTTACGAACGTCCCCTCTCACTCTCTTGACACACTATTCCAAGCCATATCGTTAACCACCCCTCCTTTCTCTCTCTCTCTAATGTTTATTGATCCCCCCTCTCTCTCTCTATATATATATATCAATCACACACACACACACACACACCTATACTCCTCCACCTACCCATAACCCTCACCCCTCTCTCACTCTCTATCCCCCTCACTCTCTCTCTCTCTCTATATATATATCTATCACAAAAAAAAACACACCTATACTCCTCCACCTACCTATAAAAATTACCCCTCTCTCTCTCTACTAACACCCAAACACTCCTTTCCACCTCCCCTATTCCCTCTCTCTCACACATGCCCATGAAAATTCTCCCCCCTACTTCCAAACCCATTCCACACTCTCTATCTCTCTCCCATCCTCTCCCTAACCTTGACTAACCCCCTCTCTCACTCTCTCACCCCTAATCCTTCCCCTACCTCTAACACCCCCTCCACCAATCTACCTCTCTCACTCTCTCTCTCCACCTCTCCTTCTCCCTCTCTCTCTCTCTCTCTCTCTCTCTCTCTCTCTCCTCTCCCCCCCTAACAATTTCTAAATGCCTCTCTCACTCTTTGTCTACCATACTCCTCCAAAGCCCCTCTCTATATCATAAGCTCCTCACACTTTCCCTCTATCTCTCTAACTACCCCTAACCACCCCTCTCTCACCCTAACACTACTCATACTCTCCATAAGTCCCATTATATATATATCTCTTTCTAACTCCCCCTCCCCTACCCTCCTCTTTCCATTTGTCTCTCACAATCCTGCCTTCTACTTACCACCGACCCCTCTCTTTCTTACCCAACAAAATAACACCCCTCATTCTCTCTTTATCTCTCCCACATAAACCAAACACCTCCCCTTACCAATAACTCTCTCTTTCTCTTGCATAAACCCTATGCCTCCCCTTACCACTAACTCGCTCTCTCTCTAACCCTTACTAACACCCTCTCTCACTCTCTCAACACCCTATGCAAGGCCCTACCTTTAACCCCCATACTCTCTCCCTCTCTCTAATGCTTACTAAATCCCTCTCTCACTTTCTCTTCCCTACTCCACGTACACCTAAGCCCCACCCATTTCGCTCCCAACACCTTAAAACCTCCCCCCTCTCTCTAAGTGACACTACTCCTAAATCTCACTTCCCCTAACACTCCATTCTCTCTCACTAACCCTCCTCTGCTCCCCATCTTTCTCAAATTATCCTAACCCTAACCTTCAATTTTGACCCTCGTTGTGATCCCACCCTATGCCCCCTTCTCTCTAATTGCCCTAATCATCACTAAATCCCTATCCCCCCATCCTAATAACTATCTCTTTCTCTCACACAACCACCCTCTTCCCCATAGCCTTAATCAACCACACCCTCCATACACTCACCCCCCCTCTCTCTATCTCTCGTCTACTCCACCTACCCCCAAAATGACCCATTTATCTCTCCCCCAAGCCCCTAATACCCCTTTATCTCTTACACACACATTGTCACTATCCCTAACCCCCTTCTCTCTCCCTAACCCCCTGTTAATCTCCCTACCCATAACCACCCTGTTTATCTCTCTCTCTCTCTCTCTCTCTATCTCTACCCCTAAACCTCCCTCTCTCTCTTTCTCTCAAGTAATCCCCCTTCTCCTACCACTTACAATACCACCTATCTTTCTCTACTTTCCCCCCCACCCAATACCCCCTTTCTCTCTAACTTCCCTAATGGTCCCTAAACCCCTACTGCTCCCCCCCACTCTGATCTTTGTCTCATTCAATCCCTAGAAATAAAAACCCTCTCTGTCCCTTTGTCTCTATCTCTCCTACTCCCACTACCCCTAACCCTCTCTCTCTATCTCTCCCTAATCCATCTGCATACAACTTACCTCCCCCCATCTCTCTCTCTCTCTACAATAACCTTATAAACCCCATTCCCTCTAACTTCCCTAATATTCCCTAGAACACTACACCCCCTCTCCCCACAATGATATCCATCTCTTTATCTCCACTAAACCTCCTCCTCCCCCTATCTCTAATCACTGACACCCTCCCCCATGCCCCCAAACTCTCTCTCTCTCTCTCTCTCTCTCTCTCTCTCTCTCTCGTATCCTCTCCGTAACTCTAACTATTCCCCTCTCTCATTATCTCACCCCATACACCTCCCACTAACTCTCTCTCTCTCTCTCTCTCTCTCTCTCTCTCTCTCTCTCTCTCTCTCTCTCTTCCCCCTAAAACTTACTAACCCTCTATCTCACATTCCTTACCCTACTCCTCCACCTACACCTAGACCCCACCCCTATCTCTCTTCCCCAACACCATAACAGCCATGCCTCTCTTTCACTCCCCAAAACCCCCTCCTCCCCCCTACCCCTAATCATCCACACCCTCCCCCATCCCCCCCCAACTCTCTCTCTTTCTCTCTCTGCCCCTCTCTTTCTCCTATATCCCCCCCTCTCTCTCTATCACTACCACACACACACTACCCCTATAACCCTCCACCTACCCCTAATCCTCACCCCCTCTCTCTCTCTCATCTAACCCGTAAACACCCCCTCGTTCCGTCCTCTCTCTCTCTCACATCCCCTTCACCTCCCCTACCTCTAAACCCCCCTCCTCACTCTCTCTTTCTCCTACTTCAACTCCAATAACCCCCTCTCTCTATCTCTCTCTCTCCTACTCCCCCTACCACATACCACCCACCCCTATCTCTCTCCCCCAATAGCCTAACATTCCATGTCCTCTCTCTCTATCACACACACACAAACACCTTACTCCTCCCCTTATGACTAATGTACACACACTCTCTCTCTCTCCAAATCTTGCTAACACCCCCTCTCACTCTTTGAACACACTACTCCAAGTCCTACCATTAACCACCCCTCCTTGCTCTCTCTCTCTAATGCTTACTAATCCCCCCCCCTCTCTCTCTATATATATCTCTGTCACCAACAATCACACACCTATAATCCTTCACCTACTCATAACCCTCACCTCTCTCTCTCTCTCCTAACACCCAAACACCCCTTGTTGCCTCCCCCATTCTCTCTCTCTCTCACACACAAAATACCCTTATCCCCCCTACTTCCAACCCCCCTCCCCACTCTCTCTCTCTCCCATCCTCTCCCTAACCCTGACTAACCCCCTCTCTCACTCTCTCACCCCGTACTCCTCCCCCTACCTATGACACCCCATCCACCTCTCCTTCCCCCCCTCTCTCTCTCTCCTCTTCCCCCTAACAATTTTTAAACCCCTCTCTTACTCTCTATCTACCATACTCCTCCACTTACACCTAGTCTTGAGGCCCCTCTCTATCTAGTAACCTCCTCACATTTTCCCTCTCTTTCTCTCTCACTACCCCTAACCACCCCTCTCTCACTATAACACCACTCATACTCTCCATAAGCCCCCTTCTCTCTCTCTCTCTGTCTGAATTCCCCTCCATTAAGCCCCTCTTTGTATTTGTCTCTCATAATCCCCCTACTACTTACCACCCACCCCTCTCTCTCTCACCCAACAAAATAATACCCCTCATTCTCTCTCTCTCTCCCACATATAAACCAAATGCCTCCCCTTACCACTAACTCTCTCTCTCTCTAACCCTTACTATCACCCTCTCTCACTCTCTCAATATCCTATTCACGAACCTACCTTTGACCCTCATACTCTCTCCCTCTCTCTAATGCATACTAACTCCCCCTCTCACTCTCTCTTCCCAACTCCATGTACACCTAATCCCCACCCCTCTCTCTTTAAGTCTCATTACTCCTAACTCTCACTACCCCTAACACTCCATTCACTCTCACTAACCCCTCTCTACCCCCCCTCTCTCTCATATTCCCCTAAATCTAACCTTGTCTCTCTCACTCTCTTTGTGCTCCAACTCTATGCCACCCTTCTCTCTAACTTCCTATTGTTACTGCAACATCCCCCCAAATTTTTTTGTAAATATTAGGGTCCCTCCTTTTAATTTGTCTTGAAGCTTGATTTTGTTCAATCTTAGCTACTTCTCTTTTCAAAATTTTCTTAAGTATTGATTCTTTCCGATTTTTTTTGATATTTTAGCTAAGGCATTTCTTTTCCCTATCTTTAACACAACGCGCACTTTTAATGTGTAAGTATGCGCTAAAGGCGCAATTCACATGTTTAACTTTGCGCCAGAAGGTGCAAGTTTTTGGGTCTTGACTTTACCATTGATGTGCTAACAAATCTCTTAAATCACTGCCTTCCCCGCAATCTTTAAACATAAAATCTGCGTCAAATCGGCTCTTCCACCCCTAGTGCAAAACCTAACCCTGAAGTCCCCGCCATTTGCACATAGTTTAACCTGAAATCACCGCTAAGTCTTCAAGCCCTTTCACTTTACCATTGGCACATCTTTTAGGCACAAAACCTGACCCTAAGATAACCGCTATCATCACTTTCCTTAAAAAATCTTGCCTTCATCTCATCTTTTGGGCGCAAAACTTAATGATAGCTCCCCCGTCATAGTCGATAGCTCTTCGCTTAATAGTGCCGCTGTATCAATCCCACGCCATCGCAAGTCTGGAGCATAAAAATGTCGTTCGATGCCATTTAATATGCCTCTAGTTGGGTTGCTGAAGACATTTAACACGGCTTGTGTGGCATTAATGCACTTCTGCACTGAGCCTTGTGCCCACCAAACACACATTAATCCACCCGTGGGGAATTAACTCTTCCCCTATATACGCATCAAATGGAGTTTCAAATGGAACATTGTTCTCAAGTTGAGAAATCTTCTAGAATCAGATAGTGGACATTTTTTCAGTTCCTTATTCGCCTGGGTAGACACATAGACGACGGAAGACCATTTCGAAAGCACCAGGTAGGCACTCTCCTCCTCCATTTGCTTGTTACAAGAAATGACTCCATTTGAGGCTATCTTTTGACAGTTTAAAAGATGAAATATGTCTCATTCACAGTTATTCGGGTCACCCACGTTGTTGTTTTGTTTCTTCTTGGCTATACACTCTGTGTGTTTTCCCTGTAGGCCCTTAAACACTACGTCGCTATGCCAATTTCGGTGCAGACTTGTAATAACCTCCTTCGCGTATGCAACGCCATTCATCCCACTACCTGTAAGATTGTTATCAAAAGGAAACTGTATCCTGAAACGTCAAACCAAGTTGCCTTCCTTTTGAGTGCTTTCAAGAGCCATTATGGCAAGACTGCGTCCTCTTGGCTCTGTGTTACATGCCACCAATGAGAAATACCACCCCATAACGTAGGATGAAAACCCCGCCAACGACTACAATGTTGCATTCGTCTGATGCGTAAGCGTTAAGTCAAACTTCTAATCAAATAACCCCTGCACTAGTGAACAGTAACGTGTGTTGGTCTTCTGCCTCCTACCTCAATGGCATTTCCCATGTAATTCCAAGTTAGCACTTATGCAACAACTCTGTTTTTCAAGTCATTAATGAATAAGACGAATGGCCACTTCAGTTTTATTTTGTAGATACTTACTGTTAAATTGTTACATGGATTTTGTATGTCATTTTAAGTTGCTGCCATCTTTCTAAAGGATGTTTAAATTGAAGGACTTACATGCAGTTGTTTATTAATCACTTTGAATACTAGGTGATGTCTGTGGGGTTAATTGCTTATGAATATGCCAAACTCTTTATTTGTGCTACCTCATTGACACAGGTTTGACATGCATAGAAGGTCTGCAAGGAAGAAGGCCGCACAAAAGGTAGAGTCAGATTCAGACGTGGAGATCCTACTAGATACCTCACTTGAAACCATGTTCAGTGACACACAAGCTACCACCAATGTACCCCCAGGAAGCTCTGCCCTAGAGTTTTAGTGGGGTGACTTATATAGATTCATCAGAGATCAGAACTACCCTAATGCCCCCCTAGAAGATACTTTGGTATACGCAAACATCCAGAAATCTTGTATCCATAAGGCAACAACTCGACCTAAGTTATTTCCATGTTTCGAGGTCCTTGGCTAGTTGATCCCTCACGTCAAAATTGACACCAGGTTCATAAATGAGAAGAATGCAATGAATCTAGCATCATTCACACCTGAACATATCACAGCCACTTACAGATTGCCCCCAGCAAGATCTTATTTAGACGATAATTGGATAGAAGAACACCCCATGGACCCTCTAGTCTCTTTTAGGAAGATGACAACAGCTGACAAACAAATAAGGCAAAGGAAGACCAATGAATATGAAAGCAACCTTCTGAAAACACCCTATAGACTCATTGTTTTGATGCTGATCCGGATCGTCGGCATGCCTAATGGTAATATCTTAAAACTGGGTTGGGTACCTATAATATTCCATGTAGCCATGTCATGTACCATTTTCAATTAAGCTGATATTATTTCAGAAGTCCTAGAATGACAGTTAACTGCTTCCCAAGGAGGAATGACTCAAAAGAAAGCAGGCTTCTTTATGTCTTCCTATTTGATAGATTGTCTGTTGAGCAAGCACACCTTCCCAGAATTGGGTTGTTCATGGAATATAAAGGAGACACCTCTCTTCATAGCCTATCAACCCACATGGGCTAGCAAGTACGCAAATTATTACAAACAAGTTTGTGAGAAATTCATCATGCCCTTATATCAACTTATTTTTGTAGAGGAACCAAATTGCATGTCGGAGAACGCTATGCCCGTCATCGAAGCATTTGGTGATTATTACTACACCCAAGAAGGCACCTACATCCGCATGAGTGGAGGATCCATAGCTCCATTTCTGCTTCCCAGATATGCTACAAATTTTGTGATACATAGGGAAGTTGTAAGGAAACTCTTCAATGTTGGTGGAATCAGTGGGATCCTCACTGAAAAGAAGAAAGGGATATATCCGCCAATGCCTTTCACTATCGGCACATACATCCTTCCAAGGGCAAAAGAGGGAGAAAATTATGTTCAATATTTGGAGATCTTTCATTTTGGTACAAAGTTTTTCAAAAGGCATGACCCTTGCGGCAGGGTCGCTGGACATGTTAGTGATGTCAGAACTTCCTTTGAATACACCCATCTTGTTGACCAGAAAGAAGAATTCTTCTATAGCGCCAGAAACTTAACAGAATTGGGAAAGCACTACAAGAAGAAAGGTGGGAAGAGTTCTTCCCGCAAGCCTTTTGGTCTGATACAACTGGAGCAAGAGGTAGCAACATCCCAAGCCGGGAGTTCAAATGACATGGAACTTGAAGAAGGTGACAGAATCCTATAGGAGCAGGCTGTCAAACAACACCAAGATGAAGAAGCTGCAAGGCTTCAAAATGAACGGCTTGCCAAATTGCAACAAGAAGAGGCAGCAAGGATTGAACAAGAAGAAGAAACAAGAATTTAGCAAGAGCAAGCTATTAAGTTGTAGCAAGAAGAGGAAACTGTTAGAATCCAAAAGGATCAAGAAGAAAGAACCTTGTTGGAAGAAGCAAACAGGATAAAAGCGGTGCTAGCCAAAAGGCTAGAGAAAGAGGAAGCTGCTAAAATCCAACAGGAGTAGGAAGCAAATGCTTTGAGAGAAGAGGAAAATAGAATCCTCCAAGAACAAACTACTAAATTGTAAGAAGAAGAAGAAGGAAGTATCTTGTTGGAGGAAGCAGAAAGATTGCAAGTAGAGTTAACAGAGTTAACATAAAGACAAGAAAAGGAAGAAACCGAAAAAGATACGGAACAAAACCCATCTAGTCCACGGGCCATGCACTTAGGTATGTCAAAGATAGAACAACCAGGGATAGCTCATGAAGGGGTTGTTTTTATTGAAGAACTGGCACTGACCCCATACAACCCCAGAAAGCAACGCCAAGTGGCCAACCTGGATTCCATCTATTTTCATGAACAGAAGAGGGATATTATTGAAAGAAGAGTAAGGAAGATGGAGATTGGGGAGGACTTATATAAATTCAGAGTATCAGATACCACACTTGTCCAAGGGACCAACATCGATCCTTCATTCCATGCGAGATACACTGAAGCGTCAACCCAGGCAAGTAAAGCTAATATCGATCGGTTAATTGAAACTGTTAAGAACTACAGAGAGCTGTGCTTCAAGATAAAAGCTGATAGGAAGAAGGAGGTATTAGAAAGCAATGAACTAAAAAGGAAATACAAAGAGCTCGTAGAAGAGAAAGAAGAAACCACTTCGAAATCCCTACAGCTTGAAAATGAGAAGAATTCATTGGAAATGCAACTAGCAATTTCAAAAGATGAGCAAAAGGACTTGAAAATTCATGTATCAGAGCTGGAAAGACTAATACAAGAAAAGAATGAGCTATTGGAATAACTCAAAGAGTCCATTGAAAAGAGGCAGGATCTGTCCACCTTTTACAGGCAGTCCTGTGACATGGAAGAGAGGATTCATCAATTGTTGGTACTAATTTCTGAAGAGGTCTTTGGGATGAAAGAAATGATTACAAAGTTGACAATCCTTGAGGCTGAAGTGCTTCAAATTAAAGACAGGCATGCACAACACGTGGTCAAGATCAAGTAGCAGTCTGAATGGAGAAAGGGAAGATCAGGTTTTCCCTCAAATCTGCGTGCCTTAACCGATGAGGAACTGGATATAGATATAGGAGTCCTCGAATTTTATAGATATTGTGGCAACAGATTAAGTGTTGAAATTCAGAAGATAGTAAAAAAGTGCTATGTTATCTCTTCCAAGATCCAAGAAGCCCACGAGACATGTCAGATGCCTTTGCCACAGGGTATTTTTGAGTTTCCTGAAAGAGACCAGCGCATGACGGAGTTGAAGAATAATTTGGATGTCGATTTGGGTTAGTCAACAAAGATAGAGGCTATATCCTCAGAAGACCTTAATCAGTTCATTGGGAAGATTGTTGTCCACACTCACTTTCTGGAAATTTTTGCAAAGAAGACCGCAATAGGGACAGCCACCATCAAATCAGGTTTGTGCAAGCACAAGATAGCATGGAATGTGACAATATCATTAAGAGGGAAAACCATTGTGATGGAAATTAGACAGTGGGAAAGCTACATTGAAAAGGAAGATAAAGCAGCACAAACAAGAGAGCCTGTTGAAAAGGGCGAGCAAATAACAGAAGAGCGACCCAATGAGTCAGCAAAACCATGTGGGCTATAGTTTGCCTTATTATATTTTGGGGAAAATAAGCTGTAAAGTTTCCATGTACAAAACATGCCAAAAGAAAGCTGTCCTTTATTTTGTTTTGTGGAAAGGTCCTCACGAATCATTCAATTTTGTAGTTATACACTAAATGACAAATTAGAAGGTTCCCAAATTTAGGGCACACTTCTCAGCTCAAGGAGCAATTTGTAAAGCTATATAGAGAGAGATAAAGGAAAGAGAAAGGACTTTTGGCAGGTGAAAGATTTTTCTTCCTTGTACGTGAACTATTTTACTACATGTTCCAAGAAATCGATTTTGCCTAATGAAAGCCTGGGAGAAGGCGTTTTTGCCTGGAAGATGTGTCAAATGTGTGTTGCATTATTCTTGTATCATCTGCATATTGCTGTGATATCATTCCTTGCTATCTTGAATTGTTTCTATGTAATGAATGTTCTTATATTTTCTTGTGCAAAGATGTGTTTTCTCAAATGAGTATTGGACTAGTATGATCTTTAGGTGTTTCTTTCAGCGTATTACTCATCTTTACAGTTTGCTCCGTGCAAGGATAGAATAAATTTGCTTATACAGTCTTAGATTATTTTAGGTTAATTACCTGCATTTAGCTTAGGGTACTTGCATATCATCTTTAAATAAAATACATAAACAGTGGATCAGGCTGCAACCGGTGCAAAGAACAAGAATCTTTAAATCTTATGGTAGCCGGAACCATTAACCGGACGGGTTCCCCATACCAAATGGTGAATAATCTAATTGGGACAGTTTACCGAGGAGAATCCCTTGCTGATTGATGCTACGATTTTCGAGGCATCAATATTTTTTGGTGCTAGAAGGAGGGCCACCAATGCATGGTTGATAAAGGAGACTCTTCTTTAAGAGGAGATCCAACTGGAAACCCACTTGGAATAGCACTCCTAGATAGTTCAAATCTTGAATTAACAAATCAAGAAAATCCTAACTCTGAATTTGAGAATCAAGAAACACTGTATGCTATACCTTTTGATGAAGTAGCAAAACTTAAGAAGACATACTCGTGCTTATGTTAAGCAGCTTGGTGGTTTAAACGCGATTCCTTTTCTCCCTAGAAGAAGAGCTCCTAGAAGAGAAAGACAGTGCACACACGATTCAACTCTTGTTAAGAGATTTGAAGAATTAGTAGACTTATCTTTAGAAGAAATTATAGAACCTCTTGGAGAAATAGAACTTGAAGATCCTCTAGATCTTGAAGAACTGTGCACTCCAAAGAATTCTCCACCTCATACTCCTCACGATACTCCACCAAATTCTCCACAAGGAGCCATGGCTGTACCTGCTTGAAGAGCAAGAGGAGCTTTGAACTTGGCTGGTCCTTTTCACAATCTACCTAAGAATCCTGAAAAGGTTTTGCCTAAGTATGATCCTGGGAAAGGTATTTCCGTTGAATATCACCTTAAGAGATATTACTTAGCTTTGAGCCTGTTAAATGTACAGCATGAAGACATAGTCTGCAGACTCTTCCCCTATGCTTTCGAGCCTAAGGTATCTTCATGGTAGTTTAGTTTACAAGCCAGTTCAATAGCTAATTGGGAAGATTTTGAAAACTGTTTTTAAAGAAATATGGAAATCACAAAACAGTAGCTACACTCATGAAAGAGTTGTTGTCCATCAGAATGGAAAAGAAAGAAAAGGTTAAAGAATTTAACCAAAGATTCACTACACTATTAAATAATTTTAGTGAGGCTGCTAAACTTGCAGAAGAATCTTTAGTGGAGTATTACACAACAACACTTGATCCTCCAATAGCAATGTTTGTCGAAAGAACTGAGAAAACTACCTTAACAGAAAATTTTGAAGAAGCTAGGAATGTAGAAGAAGAAGCAGATAGCATTGCTAAGCATGCTCTTGATGCAACAAGAAAACCAGCAACCACTAGGAAACCACTTCTACTTGCCAGGAATAAAGAAGAATCCTCCGTGGATATGGAAAATGTAGTCAAAATGATGCAAAAATTGTCCAATAAAATTGTAGATCTTGAAAAGGATAAGGAAGCTAGCACATCCAGGAAGCCTTTAAAACCTTTCTACAAGAAAAGGGAAGAAAACGATCAGCCTCATCCACCTATGAACAACTTTCATGTTTTAAATTTGAGTGAAGTAGGAATGGAACATTTCTACACCTTTCATCGGGAACCACACTCTGAAAAAAGTTGTCCGTAATGGATAAATTCAATGAGCTTGGTGATGAACCAGATGCTGGACTCACAAATTCCAAATCAAGATAATCCTCTTGAAGAGCAGACTCTTGAAGTTGAGGATCCCGCTCCAGATACCATTATGGTGCTGTGGGATTGGGTGCCTTTAACCAAATTGATTGAAGATGACCCTGAGGAAAGTCAAGTCTCACCTGTAAACATTAAAACTCGGAGTAAAGGTCCAGTCGCTGATCCAATTCCAAGATCAACCACACCCAAGACTAAAACCTGCAAAGAGATACCTAAAAGACACATCACAGTCATTCCACCATAACCCAAACCTAACCAAATACCTACTAAGCAGCCAACTTGGGAAATAATCCAGCAACCACAAGTAACTCTGAATCAATTAGAGGAAAATTCAATATAAAATGGGCCTTCCAAAAATAATACAAATTCCATGTCATCATGTATTATCCAATCAAAATTCTTTAAAATTAAAAAAGGGAGCACCTAAAAAAATTGGAGGAAAAAAATAAAAACTACTGTTTGGATCATATTTTCAACTTATCTCCTTGTAGGTTTATTCAAATTTCAAGCGAGAGGACTCGTTGGATCCATATTTAAAGTATGCATCCAATGAGTACCCATGTTGCATACTTTTAACAACATCCACGCCATGAAAAATAAAAAATACATTAAAAAAACGTGTTTTCTCTCACTAGAAACACGTTTTTTAATGTATTTTCAATTTTTCATGGAGTGGATGTTGTTAAAAGTATGCAACATGGGTACTTGTTGGATGCATAATTTAATTATGCATCCAACAAGTCCTCCTGCTTGAAATTTGAGTAAACCTACAAGGAGATAAGTTGAAAATACGATAAAAAAAGTAGTTTTTTTACTCTCTCTCTACTATTATTTTATTATTTTCTTATTATTTTCCTTAGGAGGCCCAGTTTTTACCCAAATTTCCTCTAATTTGAAAACTGACAATCAACCCAAAGTTGTAAAGGAGTGTGACATGGGATATGACATCATTGAAGACGTAAAGAAAGTAAAAGCTAATGTGTCTATATTTGATATGTGTAGTTTGCCTCAACAACGAAAGAAGCTGTTGCAGGCTCTCGAACCCCAATTTAGCATTTTGTTAGCAAACAGTCAAGAAGATCCCAAAATAAATGAAGCTAGCATTGACGAAAAATATAAACCCAAAACACTCCCTTTTCTTTTAACTTTTGAAATTGTTAATCACAATGTGCATAATTGTTTAGTAGATTATGTAGCTTCCTTGAATGTCATGCCATTGTCTATTTGCAAAAGGATCAATGGGCAGCCAATTCCATCCCTAGCATAGATTATTCAACTAGACAAAACTACTATTAAAGTAATTGGGGAAATGAAAGATGTGCTTATTAGGTTGTCTGCAGATTCTAGAGTGTGTCAGTTCATTGATATAATGGTAGTTGATATTCCTGAGGCTTATGGTTTGATCCTAAGCAGAGATTGGTCACTAAACTAGATGGTTATTTTACCACAGATTGGTCCCACTTATGGCTGCCCTATCAGAATAGACAAAACTAGATTAAAGTGCTAAGAGAACCGCACATGAAACAGAATGTAACTCAGCTGGAGGAAAAGAATGAATCTGTAGCTTTCTCATCTTTTGTCTTAGGGAATTATTTCTTAGAAATCGAGTCAGGTAATTATCAATCAGAAGATATCAGCAATGAATCAAACAAACAATCCGATCTCCTTCAGTTTTCTCGAATTGATAATATCGACTGTAACATATTTAACTTAGTTATTGACTTAGATGGTACAGATATTAACTTAGTTAGATCAAAGAATGTTTTTTGGATTTTGTACGTTGATGGTTCCAAAACTCAGGAAGGATCCGGAGCCAGTTGTGTTCTAATGGATCCCGAAAGGAACAAACACTTCTTGTCTTGTAGATTAGAGTTTGATTGTACTAACAATACTGGTGAATATGAAGCTTTAGTCCACGGATTAAAGAAAGCCATTTGTTTAAACATTAAATACCTAAAAGTCTTTGGTGACTCGGAACTAGTCGTCAGACAGGTAAGAGATACAATTCATTATCTTTCGCCACATTTGAAAGGCTATCAGTCTGAGGTATGCGATCTAATTACACACTTTGAAGCTTTTAATATAAAATCTATTCCTAGATTACAGAATGCTGCAGCTGATTTATTAGCTACAGTTGCTTCTAGATTAGTTCCTACTAATAATAAATGTTCTATTGAATTGATTTTCAAGCCTTCTGTTCCAGATAATATCACGAATTGCAGGGTGTTCAATGATGATGATAAAATCATTAGTTTCCTTACAAGTGAAAACATGTTTCAAGAAGATGTTATAAGCAATGAAGAACATGACGCTGATCTACAAAATAAGGACGCATTCAAAGGGAATTTGTTAGGATATTTAGACACTTAGGAGTTAGTTAAGATCAACTTGTGTAATATATCTGTTAGGGATAGTGTGTTTCTTTAGTATGCATTAGTATGCATTTGTAAATACTTAATCCGACGGTCACGATATGTTTCCGACATAGAGTGATCCGACGGCTCAACTTCTCTTAGATCAAACCTAACCTTGATCCGTGGCTTAACACCCGATTGGTCCATGATCTCTATTTAAAGAGCATGGAGGGTCATTGTTTAGTTGATCGATTATGAGAAGCTCATTTGTAACTTTCTTTCTTTGCATAATAAATTGTCCCGTATAAGCTATTTGGCCGGGGCCGTGGAGTGTTTCCCTCAAGAGGGTTTAAACCACGTCAAAACATCGGTGTGTTGATCTGTGATTTGTTTGTGTGAAGTGGTTTCTCTTGGTGTTCGGTCCTTTGGTAGTACCCTGTGTACCCGAACATGGTATCAGAGCTTTTATGAAGCGCTGCTTCCGGTTATGATCTAGATCTTGAACTGTTGTTGCCGAAACTTGAAAGGGTTTCTAGTTCTGGTATTTCTGTGCATTTCTAGGCTGTGGGAGGTGTTCCATTGCGTCCGGAGCGTCGTTTCCATTGGGAAATAGTTTTCGTTTGATCAAAAACGGTTCCCGGTTGCTCCAGAAACGCGTATTTTATCATATCTGAAGGTATAATGTTACAGTGACGCATTTTTTTATTTCGTTTTTTGAATCTCATATTTCATTTTTTTTTTACTGTTAGATTTTTTTTGGTTCGGATTGTTGCTTTCCCGTCTGCGTATGCTCTTTTCCGTGCACCTTGAGCGATCTTGGCAAATCAGAAACAGAAAGGGAAATGGTTTTTCTCGGTTGCGTATGCTCTTTGTCGTGCACCTTGCGCGATCTCGGCAAATCAGAAATAGAGAGAAAACATAGACTTTCCGGGCAAGCTAACAAGATCTAACTCCACAAGTGTGGAAAAGTTTTTTTTGTTTCGATTTTTGGTTTGTTTTGCAGGAAAAAGGGCAAGTACGCAAACCGAGCAAGAAGAGTAAAAAAAAAAAAGAAAAGTGCCATATTTTACATACCTTTTAATCTAGCTCACTTGGTTCAAAGTTGCTTTATTCCTTAATAGGTCTTGAGTTCAAGTCTTAGGAAGTTACTTTTAAAAAGAAAAGTGCATGCAATTTCTATTTTCAAGTTACTTTATTGTAAAAATGCATCTCACTTAAATAATAAAAAAAATAAAAATACAAGTGAGTCACTTAAGTTTTTTTATTGTTGCACTATTTAAAAGTAATATCATTGTAAAAGTGAAATCACTTATTTTACAAAAGTGGTTCACTTAAAGCAACTTTTTTGTAAAGTGATTGTCAAAAGGTTCATTTTGGGAAGAGGGGGGTTCTTTTTTTTAGCTGGACATTCTCTAGCTGCCACGTCACTATTGGGGACATCTTCAACAGTTTCTTTGTTCAAGCATAACTTCATCATACAGAGTCAGTTTTCAGTGCCGTTTTTTTTGAAACCGCCCATTTTTTTGAGATCTTCACATCCAGACTATTGGTTTCTGCTTTTACAGCCATAAATTTACAAATATGGCCACCCTTTGTGATATTCTACTTAACAGTTCCAACTATTTTTCATGGAAATCTCGTATGGAGGATGTTCTACGAAGTAGGGGACTTTTCAGAATTACAACAGGGAAAGAAAAAGAACCCACTGATGATGATAAGAAAATAAAATGGGCAAATAGATGTGATGAAGTTCGTGGATTGATTGGGATGTCAATCTCTACTGATTTGCGATTCCACATATCTGGAATTGATGAACCTAATGCTGCTTGGGACAAGTTGGAATCTGTGTTTGGTAAACACAATGAAATTCGAGGTCACCAACTCGAAAATGAGTTGATTTCTTTAAATCCAAGTGACTTTTCATGCATTCAAGATTATTTATCTAAGTACAAAACTCTTAAACTCTTATGTGCAGAATGTAAGATTGAGAGGGAAGACAAACAATGCATTTATCATATTCTTTCCAAACTTGGACCTGCATATTCTGTTTTTGTATCTACATTTTACTCCATGAAAGCGTCCTTGAATGCAGCTAGCTATCAAGAGCCTAGTCTTGAATCCTTTTGTGATTCCTTGATTATAGAACAAGATAAACTCATTCATCTTGGAATAATCAACAATGCAGATTCATCTGGGAAAGCCTTATTGTCCCAACAGAAAGAAAAGTCCAAGCCTCCCAAGAAACAAAATTTTCGCAATAATAAGTCAAACAAGGGTCCAAAACCCTTTCAGTCGGCTCCTTCTTTAAAAAATGACAAAGGATCCAAGCCAAAAGGTAAGAAGACTGAGCGTCATTGCAACTATTGCGGGAAAGATAATCATGATGAATCTAAGTGTTTCAAGAAGATGGCAGCCTTGGAAGCAGCAATGAAGAAGCACCACATCAGCCTAGATTCACCTTCAGAATCTACCCCTCATGGACATGCACTTTGTGCTTCTGGTTATTCTTATAATGCATCTTCTTCTTCTACTTCAAATGAATGGTTCATTGATTCTGGAGCATCTTATCATATGGCTAAGGATCAAGCCATCTTTTCTACTATGCATGAATGTAACACCAAACAAATATTTGTTGGTGATGATAGATCTTTAAGTGTTGTAGGAGCTGGAACAGTTTCAGTAGATAATGGTCATTTTAGTGATGTACTATGTGTTCCAAGAATTTCCTGCAATTTGTTATCAGTCTATCAGATCACTCATTCTGGTGAAGGTAAAACTGTGACCTTTACACCTCACCAAGTTGTAATCAAGGATTTTAAAGATCCTCAATAGGTCCTAGCTACCGGAATTGTTGATGATATTACCAGGTTGTACAAGTTTAACAACTTTGGGTCATCACCTTTCCCTTCAGTTTTTGTTGCTCATAGTGATAACTTGAGAAAACTTTGGCATGAGCGATTTGGTCACTTAAATTATCGCTCATTGCAACAACTATGTAAAGAAAATATGGTGACAGGTCTTCCGATGGTATCTTGCAGAGATGGTGTTTGTTCCGGTTGTGTACTCGGAAAACATCATCGGGACAGTTTTGACAAACGTGCCTCTTGGCACGCCTCGGTTCCCTTGGAGCTTGTGCATAGTGACTTGTGTGGTCCTCTTCCTTCTGCTTCCTTTTCTGGTTTCAAGTATTTCTTAACTTTCATTGATGATTACACCAGATGCACTTGGGTTTATTTCCTAAAACTTAAGAGCGAAGTATTTAACATGTTCTTGGCCTACAAGGCCCTTGTTGAAAAACAATCTGGTCATCAAATTATTAAGTTAAGATCTGACAATGGAGGAGAATATGTTAACAAACAGTTCACTACTTTCTGCACTCAACAGGGCATCCAACAACAGCACACTATTCCATATACACCACAACAAAATGGTGTAGCTGA
Source organism: Larix kaempferi (assembly GCA_027924585.1). Taxonomy (NCBI): domain Eukaryota; kingdom Viridiplantae; phylum Streptophyta; class Pinopsida; order Pinales; family Pinaceae; genus Larix; species Larix kaempferi. Next base: position 806,801 of record BSBM01001989.1, read on the forward strand.
GCGGAAGAACCGCACTTTAAAAGAAATGGCTAATTGTATGATCCAATCTAAGGGACTAAGTCTTCAATTTTAGGCTGAAGCCATAAATTGTGCAAATTACATAGTTAATCGTACCCCCACAAAAGCATTACAAGGTATAACACCGAAAGAAGCATGGATTAAAATTAAACCTGATGTAAGTCACTTTCGTGTGTTTGGTAGTGAAGCATGGGCTCACATTGAGGATGAAAAACGGAAAGCATTGCAGCCTAAAAGTGAAAAGTGCATATTTGTTGGATATTCTGAAGATGTAAAAGGTTATAGACTTCTTCAACCACATTCTCATGCTATAATCATTAGAAGAGATGTTAAATTTGATGAAAATATCTTGGCCTGCGAGCCTAACTCGGCGAGTGTGCCATCTTTGGCCTGCGAGCCTGATTCGGCGTTTGTGCCTTCTTCTTCTTCTTCCAACTTCCTTGACAGGTTTCCAACTCCAGTTTCTGATGATGACAGTGAGGATGAAAATCCACCTCCGCCTGCTCATGTTCCTCCAGTTGCACCAGCACAAGTGCTTCCTCGATGGGTCCGTTCAACATGTGAAGCAGCTGGTGATCTTGCCGGTGATCCTAGAGATCAACGTCGAACACGTTCTTAGTTTCAGCGAGCCTCTTCTCTTTTGGCTCAAGTTTCCGAGAATCATGATCCAGAAAATTTTGCAGAAGCTTCAGGGAATCCAGATTGGGATGCAGCCATGGATGAAGAATATTGTTCCTTAATGGTGAACGATACTTGGGATCTTGTACCTCTTCCAAAAGGAAGAAAACTTGTCAGATGTAAATGGGTCTACAAAACTAAGTATGCATCAGATGGAAGTGTTGAAAGACTTAAGGCAAGGTTAGTTGCCAAAGGTTTTTCCCAAGTTGAAGGGATTGACTACAATGAAACCTTTGCTCCCGTCGCCAAAATGAACTCCATCCGCCTTGTTCTTTCCCTTGCAGCCTTACACAACTGGGAAGTCCATCAAATGGATGTCAAGTCTGCTTTCTTACATGGTGATTTACAGGAGGAAATTTACATGGAACAACCTCCTGGCTATGTTCAGAATAACTCTAGCCTTGTTTGCCGCCTTAAGAAATCCTTATATGGCCTTAAGCAAGCTCCTAGAGCTTGGTATGCCAAAATGGATAAATTTCTCCTTGACACTGGTTTTTCTAGATGACATTCTAACCCCAATGTCTATACCAAGAAAGTAGGAAACCATCTCATCATACTTGTTCTATATGTTGATGACCTTATTCTTACTAGTAGTGACCCTAAGCTTATAACCCATGTGAAATCCAGTCTTAAACAAACTTTTGAAATGTCATACTTAGGATATTTGCATTATTTTCTTGGTCTCCAAGTTCTGCAAACCAAAGAAGGAATCTTTCTTTCTCAGTCTAAGTATGCTTGTGACCTTCTTCGTCGCTTTCACATGGAAGATTGTACACCAGCCCCTTCTCCCTTCCAGTCTGGCGTCAAACTTTCTGCCACTTGTACTTCACCTGAATTAGATGCCACCTTGTATCGTCAGCTTGTTGGTAGTCTTTTATACTTGCCTCATTCCCGTCCTGACCTTTCCTTTGCCGTTGGTCGAGTTGCCCGTTATATGTAGACACCTCATGAAAGTCACTGGAAAGAAGCTAAAAGAATACTTCGATATATTCGAGGTACAGTTCAGTTTGGGATTCATTATAGTACAGGGGGGAAACCTTTGTTGGTTGGTTTCATTGATTCAGATTGGGCCGGCGATCCTGATGATCGAAAGTCTACTGCAGGTTATGTTTTCAGTCTGGGATCTGGACCTATTACTTGGGCTTGTAAGAAACAACAAGCTCTTGCTCTTTCTTCAGCAGAGGCAGAATATCGAGCAGCAATTAATGCCAGTCAGGAAGCTTTATGGCTTCGACAGATCCTTTCAGAGTTTGGATTCGAGCAGCAGCAGCCTACTCCACTTTGGTGCGACAATCAAAGTGCCATCAAGCTTGCCAAAGATCCAGTTCTACATCAACGCAGCAAACACATTGAGCTACATATGCACTTCATCAGAAATCTTGTTCATGATCGTGTTCTTGAAGTGCTCTTTTGCCCTACAGATGATCAAGTTGCAGACATATTCACCAAGTCTCTTACAGAAGCGAAGTTTTCTAAACTTTGATCTATGTTAGGAGTTCAGGAACTTGTCATTAAGGGGGGATAGGCTCTAATGCCTCCTTCCTTCTCCTAATAGTGTCACCTTTGTAAATCCTTCAATCCTATCCCAAGTTGTTCTTAAGGGGGGATGTTAGGATATTTAGACACTTAGGAGTTAGTTAAGATCAACTTGTGTAATATATCCGTTAGGGACAGTGTGTTTCTTTAGTTTGCATTAGTATGCATTTGTAAATACTTAATCCGACGGTCACGATATGTTTCCGACATAGAGTGATCCGATGGCTCAACTTCTCTTAGATCAAACCTAACCTTGATCCGTGGCTTAACACCCGATTGGTCCATGATCTCTATTTAAAGAGCATGGAGGGTCATTGTTTAGTTGATCGATTATGAGAAGCTCATTTGTAACTTTCTTTCTTTGCATAATAAATTGTCCCGTAGAAGCTATTTGGCCGGGGCCATGGAGTGTTTCCCTCAAGAGGGTTTAAACCACGTCAAAACATCGGTGTGTTGATCTGTGATCTGTTTGTGTGAAGTGGTTTCTCTTGGTGTTCGGTCCTTTGGTAGTACCCTATGTACCCAAATAGAATTGCATGCCTAAAGGAGTGAGATCACTTGAAGGTTTGTTCGATCTGCAAAGCAAGTTCAAGAAATCAGCAAATGTTAAAACTCATAGCTCCTCTATGCAGCATGAATTGATAAATTTGGGCACAGAAGCTGAACCAAAGTATGTTAATATTAGTAGATGTTGTTCGTCGGGTGAAAGAGATAAGTTCGTCAAGCTCTTTTGGCAATATAAAGATGTTTTTGCTTGGACTTATGAAGATCTGAAAACATACGACACTCGTATCATCCATCATGTCATACCAATGAAAACAAGCGTTAAGCCATTTCAGCAACAGCTACGAAGAATGCACCCCACACTCAAACCTTTAATTCAAAAGGAGTTGAAGAAATTGCTTGATGCTAAGATCATCTTTAAGGTATGGAATTCGGAATGGGTCGCTAATCTAGTTCCTGTAAGGAAGAAGTCTGGAGAAATAAGACTATGTGTAGACTTTTGAAACCTGAACAGAGCTTCTGATAAAGATAATTATCCTGTTCCTTCAATGGAACAAATGTTGATGTATATGTAACTTCGGAATGTATTTCACATATATGTATATTGTATTCCTATAGAGATGTTATTATTCCTCTATACGGAAGTGTCGTCATTTATATTGTAAGTGTCGTAACTTATACTTGATGGGTTATTAGACCACCTTGTTGGGGTCGACCCTGTATAAGTCATGTGGGTCAAAGGGTTATTAGACCACCCTATTGGGGGTCGGCCATGTGGGTCAAAGGGTTATTAGACCACCCTAGTGGGGGTCGTCCCAGTCAGCATTATGTTAAGTGGTTAAGTTGAGGCCGACCTAGTTGAGTAAAGGTCAAGTCAAGTTAGTGTATAAATAGAGAGTGTGTCTCTCTCATTTTACACATTCTATTCTCTCACTCACACTTGGGAGAGTGGCGCACTTGTGGAGGAGGAGGCTCTGCTGCTAGGAGAAGACTATCTCTTGTATTCTAGTTGTATCATTTCTTGATATATCTCTGAGGACGTTATTGGGGTTTTTCACCTTTATGGTTTTCCCCAAGTAAACTCTATGTCTCTTGTGTGCTTCAATTATTGTGTCCATGATTGATATGCTGTAGATTTACTGTACATGTTATTCTCTCAGTTAAGATCCTAGATCAGATTGAAGTAAATTTTGAAAATTTAACATGGGATCAGAGCTAGCCTAAAAGAAGGCATGATATGGCATGTATGACACTTGTTGCACTTACGATGATAGGGCTTGATATAGCAAAAACCAGTCATCGTAGAACTTTCGCTATAAATCCATTTCGAAAATGTTTTCGGATCTGAAAATTTTACAAGTCCAAGACCAGATCCCCATGTACCTTGTGTCTAAAGGAAAACCTCTAATTCATTGTACTTTGTGATTTATGATTTGTACAATATAGGGTTTTTGCCTCTTCCAAATCTGAGTCAAAATCAGGTGACCTTGGGAAAAAGGTCATAACTTGGGCTATGAAGCTCCAAATGAAATTTAGTAAAATGTGACAGGTAGAACACAGACTGTACTATCTCAAGAAAATTTATCAGAGGCCGAAGTTGAATCAGTGTAATGTGGCACGCCGTACAAGTTTGCTCTTCTGTATTATCCCATAAACAGGTAACGTTGAAACACTTGGCATAACTCTCCATCAGAGAATGAAATTGAGGTAAGACCTATCGGGATGGAAAGACAATAGGTTGGGATATCTCAAGAATAATTTTCAGAGGCCGAAGTTGAAACAGTGACACGTGGCACACCGTACAAGTTCGCTCTCCTGTATTATCCCATAAACAGGCCACGTTACGACACTTGGCATAAATCTCTCTCAGAGAATCCAATTGAGGTTAGACCTATCGGAATGGAAAGATAATAGGTTAGGATATCTCAAAAAAAAAATTTAGACCCTGTGGATCAAAAAGTTCAGAGTTACACCAGAAACAATCAAGTACATATTTCTGTCAAAACAAAATTATTTTTGAGTGCCTTCATTCATGGCTTCCAGAATTTAGGGCTTCGAAGAAAGTTGGAATTTTTGTAATCGGAGACCACGGCTGGATGCTACTCATCAAAATCGAAATTTAGAGACCAAGATCATATTTTTTGGTTGGGCAGAAGGCTAGGCTTGATTAAACCCCAGTTCGGGACTTTGATCGGAAAGATGGAAAATTAGGGCTTCTGCAAAAATTGGAATTTTGGAAATCTGTGACCATGGCTGGAACCTCCTCAGAAAAATTGAAGCTTAGAGTTTTGAATCAAATCTTTTGGTTGGGTGAAGCTCTGGGAAACTCAAACCCTAATTCAGGGTCCTCCCTAGTGAATCCGAAAATCTAAAAGGAAATTTCGAGGGGTAAACTTTGCAGTTTTCAAATTCTGAATATACCAACTTGATCAGCTCATCAAGGAGCATATTTCTATCCTTTTGGAAGTTTGAAATTCAAAGTTTGAATTTTTGGGGTTTCTTTGACAAACCCTAATCCAGCTCCAGGTCCAGTTCTTGCAAATCAAGTGGATTGGGTTAATCCTAGAAGAAGATGGATTGGTCACCTACATAAGTGAAGAAGTTCCTGTCTCAGAGGGAGATGAGGCTAAGGCCTTCCATAAGAAGATTACAAGCAATCTTGACAGGTATGGCTTACAGGTATGTTTCATGGTTAAGTTTATCATATGTTTGTCTTCATATCATTACAGTACAATCTTGATTAATTATTGGACTTGTTGTATCACTTTAATAGAAGATATTCATTGATTAAGGTTTTGACACTTATGATTGTACCAATGCATTGTGATGTTGTATGAGGTTTATGTTGTTTGCTAACACAAAAGGTACACCAAGAAAGTCAAATCATGTTCTACTTCAAGAACATATGCTCATGGTGACATGAAGACAAAGATTCATCCATTGTCATGGATCACATAGAAGATCTACTTTTGAGGTATGTATAACTTGGTTCTACAATGGTTAACTTATGAGACATGCAGGTTATTAGCACAAGTCACTGAAGAGAACCAGAAGACATTATGTGGGTATGTTAGACATAACTAGCTAGCATGCTAATCCAGGTATGTTTTTCCTATATCAAGCTAGAATCCTACCTTGTGTTAGGATCTTATACTGTTGTGTTGTTGATAATGATTATTCATGAAGTCATATGTTTGAATAATCATGGTTGTATGCATATTATGTTTCTTACCATAGTTGATGATATGACTAACCAGAAGAATCATGAAGGTATAGGTTTGAATAATCATGGGTTTTATGCATATTATATCTCTTATCTTGATTGATGATTCAACTAACTAGAAGAGTTCTATGATCAAATAAGAATATGTATGAGTAAAAGAAGACTTCCCTGAAACCTTGAATACTAATGTTTATTATCTGTGAATGATCATGAATATACATGTTTAAGATTATTGTGTTTTGATAGTATTAAGATTATACTAATAAATGTGTGATTATGTATGAGACCTCAAGGATAACACAATGATGATACTAATAAGAATGCATAGTGATTAAGGATGGATGTAAGCTCAAGGACAGGTAATCCAGGAAGCAAAGTTCAAGATGGAGCACACTCTAGTTGTTCCTGCAAGAAAGAAAAGGAGCACACTTCAGTAGTTTCTGCAAGGATGCAGATATTCAGAGGGAGTTGACCACTTCTCACAATCCACATAAGAATGGAGTTGCAGAAAAGAAGCAAAGACTGAGAGGGAGTCAACCCAACAAACAAACAAAGATAAGTATTTGAATTGTCATTACTTGCATATTTTATTGTTTAAATAATACTGTTCAATAATGTATATACTGATGTTCCTAGAATTAGGTTGTGTATTATGCATATTAGAATAGTTGCATTGATGAACATTATACTACTAATATCAATGGGTAAGTGGCCTATGGCATTGTACAACATTCCATTTCTACTTATCTAGAATGAAACCTATTTGCTGACATGTTGGGAGTTGTGCACACTCTTAACAATGTTCTAGTAGAGATTGGAAGGCATCTAGAAAGTTATAGGATATGGATAAATGTTGTATTGAAGCATTGGCTAAGATAATTGCATGACTGTATGACATATTTCTTTATGTGTAAGAATTTGTTCTGAAAACTATGAGATGCTTTCTAATCATGCAATTTAACTTGTTGTGTAGGAAAGATCGTATGCCATCACCTACAAAAGAAGAACTACAACATTTGTTCAGCAACAAAATTATCTATTGAAGATATTGAAGTTCCCAGGATATGGGAAGAATGCCATGATCCGTCGATCATGAAGAATGATGTTTGGGATGCAGTCCCAAGACTTGAAGGGAAGTTTGTTATGACTTCCATATGGATCTATCAAGATCAAGCATGCTGCAGATGGTAGCATAGAGAAATATAAAAGTGATGAAATAGAAGATACACCAGATGGATTTCAAGACAACTTTCTTGAATGGTGTAGTTGAAGAAGAAGTGTATGTGGAGCAGCCACTTGGTTCGGAGACACACGATAGGGAGTCATATATATGCAGAACTTGGGGATGATGCACTATTTGTTTTTGGCATGGAGGTGTGGCAGAGTGCGGATGGAATCTTCCTTGGACAAGGGAGGTATGCAGTAGAGATCCTAAAGAGGTTTGGGATGATGGACTGCAAGGCTATGGCCACACATATGGCATCAAACCTGAAGCTTCTGTGTGATGCTTCATCTGATCCGGTCGATGTCACGATGTATCGTCAGATGATTGGGTCCTCTATGTACCTGACGAATATGAGACCAGATATTTGCTTTGCGGTGAACACATTGAGCCAATTCCTAATGGATCCGAGAGATGTTCACCTGGTTGCTATAAAGCATATTCTGAGTTTGGGCAGGAAGTGCTTCAGATAAGAATAGCACTCCTGGGTGCTACTTCAGTATGGGATAAGGTGTGATCTCTTGGTTTAGCAAGAAGTAGTCCTACGTAGCACTAAGTAAAGCCAAAGCAGAGTATGTTGCGATGGATGAGCAGGTTGCAGATGTATTGACCAAGCCGTTGGCCAAAGTGCAGTTTTGAGTACTTTAGAGAGAGGCTTGGTGCACTTCAGATCGAGGTTCCTTCCAAAGGGAAGTGATGAGTCCAAAAGATGTAGATGCACATGAGCTTTTCTGACATGGTTGATGTGTTCTCCCATGGTCGTGATGTAATTGCTGAGCCATTCTCACATGATGGTAGATGTGTTCTCCCATGGTGTAGATGTAAGGGCTGAAGCCATTTTTCACATGGTCGTAGATGTGTTCTCCCATGGTGAAAAAGTAAGGGCTGGAGCCTTCCCCAAATGGTGGTAGATGTGTTCTCCTATGTCGGTGGTGTAAGTGCTGGATGATGTGCATCTAGGCTGTGCTTCGTGGATGATGAGATGATCTGAAGACAACGATGCTATGATGATCAGGAGGATCATGGATGATGAGCATCAGGATGATGCTCCAGTTACTGCTCTGTGTATGCATCATGTTGGATGTTGGACATGATCAGTAGGATCATTTATATGTATGTACGCATCATGTTGGATGTTGGATATGATCAACTGGATCATTTATATGTATGTACGCATCATGTTGGATGCTGGATATGATCGGTTGGATCATTTGCATGTATTTTGTATATGCATCATGTTGGATGCTTGGACCATGTATCTGTATATGTATCAGGTGGATACATTGTATGATTAGGTGGATCATGTATGGTGATATGTATCATGTATTTGTATTTGTATCAGGTGGATACACTGTATGATCAGGTGGATCATGTATGATGATATGTATCAGGTAGATACTTGATATGCATCAGGTAGATGCATTGTATGATTAGGATGATCATGGATGACGAGCTTCAGGATGTTGCTCCAGATGACATGTAGTGGGATGTTGCAGTGATGATGATTAGGATGATCATGTGTACATCAGGATGATGTATGGTGAGTATCAGGTTGATACTCTATGGCCATGGATCAGGTTGTGCAGATGAGCATATAATTTGGCCCTGGGAGATTTGCAGATAGTCTTTCGAGGTTTTTCCAATGGCATGTAATCTGGCCCTGGGATATCTGGCAAATGCTCTTTCGAGGTTTTGCTCTGGGAGGACATATAATTTGGCCCAGGGAGATCTGCAGATAGTCTTTCGAGGTTTTTCCTATGGCATATAATCTGGCCCTGGGATATCTGGTAGATGCTCTTTCGAGGTTTTGTCCTATGGCATATAATATGTCCCTGGGAGATCCGATAGGTTGGGCTATGTGCCCGTAATAAGTCCTGGGATGCTCTTGCGAGGTTTTGCCATGACCACATATAATCTATCTCTAGGAGATCCTATAGGTAGAGCTGTGTGCTCATAACAGCCTGGGATGCTCTTGCAAGGTTTTGTGGTGACCACATATAATCTGTCCCTGGGAGATCCTATAGGTAGAGCTGTGTGCTTGTAATAGCCTGGGATGCTCTTGCGAGGTTTTGTGGTGAGGTCACATATAATATGGCCCTGGGAGATCCTATAGGTAGAGCCGTGTGCTCGTAACAGCCTGGGATGCTCTTTCGAGGTTTTGTGACGCATGTAATAAGTCCTGAGGATTCCACAGTATGGCCAGTGATGATGAAGACCTGCAGGTGGTGGGCCTACATCCAGTATGAAAAATGACTAGCTCTGTAGAACTTCCTATGACGAGTAGATTTAGAGATTGATTGAGATAGCAGCACCAGTGACGATGATGATGTCTCGATGACGATTATCTAGTGACGATGATCCAGAGAAGAGGACTTGTGCTAGAAGACCTGTGTCGAGAAATACCTTCCTAGTTAAGAGGGAGTGTTGATGTATATGTAAATTCACAATGTATTTCACATATATGTATATTGTATTCCTATAGAGATATTATTATTCCTCTATACGGAAGTGTCATCATTTATATTGTAAGTGTCATAACTTATACTTGATGGGTTATTAGACCACCTTGTTGGGGTCGGACCTGTATAAGTCATGTGGGTCAAAGGGTTATTAGACCACCCTATTGGGGGCTGGCCATGTGGGTCAAAGGGTTATTAGACCACCCTAGTGGGGGTCGGCCCAGTCAGCATTATGTTAAGTGGTTAATTTGAGGCCGACCTAGTTGAGTAAAGGTCAAGTCAAGTTAATGTATAAATAGAGAGTGTGTCTCTCTCATTTTACATATTCCATTCTCTCACTCACACTTGGGAGAGTGGTGCACTTGTGGAGGAGGAGGCTCTGCTGCTAGGAGAAGACTATCTCTTGTATTCTAGTTGTATCATTGCTCTATCTATCTCTGAGGAAGTTATTGGGGTTTTTCACCTTTATGGTTTTCCCCAAGTAAACTCTGTGTCTTTTGTGTGCTTGCATTATTGTGTCCATGATTGATATGCTGTAGATTTGTTGTACATGTTATTCTCTTAGTTAAGATCCTAGATCAGATTGAAGTAAATTCTGAAAATTTAACAACAAATTCTGCATATGGTATCAGGATCAGAACTTTTTCTCTTCCAGATGGTTTCTCTGGTTACAATCAAGTATTGGTAGCAGAAGAAGACCGTCTTAAGACTACCTTCCACAATAAGTGGGGAACATTTGCATACCGAAAGAATGTCGTTCGGGTTGATAAACGCAGGAGCTACTTTCGAACTAGAAATGGACATTGCCTTTCGAGGATTGGGTGGTCATTGTGTTGTAGTCTATCTGGATGATGTGATAGTCTTTTCAAAGAAAAGAGAAGACCATGTTTTCCATTTAAAGCAGATTTTTGACCAATGTCAAAAATATGGTATCTCTCTAAACCCCAAGAAAAGTGTGTTCGCGGTCCTTGAAGGCAAGCTTCTTGGTCACATCATTTCAAAAAAGGGAATTCCGATAGATGAAGCGAGGGTGAAAATTATCAACAAAATTCTCATGCCCCATAGCCAAAAAGCTATGCAATCATTTATGGGCACTATCAATTTTGTTCGAAGATTTGTCTTTGATTTCATTGACACCGTCAAACCTTTACAGCAAATGGTCAAACAAAGTGTGCAGTTCAAATGGACAGATTTAGAAAAGGATGCATTTAAGGATATCAAAGCATTCGTAGCCAATGCTCCCTCTCTAAGGAGTCCATATTTTGACAAATATTTTATTTTATATACCTTTGCTTCTGATGAATCTCTTGCAGCTGTGCTTACATAAAAGGTAGAATCAGGAGATGAATACCCAATCTATTTTATGAGCATTGGTCTGTAGGGCGCTGAACTGAACTATCCTGTTGTAGACAAACAGGCATATGCCATATTTAAAGAAGTAAAGCAATTCAGGCCATATATTCTTAAGAACAGAACCAAATTTGTACTTCCCCATCCAGCCGTCAAATCCCTTTTCGTTCAAAAGGAATTGGGAGAAAGAAGAGGGAATTGGGTCACCTCTCTTTAAGAATATGATTTAAAATTTAAACTAGCTACCATCATTAAAGGTCAAGGCTTATGTAGATTTCTCACTGAACATACAATTGATGAAGAACGAGATTGGGAAAATGAATCCGAACTAAATATAGTTGAAGTATGCCCTATTTTTATAGCACCTGAATCTTGGTACAGAGACTTGGGGCACTACTTACAACAAGGGTACCTACCAGAACATTGGAGTTCTAAGCAAAGAAGAGCACTCTAGCTGAAATCTGCAACTTATTAGATCATTGATGGAGTACTTTTCATAAAAAAAATTATGATGGCATCTTTCTTAGATGTTTAGAGAAGGAAGATGCAAGTAAGGTCATTAAAGAATGACACGATGGCCCTGCTGGTGGACATTATTCTAGAGATACGACAGCTCACAAAATACTGAGGGCTGGATACTACTAGCCCATGTTGTTCCGATATTCTCATGCCTACGCATGGAATTGTGATGTGTGCCAAAGAAGCGCAGGGAAATTACCCAAAGCAGCAGGACCGTTGCAGCCCGTTATTATCTCAGAACCATTCGAACAATAGGGTATAGATGTCATTGGAGAGATAAAACCGAATTCTTCTCTGCAGCATCAATATATTCTAACCACCACAAACTATTTTACAAGGTGGACAGAGGCTGTCCCATTGCGCAAAATCAATGAAGATGCAGTTATCAGTTTCCTAAAAGAGAACATCACAACCAGGTTTGGGGTTCCAATTTTCCTAGTCTTTGATAATGCGACTTATTTCTCGTCTTTTAAGATAAATGAATTTGTTTATGAAAGGGGAATTAAATTACATTATTTGGCCAATTACTACCCCCAGAGAAATGGATTAGCTGAATCCTTAGACAAAAATATCATCCGAATTCTCAAGAAAACTGTAATTGAAAACCAGATAAGTTGGCACACTGCCCTCCCAAATGCTTTATGGGCAGATAGAGTCACTCCAAAGAATTCTTTGGGAGTTTCCCCATATACCCTCGTCTACAGTAGAGAAGCCATCCTCCCTCCTAACCTTTTACTTCCATCTTTGCAATTGGCCCAAGCCTCCCGAGGTACCAGCAGTCAAGTTTTACAGTCTAGAATTGACACTTTACTAAAACTTGAAGAATCTCAGCAGAAAGCTAAAGACCAGTTTCACCAACACCAAGACATAGTCAAAAGATGGTTTGATAAGCAAAAGTCCGGAAAAATAAATTTTGAAGTAGGTGACTTAGTCCTTAAATGGGATCATCCACACGAAGGAAAGGGAATGCATACAAAGTTCCATCATTTATGGGTTGGCCCTTATCTGATTTTCGAGAAACTTGGCCCATCTACTTACAAGCTGAACGACCTCCAAGGAGAGGAAGAAATCCTTCCCCTCAATGGCCTCACCCTGAAGCAATACTTTGCATAGTCTCATTGAGACCTTTGTACATAAATAAAAGGTTTCTTTTGTTTTCTTTCCTTTTCCTTACTTCCTTGTTTTGTTTTCAGAGAATTTTTAGTAGTTTGGTCTGTTTTTCTTGTCATTTCACTTTCCATTCAAGTTTGTTCTTTTCTTTTACTAATAAAACCCTGCTCGACTCCTGGCTTAGCAGTAAGACAAAACTCTAAGCAAAACTCGAATTCTTGAAAGACAAAATGTCACTTATAAAGAAAATATAGTTCCGTGACTTTGCTTTCATTGATCATCCTTTGAAAATGTAGAGATCCTTTCCTAATTCATGAAAATAACCCCAGTTAAATGACTAATGATTCAGTACTTCTTTCTCACTATCTTGAGGTCCCATCCACTTTAACATTAATGCCTGTCCCAAGGTTATTTTTCTATTATGGACCTACAGAGAGGAAGATTGTCTCACAGGTGTATGGTATTTAAAATGATCCCAAGCTAGAAGTAAAATCCAAAAGGGCTTACATCAAAGAGTCTAATTTCCAGAAATTCTCGCCTCAATTAAAGCATGGCTGAGACGAAACAAAATTGTTCAAATTAGCAAGCTGTTCAAATTAAATAAAATCTCCGTCTGTGAAGCTTAGAATCAAATAAAATCTCTTTCTGTCACAAAAGGACATTATCAATTGAAGAACCCAAGTCAAAGAATTGAAGTTTCAAGAAAATAATCTCTAGAAGGCTCAAACAACAAAAGTTGTTAGTTTAAGGAAACATCCAAAATGGGTACAAATAGCATGGGAACGAGGAACAAACATGTACACCTGTGAGATATTGTTATGATCCTATGGAGTCCTCTTCTAGTCAAAACACCGTAAAGATAGATCCTGAAAGAATTAACCCCATTCTCTGGACTTGAGAGAGTTTGCAAGAAGTATAGGTCTAAGTCCCCTTTCCCAAGTGACTAATGGGATAAAGAGAGCATTGCATTCTTAAAAGTTGAATTATGGGACATTTTGTTACGGTTGGAACTATTAGTTTAAAAGTCATTTTTCTCAGGACAGGGGTTTTGTTTCAGAGATCTGTGTTCACCAGCGAATCGCCAATTCTTCTTGCTGCAACATCCCCCCCAAATTTTTTGTAAATATTAGGGCCCCTCCTTTTAATTTGTCTTGAAGCTTGATTTTGTTCAATCTTAGCTACTTCTCTTTTCAAACTTTTCTTAAGTATTGATTCTTTCCGAAATTTTTTGATCTTTTGGCTAAGGCATTTCTTTTCCCTATCTTTAACACAAAGTGCACTTTTAATGTTTAAGTATGTGCTAAAGGCACAAATCGCATGTTTAACTTTGCGTCAGAAGGCGCAATTTTTTGGGTCTTGACTTTACCACCGACGCGCTAACAAATCTCTTAAATCGTCGCCTTATGCGCAATCTCTAAACATAAAATCTGCGTCATACCGGTGCATCCTCCCGTAGCACAAAACCTAACCCTGAATTCCCCGCCATTTGCACATAGTTTAACCTAAAATCACCGCTACGTCTTCGAGCCCTTTCACTTTACCATTGGCGCATCTTTTGGGTGAAAAACCTAACGATAGCTCCTCCTCCCATTGCACAAATCCTGACCCTAAGATCGTCGTTATCATCACTTTCCTTAAAAAAGCTTTCCTTCGTCGCATCTTTTGGGTGCAAAACTTAATAATAGTTCCCCCATCATAGTCGCTAGCTCTGTGCTTAATAGTGCCGTTGTATCAATCCCGTGCCATCGCAAGTCTCGAGCATAAAAACGTCGTTCGATGCCATTTAATATGCCTCTAGTTCAGTTGGTGAATCCATTTAACTCTGCTTGTGTGACATTAATACACTTCTGCACTGAGCCCCATGCCCACCAAACACACATTAATCCACCTGTGGGGAATTAACTCTTCCCTTATATACGCATCGAACGGAGTTTCAAACAATGCATTGTTCTCAAGCCGAGAAAGCTGCCACGATCAGACAATGGACATTTTGTCAGTTCCTTATTCACCTGGGTAGACACGTCGACCAAGGAATACCACTTCAAACGCACCAGGTAGGTACTCTCCTCCTCGATTTTCTTGTTACAAGAAATGACTCCATTGGAGGTTGTCTTTTGACAGTTTACAAGACGAAATTATCTCATTCACAGTTATTCGGGTCACCCACATTGTTGTTTTGTTTCTTCTTCGCTATACACTCTGTGTGTTTTCCCTGTAGGCCCTTAAACACTATGTCACTATGCCAATTTCGGTGCATACTTGTAATAACCTCCTTCGCGTATGCAATGCCATTCATCCCGCTACCTGTGAGATTGTTATCAAAAGGAAACTATATCCTGAAATGTCAAACCAAGTCACCTTCCTTTTGAGTGCTTTCAAGAGCCATTATGGAAAGAATGCATCCTCTTGGCTCTGTGTTACACGCCACCAACGAGAAATACCACCCCGTACCGCAAGATGAAAACCCCTCTAATGCCTACAATGCTACATTCATCTGATGTGTAAGCGTTAAGTCTAACTTCTAATCAAATAACCCCTGCACTGGTGAACAATAACGTGTGTTGGTCTTCTGCCTCCCACCACAATGGCATTTCCCATGTAATTCCAAGTTAGCACTTATGCAACAACTTTTCTTTTCAAGTCATTAATGAATAAGACGATTGGAAACTTCCAGTTTTATGTTGAAGATACTTATTGTTAAATTGTTACATGTATGTTGTACATCATTTTAAGTTGCTTCCATCTTTCTAAAGGATGTTTAAATTGAAGGAATTACATGCAGTTGTTTATTAGTCACTTCGTATACTAGGTGATGTGTGTGGGGTTAATTTCTTATGAATGTACCCCCAGGAATCTCTTCCCCAAAGTTTCAGTGGGGTGACTTATATAGATTCATCAGAGATCAGAACTACCCTAATCCCCCCCTAGAAGATACTTTGGTATACGCAAACATAAAGAAATCCTGTATCCATAAGGTAGCAACCGGACCTGAGTTATTTCCATGTTCTGAGGTCCTTGGCTAGTCGATCCCTCATGTCAAAACTGACACCAGGTTCATAAATGACAAGAAAGGAATGAATCTGGCATCATTCGCACCTGAACATATCACAGCCACTTATAGATTTCCCCCAGCAAGAGCTTGTTTGGACAATAACTGGATAGCAGAACACCCCATGGACCCTCAAGTTTCTATTAGGAAGATGACAATAGATGACAGACAAATAAGGCAAAGGCAGACCAATGAATATGAAAGCAACCTTCTGAAAACCCCTTATAGACTCATTGTTTTGATGCTGAGCTGGATCTTCGACATGCCTAATGGTAATATCTTCGAATTGGGCTGGGTACTAGTAATATTCCATGTAGCCATGTCAGGTACCATTTTCAATTGGGATGATATTATTTCAGAAATCCTGGAATCACAATTAACCGCTGCACAAGGAGGAATGACTCAGAAGAAAGCAGACTTCTGTATGTCTTCCTATTTGATACATTTCCTGTTGAGAAAGCACACGTTCCTAGACTTGGGTTGATCATGGAAAATAAAGGAGACACCTCTCTTCATAGCCTATCAACCCACATGGGCCAGCAAGTATGCAAATTATTACAAACAAGTTTGTGAGAAATTCATCATGCCCTTATATCAGCTTATTTTTGTAGAGGAACCAAATTGCATGTCGGAGAACGCTATGCCCATCATTGAATCATTTGGCGATTATTACCATGCCGAAGAAGGCACCTACATATGCATGAGTGGAGGATCTTTAGCTCCATTTTTGCTTCCCAGATATGCTACAAATTTTGTGATACATAGGGAAGCCGTAAAGTAGCTCTTCAGTGTTGGTGGAATCAGTAGGATCCTCACTGAAAAGAAGAAAGGGATATATCCACCAATGCATTTCACTATTAGCGCATACAGCCTCCCGAGGGAAAAAGGGGGAGAAAATTATGTTCAAGATTTGGAAATCTTTCATTTTGGTACAAAGTTTTTCAGAAGGCATCACCTTTGTGGCAGGGTTGCTGGACATGTTAGTGATGTCAGAACTTCCTTTCAGTACACCCATCTTGTTGACCTGAATGAAGAATTCTTCCATAGCGCCAGAAACTTAACAGAATTGGGAAAGCGCTACAAGAAGAAAGGTGGGAAGATTTCTTCCCCCAAGCCTGTTGGTCTGATACAACTAGAGCAAGAGGCAGCAACATCCCAAGTTGGGGCTTCAAATGACATGGAACTTGAAGAAGGTGACAGAATCCTACATGAGCAAGCTGTCAAACAACACCGAGATGAAGAAGCTGCAAGGCTTCAAAATGAATGGGCTCCCAAATTGCAACAAGAAGAGGTAGCAAGGATTCAACAAGATGAAGCAACAAGAATTTAGCAAGAGTAAGCTATTAATTTGTAGCAAGAAGAGGAAACTGTTAGAATCCAAAAGGAGCAAGAAGAAATAACCTTGTTGGAAGAAGCAAACGGGATAAAAGCAATGCTAGCCGAAAGGAGAGAGAAAGAGGAAGCTTGTAAAATCCAACAGGAGCAGGAAACAAAAGCTCCGAGAGGAGGAAAATAGAATCCTCTAAGAACAAACTACTAAATTGCAAGAAGAAGAAGAAGGAAGGCTCTTGTTGGAGGAAGCTAACAGATTGCAAGTAGAGTTAGCAGAGTTAAAAGAAAGACAAGAAAAGGAAGAAACCGAGAGAGATGCGGAACAAAACCCATCTAGCCCATGGGCCATGGACTTAGGTATGCCAAATATAAAACAACCAGGGATAGCTCATGAAGGGGTTGTTTCTACTGAATAACTGGCACTAACCCCATACAACCCCAGAAAGCAGCGCCAAGTGGCATACCTCGATTCCGTCTATTTTCACGAATGGAAGAGGGCTATTATTGACAGAAAAGTAAGGAAGATGGAGATTGGAGAGGACTTATATGAATTCAGAGTCTCGGAGACCATGCTTGTCCAAGGGACCAACATCGATCCTTCATTTGAGGAGGGATGCACTGTAGCATCAGCCCAGGTAAGTAAATCTAATATCGATCGGTTAATTGAAACTTTAAGAACTACAGAGAGCTGTGCTTCAAGATAAAAGCTGACAGAAAGAAGGAGGTATTAGAAAGCAATGAACTAAAAAGGAAATACAAAGATCTCGTAGAAGAGAAAGAAGAAGCCACTTCGAAAGCCCTGTAGCTTGAAAGTGAGAAGAATTCACTGGAAATGCAACTAGTAATTTCAGAAGATGAGCAAAAGGACTTGAAAATTCACATATCAGAGATGGAAAGACTAATAGAGGAAAAGACTAAGCTGTTGGAACAACTCAGAGAGTCCAATGAAAAGAGGCAGGATCTGTCCACCTTTTACAAGCAGGCCTATGACATGCAAGAGAGGATTCATCAATTACTGGTACTAATTTCTGAAGAGGTCTGCAGGATTAAAGAAATGATTACAAAGTTGACAAGCCTTGAGGCTGAAGCGCTTCAAATTAAAGACAGGCATGTGCAACACGTGGTCAATATCAAGGAGCAGTCTAAATGGAGAAAGGGAAAATCAGGTTTTCCCTCAAATCTGCGCACCTTAACCGATGAGGAACTGGATATAGATATAGGAGTCCTCGAATTTTTCAGAGATTGTGGCAACATATTAAGTGTTGGAATTCAGAAGATAGTAAAAAAGTGCTATGTTATCTATTCCAGGATCCGAGAAGCCCACGAGACATGTCAGATGCCTATGCCACAGAGTATTTTTGAGTTTCCTGAAAGAGACTAGCGCATGATGGAGTTGAAGAATAATTTGGACACAGAATTGGGTTATTTAACAAAGATAGAGGCTATATCCTCACAAGACCTTAATCAGTTCATTGGGAAGATTACTGTCCACACTCACTTTCTGGAAATTTGTGCACAGAATACCACAATAGGGACAGCCACCATCAAATTAGATTTGCGCAAGCACAAGATAGCGCGGAATGTGACAATATCATTAAGAGGGAAAACCATTGTGAGGGAAATTAGACAGTGCAAAAGCTAAATTGAAAAGCAATATAAAGCAGCACAAACAAGCGAGCCTATTGAAAGGGGAAAGCAAATAACAGAAGAGCGACCCAATGAGTCAGCAGAACCATGTGGGCCATAGTTTTCCTTATTATATTTTGGGGAAAATAAGCTGGAAAGTTTTCATGTACAAAACATGCCAAAAGACTGTTGTCCTTTATTTTGTTTTGTGAAAAGGTCCTCATGAATCATTCAATTTTGTAGTTATACACTAAATGACAAATTAGAAGGTTCCAAAATTTAGGGCACATTTGTTAGCTCAAGGAGCAATTTGTAAAGCTATATAGAGAGAGATAAAGGAAAGAGAAAGGACTTTTGGCAGGTGAAAGATTTTTCTTCCTTGTACGTGAACTGTTTTACTACATGTTCCAAGAAATCGATTTTGCCTAATGAAAGCCTGGGAGAAGGCATTTTTTCCTGGAAGATGTGTCAAATATGTGCTGGATTATTCCTGTATCATCTGCATATTGCTGTGAGATCATTCCTTGCTATCTTGAATTGTTTATGTGTAATGAATGTTCTTATATTTTCCTGTGCAAAGATGTGTTTTCTCAAATGAGTAATGGACTGTATTAACTGAATTAAAGCTATCTTTAATATCTATTATATCCTGCTATAGATGTATATTTATGATTAAATGGCTATCTGTATGATCTTTAGGTGTTTCTTTCAGCGTATTACTCATCTTTACAATTTGCTCCTTGCAAGGATAGAATAAATTTGCTTATATAGTCTTAGATTATTTTAGGTTAATTACCTGCATTTAGCTTAGGGCACTTGCATATCATCTTTAAATAAAATACATAAACGGTGGATCGGGCTGCAATCGATGCAAAGAACAAGAATCTTTAAATCTTATGGTAGCCAGAACCATTAACCGGATGAGTTCCCCATACCAAACAGTGAATCATCTAATTGGGACAGTTTACCGAGGAGAATCCCTTGCTGATTGATGCAACGATTTTTGAGGCATCAACACTTCCCTAATAATCACTAAATCCCTATCCCCCCACCCTAATATATATATCTTTCTCTCACATAACCACCCTCCTCCCCCTATCCTTAATTAACCACACCCTCCATATACTCACCCCCCATCTCTCTATCTCTCATCTACTCCACCTACCCTAGAATGAACCCCTTTAACTCTCCACCAACCCCTAGCACCCCTCTATCTCTTACACACACACGATCACTGTCCCTAACCCCCCATATCCCCACCATGATATCCATCTATTTATCTCTCCTAAACCTCCTCCTCCCCCTACCGCTAATCACCAACACCCTCCCCCCATGCCCTCTCTCTCTCTCTCTCTCTCTTATCCTCTCCTTAACTCTTACTATCCCCCTCTCTCATTCTCTCACCCCATACTCCTCCCACTATCTCTCTCTCTCCCTATATATAGCTATCTCTTCTCTCTTCCCCCTAACACTTAAACCCTACACCTCCCCTTACCACTAACTCTCTCTCTCTCTCTCTCTCTCTCTCTAACCCTTACTAACACCCTCTCTCACTCTCTCAATACCTTATTCACGGACCTACCTTTGATCCTCATACACTCTCCCTCTCTCTAATGCATACTAAATCCCCCTCTCACTCTCTCTTCCCTACTTTATGTACACCTAAGCCCCACCTCTCTCTCTCCCAACACCCTAACACCTCCCCTCTCTCTCTAAGTCTTATTAATGCTAACTCTCACTAACCCCCCTCTACCCCCCCTCTCTCTCATATTCCCCTCAATCTAGCCTTCTCTCTCTCACTCTCTTTGTGTTCCAACTCTATGCCACCCTTCTCTCTAACTTCCCTAATCATCACTAAATCCCTACCCCCCCACCCTAATCTCTATATCTTTCTCTCACATAACCACCCTCCTCCCCCTAGCCTTAATGGACCACACCCTTCATATACTCACCCCCCTCTCTCTCTATCTCTCATCTACTCCACCTACCCCAAAATGGACCCCCTTAACTCTCAACCAACCCCTAACACCCCTCTATCTCTTACACACACATGATCACTTTCCTTAACCCCCCTTCTCCCCACCATCATATCCATCTGTTTATCTCTCCTAAACCTCCTCCTCCCCCTACCGCTAATCACCAACACCCTCCCTCCATGCCCTCTCTCTCTCTCTCTTGTATTCTCTCCCTAACTCTTACTATCCCCCTTTCTCATTCTCTCACCCCATACTCCTCCCCCGCTATCTCTCTCTCTCTATATATATATCTCTCTCCTATCTTCCCCTTGACACTTAATAACCCTCTATATCACACTCTCTACCCTAATACACCACCTACACCTAGTCCCCACCCCTATCGCTCTTTCCCAACACCATAACACCCATTCCTCTATTTCTATACCCGAAACCCCCTCATCCCCCCTACCCCACCAACTCTCTCTCTCTCTCCCTCTCTCTCTCTCTCCCTCCCTCCCTCTCTCTCTCTGTCACCCCTACAACCATCCACCTACCCCTAATCCTCACCCCTCTCTCTCTCTCATACAACCTAGAAACACCCCCTCATTCCCTCCTCTCTCTTTCTCTCATCCCCTTCACCTACACCTACCTCTAAACCCTCTCCTCACTCTCACTTTCTCTCTCCCTTCCTCTCCCTAACCTTTATCAACCCCCTCTTGTTAACACCCAAAAAGTGCTCACTAGCTCATTCCCTTATTCACATGACCCATATGTCCAATTTTTCCACCATTTGAGCCTCTAAAGCCATCAAAAGGTCACCAAAAAGACCATAATACACCTTTTTCCCCTCAAAATATTTATTTTTCCTCAAAAACCACAAAAAAAACCCTAAAAAAGGGTCCAAAATTCCAAAAAAATATTAAAAGGGAATAAAAATATAAAAAATATTCAAAAAAAAGATAAAGAGGGAAAAAGAGACCTAAACCATGTTGGTTAATACCATTGGTTTCCTTAGAACCCTAATGGTATTTCGCATCACCAAAAACTATAAAAAGGTGATAGGGGCTCCTCACTTTTCATCCATATTTCATCCTATCCTCATGCTGCGAAAATCCATCTTGAGCTTTGCCCATCTTTTGAGCTTTTCCCAACCATTGAAGCATTGGAGAAGAAGAGACCATTGGACATTGGAGCATCTCAACCTTGGAGCTTCCCAAAACTCACCATCCTCACCATTTGAGGTAATACAAGAGTTTTAATTTTTATTTACATGCTTATGAATAACTTTTGTTTATTGTTATTAATCTAGAATTCTGTATTTTATTGTTTAATGCCATCAATCTATAGTTTATATTTGCTTATTTACATTGCTTTATTTGAGACTGTTGCTACTAGTTAGCAGGTGCATCCTTGCACATGCTTAGTTGAAAAACCAAGCAACACTTTTTGGCGACTCTCCTGGCTTTTGAACTTTAAATATTTGCTTCAGATCTTTATTTTAGTCATTTTTACCATTTAAAACTATAGATCTGCCATATTAGTAAGCTTCTTGATAGCTACCTTAGCCATTGGCCTCTTCTGCAGTCCAAAACAACCCAAAATTTCAATTTTTGGGTTCGTTTTTCACCGGCTGATTTTCGTCTGTACATCGCGACTTTCGGCACCTTCAGTCGGGTGGTCCATCGCAACTATGAGCCTTTTTTCCATGCTGGGCATCGTGACTTTTCGACCTTTTTCCACGTAGCCCATCGCGGCTGGGCAACCTTTTCCCGTGGGGTCCATCGCGACTTTTTGGCATTTTTCCGCGCAGCTCATCGCGACTTTTGACCACCGCGCCACGATTCACAATGCAACTTTCGCCCACATCTCCGCGCGACTCATCGTGGGTTTTGACTTGACTGCTGCGATATTTCCTATTTTGGTTCGGCCAATTTTTTCCAAAAATTTTCACCCAATCAGCCCCTTTTTTCCAGCATTAATTTTTGCAATTTTTTATAGCCCACTGTGTCATTATTGTAGCATTATTAATTGATATTCGGTTATATGCTTCACTTATCTTTTTGAAAATTTTCAGCTCATTGAAATAAATATTTTTTAAGTATTTCTCATGTGGTAAGTTTCATACATTACAAGGTTAGAACCATATTTCTAAAATTGCTCAATATTTTGCCTAAGAAAGACTTTAGAAATCCATTTATTTTTACATATGTTATTTGCTTTACCTTACAAAACTTTTTAAAGAATCCATATTTTTTTAAAAGATTATTAAAGCATTTACATTTGAAATGGACCTTTCATTTTTTGCAAATTGAAATCATTATTTTAGTTTGTGATTAAATTGTCCATGTGAGGCAAACTGATTTGGTATACAACCACACCATCACACAATCTGTCATAATAATTTCAAGTGAGCCTTAAAAATTACCTTAACTCAACTAATATTCTAACCGCACTTGGGGAACACAAAAAGAATTTTGCAGCTAGGTAGGACTGAGGGGATAAGTATCCAAATAACACCCCTCACTCATTTTTCATGTTGAGACATAGTGGTTGACATTAAGCATACCAAAATCCCTTATTATTTATTGACACGGTTTAACACCAATTCATCGGGAAGGCCTCTCCCTTAGGAGGGTTGAAATAGCCAGACTAGTTCCGAAAGCCTCAGTGGAATACCACAATCCATTCAGTAACCAAAGGATACCTTTCGTAGTTCTCGTTGTACCACCCTCATGGGAGTACAGTGGTGATAGAAAAAAACTGCATATTCACCCAACTGAATGTATCATGAACGGAGTATCTTAGTGGCCAAACTTATAGGATTGTCTACCCAGTGTCCCTCCCAACAGGGCGATATCTAGCCTTTGATTCTAAAATTTATATTGTCTGACTTGGATTTCATCACCTTGCAGAGGTGTTGTGGCCACAACAGATCCTATGCTTAGCTAAATCACGGGAGCCCCATTTTTAATCAATTTGAAGGTATATGGCTAAGTTTCTCTTTGTAAGTATGATTTTTGGTTTAGATGTCTTTAAACATTACTGCCCATGTACCCGTACTTCATTTTCGCTGCTTGATCTGGGTTTTCTTTAAGTGTTTGGTTCGCAAAAATATTTAAATTTTGACTATTTTGACATTTCTCTTGGAAAACCCGAAACCCGACAATTGGAGAACCCGAAACCCGAAAATCGACATTTGGTGAACCTAAAACCTGAAACCCGACATTTTTGGGTGCAAGAAATTGCTGTTTTCATTTTGTGATTTTTTTCATCCCGAAACCCGAAAGTTGCGGGTGCGGGATTTCATTTTTTGAAGATTGTTTTACATAAACCCGACACCCGAAACTCGACAATGTCGCGTTTCGGGATCCAGGATTTTTGTTTGTGAGTTTTAATAAACCCGGAACCTGAAACCCGACACTGTCGTGTTTCGGGAATCGGGAATTCATTTTTTATATTGCATTTAATTTCGTTCCGAAACTTGCAACCCGCAACTTTCGGGTTGCAGCTTTCGGAAACTTGGTTTTAATTTGGTCATGTTTTTGAAACCTGAAACCCACTAGTTTCGGTTTTCGGCTTTCGGGAATGGTAAATAAAAAAAAATTTATTATGTTTTTGAACCCGATCCTGCGCTTTGCATCGGTCAATCTCAGCCATCCATTTCTCTTAATCCTACAATCGTGATTTAATTTGGGTAAATTGATAAATATAGGTTTTTATTTACTTTTCTTTATCATTTTTTTTACTTGCCGAGTCACTCCGCTGAGCTGATTTTACCGTGGATTTCTCACCTTCATTCAATTGCTGGTTTTCAGTTACCACAGGTAGGATTGCCGTCATTCCATTTTTTTCGATTGGTCTTTTGGCTGTCTGTGATTGTTGTTTTTTTTTTTAATTTTGTTTTCTTTATTTCATCAGAAATTATGAAGTTTGACACAATGTCACGAAATACCCAGTCCAGGGCCGCTCTCGGGGGTACCTTAACCAAAGACCCCAACTTTGGTATCTTCTCTGATACCAATGGAAAGGTCACCGAGACTTAACATATGGATTGGTCTCAGATTTATGCTATTTTCGATAACGATGACCTCTCGCAAGTAGAATTTGATAGGCCCGCTTATGAGAAGATTAGGGCTTCTAAGATTCATGCTATCACTGCACGGCCCACTATATTACCCTATACAGATGCAGTGAAGTGGATAATAGAGAATGCTAGTGTCAAAGACCTATCTTTCAATGATGATTTGGGGAATCAGTTGACTCATTTCTGCCCTGAGGTTTTTACCGAAGCATTTGCTCTCAGGCCGCATAAGAAGACCCTATCTCCTGACTTCATCCAATCCTCCAAGTCCCATTACAATTTTACAAAAATGATGAAGTCTTGCATGATAAAACCTAATGCTTTCATGCTTAAGCCTGATAATTTATACCCAATTGCCTGGTTCAAGGAACCCTACTCTTTGTTGGAGGCTATGTTGTGTCGACTGTTTGGAATCCCTAATTGTTAGTTGTTCAAAGCTGAATGGGCACCTATAGCACATCATGTCTTGACTACCGGTGAATCCTTCCCATGGGCTTCCATCTTGTCCTCAAAACTAAAAAACGCTATGGAAGATTATCAGAAGTCTCCAGCTTTCAGAAAACCACATTTCTTTTTATCTACCTATGTAATTGATGTTTTCTACTCATAATTTCAATACCCCAACTTGCACTGGAATTGGACTCCAGTAGACCCACCTGTGCATATCTATCATTCAATCTTATGGGAAGAAAAATTTATCCCTTTAATATATGATATATGTGATCAGTTCCTGGGCACTGTTTACTTCAATATTTACAAGCAAGAAGCACCAGCATTTTCAAATGATGCTAAGACACTCATCAATACTATCGGTGACTGGTATGTGTGTGAATATTTCTCATATATCACGGTCTGGGGCAGTAATATTGTTCATCTGTTGCCCAGAATTGTCCCTGACAGATTGGCTTTGCAAGAAGTTTCATTTCAAACTGTGACTGATGGTATGTATAAGAAACTCACAGGACCTGGAAAGAAAGGGTGGCCTAAATTCCCTTTTAACCTTGGGTCATTGGTCATCCCAAACTCTAATTGGGCAGCCACCCTTGGTGACCAATTGGTTGATTTCAAATTGGGATGTGCTACTAAAAGAAAGCACAACCCCAAGAAGTTATTGGATGCACATCTAAAGCAAACCCATGTAAAAATAGACTATGTGCATGAGACATCCCAGATGACTCTATCTATCATGGAGTCAATTCATTTTCTGAAGTTCTTGTCAGAGCAAAAGACCTAGAAGAGCAGCATAACATTTTGCACTATCAGAAGGAATTAAAGCTCAGGGTGCTGAGTTGTAGGAAATTGGTGCTGGACTTGCTGGAAAAAGTGAGAAAAGAAAGGGAAGAAAAATAAGCTCAGGAAGATAATCCTCTTCAAATGGTGGCTCATTCTGAGCAAGGCAAAGGCAAAAACCCCATCGAAGATTCTCCTCCTAAGAAAACTTCAGAACCGTCCAAATCCTTGTTATATACCTCTCAGCAATTTTAGAAAGATCTGGCACAATTCACATCAGTATTGAAGGCTCACCCTACAGAGCCCCAGAAGGTTACTGTGGATTCTCAAATAATGGAACCTTCAAATCCCGTTGAAATTATTAGTGCAGCTGTGCAAGAAGATGATGATTTGGTGGTTACACATGCCAGTTCAGCAAAAAGGCAAAGGAACCATGCTAATCCATTCCCCAACATTCAGATTATTGACTGTGATGTTGATGAAGAACCTGAGCCCCCAGTTTCAGTAACTGAGGAGATTACAGAACAATCCAAGTTGGTCACAGACTTGCTAAATGTTATTGAAATGGAATGCTCTATTCAGGATCAGTCATTTGAGGACACCTTTGTTCAGGATTTTCCGGCTTCAACATCTCAATTAAACTCAGTTCTTGCTTCGCTTTCAGAGAATTTACCTCCCTTTTCATTGTCTCAACTATTCAATAGCATAAATTCTTCTTCTAGCACACTTTCATGTAGTCAAGAGTCTTTCTCTATTCCTAAGTCCATGATGCCAAAAGCTCAGACCACCATCATTCCTACACAGTCACCTAAACCTATTCTACTAATACCTTCCATCGACCAATTCACCTCCATTCCTTTTCCCATTTCATCTTCTATCACAATTCAGGATAAGCTTCCTGCAATCTCTCAGTCTACACCACTAGCTATCTCTGTTTCACCTAGCATTGAGGAGCCACCTATAGTTCCCCCTCCATCATTAGCTCCTAATGCTGAAGGGCAGACTCCTCCATCTGAAGCTTCCACTTCGGTCCCCCTCAATTACATAGGTTCCAGTCATTTGTCCAAGATGTTTCTGTCCCTATGGTCCTTCCTCAAGTCACCATGTCCATCCCTCACCCTAGTGGTATTATGACACCTTCAATAATTTCCACTGCTAATGTCATTCCCATCACTACCCGGTTGGTTGATGAATATGTAGATGAGGATGTGGTTCCTATTGGAAACTATTTCTATGACAAGGAAGAGAAGACGGTATTCAAAAGGACAAGGAAGAGAAGTAAAGATGAGCAAGCGTTGGAATCACATGCTCCTATTCAAGTCTTGTGGGCTCAACAAACTGGTGATCCTCAGGCTGGGGCTATTGAAGCAACAATAGTTTTGGGGGATTTTGATGGTGCTAATATAGATTCAGTCCACTTGCTGAATAGAGAGGTTGATCTTAAAAAGGAAAGGATCAAGGAACTTGAAGATGAGTTGGCCAGGATTAAAGGTGAACATATCCTTCTTGTGGTTAATATTAGGAAGGAATGGATGTAACGCTTGCATGCATCAGAAAAGGAGAATATCTCCCTTCAGAATCAACTTAATATTTAAAAGACTCAAAACTCCATCCATGCAGAAAATATAGCAACCCTTAGAGATACAAGTTGGAACTGTAAATGCAAATGCAGCTTCAACTAGTTTCTCTAACTTTACACCACAGGAATTCAAAGACTTGGCCTTGGAGGTTAATCATAATCATTATACATTGCTTGAAAATTTGTACATTGCATAGGATGAAATTAGGAGACGTTTATTATCTTTGATAAATTGTCTTCTGAGCTTGAGGTATAAGAAAATCAAGAGAAATCAGGCTTCCAAAGCTCAAGATGAGGTTAGTGAATGGCAAAGGTACATTAAAAACATCCCTGCAGACTTCTCGATTCTCAGCAGTCTTTAGATGAAGAAGAACAAAGATTCCCTAAATACATGGATCGATTTCAATGAATCTGCTGAAGAGATCATCAGAAAATCCAAAGACCTTTCCACTCGACACTGGTACGCAGCTGATAACATCATGGAAAATCTACATCTCCCATACATGGATCCTATTTTGCAGTCCCTTCCACCTAAATGTAAGCTGGAAGAAGTGGAGCATGATCGTGAAGAAATTGCGCAGAAGATCCAGGCTATTCAAGCAGTCAACATTGGTCATGTGGATGAATTGATCAGGAAACCGCTCTCCTTCGAGGGCAAGATCCATTCTTACCTTCGCACTTGGAATATGCTTGCCAAGCATGACATGGAGAACAACATATGAAATGCCCAAATAGGCATAGAATCTATCAATTATCCAAACATAGATGAGCTGTTAGAGATATATGATAAGTGGAAGGATTTTCTGTCCCAATAGACTCATTTCTTATTTTGGAATCCCTATTCTGTAGGATTCATTTTTGTACTTTGTTGTAGTTTAATATTTAAGGAAGAATACCTCTCGGAGGAAGGGGTTGGAATTTTGGGAATTGTAATTCAGCAGAAGATAAGACTGAGGATACTTTGTGGCTAGAGTCATTGTAATTTTGGTACAAGACATCTTAATACAGTAATGTTATTTTCAGATCCATCTTCTGATTATCACTTAAATTTCTTTTAAGGATTTTTGATTTATATGTTCCAGATTGTCATCCGCTATGCATATGATCTCTTGTTAGATGATAATGAATACATAGATCTGTGTATTGGTTTTTCTATATAACTGATGTGTGTATGAAAATATTTGATTAAATTTCTTTAATTAAATACTTTCTTTATCGATTTCTGCAATTGATCAGATATATATATATATATATATTCAATCATTGTTGATTTTTCAATCATCAAAAGGATAACAGGTTGTATCTTGATGGTCTCTAAGCTTGGATTATTGTTGTTTAATTTTCATTAAATAAATCATAATTTAAGCCAGCAAATATCTCATCTAAAGGCATTTTTTGTTAAAGGTGACAGACTGTTTGTTTTCTTACACCTCAAGGTTGATCTGCATAAACACCAAGCTTTTCATTTTAGAATAGATCTGACTTAAGATTAGGTTCTTTTTCTAAATAGGTTAACTTAGAATTGTTCACTGTTTCTCATACCCCTTTGTTTCCCTAAATTGGGAAACTGATCTTATTGATCAAATCACTTACTCATAGAGTGCCAGCGAAGGCCGAATATCTATGGGTGATTACCACACCAAATAGGTCAAGTATAGAATTTCCCTTGCGTAGGGTCTTTCAAAGCCTTTGGTTGGGTTTTCATCCCTTGTTGTGTGCCTTGGAACCCATTCCAGCACCTTGCACTTACCCTGCACACCTGAGGCATCAAAAAATGGTGCTAGAAGGAGGGCCATTAGTATAACATGCATAAGAAAACCCCTAATAAACCTCCTCCAGCAAATACTTCAACGGTTCAAACCCAAAGCCAGTCCAGGGCTTCAACATCTGAACAACCAACTGATTCACGACCTACATTTCTCCCTATTACATTTGCGCAACCTATAGTTATACCTGTCACACCTGTTATATAATAGGAGAACAGAGGGGAAATCATTTTCACATCACCTACAAGGGGACCCATCTCGTTAGAACAGATATTGAAAACATCTACCGATAGGGTCTTAAGGGCAGAACAACGACTTTCCGATTAAAGATGACGTGGTCTAGCAGCCTTAAATTTATAAGATATTCTATAGGCTGGTGGTCGGGAAGATGAACAAATTCCCACTGCACAGACTAGTGACTCACAGATTCAGTACATCACTGACCTAAACACACAGGATCAACACACAGTTGATCAACAACCTGAAAACCAAGAGTTGATTCATCAACCAAATTCTCATGAATATAACCATGAGACCACTCTCATAGGAACACAAGGTCAGCCAAATTTTGGAACTGGTGATACACCACCATCTCCTCCTTCATCTTCATCATCTTCCTCAGATGGTGAGAACTCTTCTAGCTCATCCTTAGAAGAAGAAGAACGAGAACCTCCGATGGCTGGAGAAGGGAAAAATAGACCTTGGCTCGAACAAGGTGCAATTTTCATATTAGGAGATCAACATAGATTACCAAAGAATCCTAAGAAATGGCTGCCTAAATTCAACCCTGATGATAAGATACCTACGTTGGATCATATAAAAAATTTCATGCATGCAATCAGGCTTAGAAGTGTGGTACATGAGGATGTAGTATGTAGACTCTTTCCCTGTACGTTTGAGGGTAGAGTAGCCACTTGGTATTTTGCCTTACCAGCCCAATCTATAACTTCCTGGGATGAATTCGAGAAACATTTTACCTAGAAATTCGGGGATGACAAAACACCGCAGGATCTTGTCTTAGATTTATCCTCCATGAAAATCAAAGGAAAAAAAAGGGTAAAAGACTTTAACCAAAGGTTTTCATATCTCAAAAACAGAATTCCTACCAATCTTCTTCCCGCTGAAGAATTGTTGGTAGCTTATTATGAAAAAGGTTTGCCTGTCCCTATTGCAATGTGGGTCAAGAGGGCACAAAAAAGAACTTTACTAGAAGCATTTGATGAAGCAATCCAAGTTGAGAAGGACATGTTTTGTCTGAAAGACAGCCCTGAAACTTTAGAAGAACAACCTTCCACCTCCAGGAAGAGAATTGAGAATGCCCCTAAACCCACTGTTCAGAACAAGGATCCATTTGACATGACTGACATGAATAAATTCATTCAAAGGATGTCAAATGAGATGGTGGATTTGAAGAAGAACACTAATGATAATTAGAATCAAAATAGAGTTTTTGTAAGGCCACCATTTAGGAGACCTTACCAGCCTCCACAAAATCCACCACCACCAAATCCAGTAGATGGACTCACAAACGCTGAACTCTATTCTATTTTTAGAGCATTGGCAGCAGAATCTCACGTCACCCTTGACACTTCCAACGATCAGACCATCCCAGATCCACAATTACCCGTAGAAGAAGAAGAAGGTGATCCATAGGTCGATGCTATGGGTTGCTTTTCAGAACTTCCTATGTGCAAAGAAGAAGAAGAAATTGAGGCGGGTGTTTAACACACAACATCCTTATAACACAAGGTCAAGACCACAACCACCTCAAGAACCTTCATCTTCTCCTCCTGTTCCCACAAAAAACAAGACTGTCCCACAAAAGGATACAGTCCTCCCTAAAATGGAGTACAATCTAGTTGAAGACTTAAAAAGAGTCAAAGCAGACATCTCTATGTTTGAGCTACTTAAGATCCCTGCTATGAGGGATTCCTTACCAAAAAACATGATAGTCAAATAGCCAAGAGAGTCACAAAGTAACAATCTAGACTTTGTTACTAAATATGATGATCAAAAACCAGTAAGCAAGAGGACTCCTCCTTTCTTGCTAACTTTTGAGATTTTCAATCGGAATGTGCACAACTGCATGATAGATTCGGGAGCGTCATCAAATGTGATGCCCCTCTTTGTTTGTAGGAAATTGAATGCAACGTGGGATCCCTGCCCAACCCAGATTGTGCAACTTGACAGATCCAAAGTCAGAGTGGTAGGTAAGTTGAGAAATGCTTTGCTTACATTGTTAGCTGATCCCAGGATCCATCAGACTGTTGACATCATGGTAGTTGACATCCCAGAGGCCTATGGGATGTGGTTAAGCAGGGACTGGTCAGAGAAACTTAAGGGTTACTTTGCAACCGACTGGTCCCACTTATGGTTTCCCTACAATGGTCAACCGAATGAAATTAAGATCAACAGAGAACCTTTTATGAAACAGATAGTCACTGATCTTAATTATTCAAGCGAACCTGCTGGTTATCTCACCTCTTGTGTAGAGCAATTTACATTTGATACCTTTTTTTGGTGAATTCGCAGCTGATGCCTCACCAGAATAAAGCATTCAAAATGAATCACATATTACTCATGTTACTTCTATACCCTTCTCTGGTGAAATTGTGCATAATGTATACAATGTAAATACAAATTTTACGTTAGAACCTGTCTCATGGACTTTATTTTTTGATGGTTCCAAGTCCAAGGAGGGAGATGGAGCAGGTTGTGTCCTAATTGATCCTAAGGGAATGAAAATTATGATTGCTTGCAGGTTAGAATTCGATTGCACTAAGAATGTAGCTGAGTATGAGGCTCTGGTTCAGGGACTCAAGAAGGCTGTTGATTTAGGTGTGTAGGCGATTGAATGCTATGGAGATTCTGAAATTATAGTTAAGAAAGTCAGAAATAAGATACACTACTTATCTCCACACTTGGCTAATTATCAGAAGATGGTAAGGGATTTAACCAACTCAACTTTAGCATTCAATATTAAATCAGTTCCCAAATCACAAAATTTTGATTTAGACCTGTTAGCAAATACAACGTCTAGACTGATCCCGCCAGAAGGTCTATCTCCTCAAACTTTTTCCATTCAATTGATGTACAGACCCTCTATTTCGGATAATGTGACTAATTGGAATGTATGTGATGATGACTGACAGATACTTGACTTCCTCATGACTCAAGATACATTCCAAGCTATGGCCATTGATGAAGCAGAACATGAAAAGTCACTCACTGATCTCTCAAATGTTATCCCAAAATCAGTGATCAATCTAGAAAAGTTCTATGATTTGCAAGACAAGTTCAAATCTCAAACTAATTGTAAAATTCAAAGCTCATCCTTGAACTATGAGCGAGTCAATTTAGGCACCGAGCAGGAACCACGTTTCATCAATTTGGGAGTTGATTGTACCCCTAAAGAATGGAGGGCCATCATTGCATTGTGTAAACAGTATAAAGATATTTTTGCCTGGACTTATGATGAATTGAAAACATTTGACACTAGCATCATGTTCCATAATATACCCATGAAACCATAAGTTAAGTCGTTTCAACAAAAGCTGCGGAAAATGCACCCTAGCTTAGAGCCCTCGGTAAAAAAGGAGTTGGAAAAGCTGCTCACTGCTCAAATTATCTTTCCTATCAAGCACACTCAATGGATAGCCAATTTAGTGCCTGTCCATAAGAAAAGTGGTGAAATTCGATTGTGTGTCAATTTCAGGAACCTGAATGGGGCTTCTGAGAAAGACAACTATCTTGTCCCACCTATGGAATAGATTCTTCAAAAGGTAGCCAGGTCGGAGATGTTTTCCCTCCTAGACGGGTTTTCGAGACATAACCAAGTTATGGTTGCTCCGGACGACCAATTAAAAACAACTTTCAAGACCCCTTGGGGCACTTTCTCCTATAGGTGGATGCCTTTTGGGTTAATCAATGCAGGAGCTACTTTCTAGAGAACTATGGACATAGCTTTCCGAGGGTTAATGCATAATTCTGTTGTAGTTTATCTTGATGATATCATTGTTTAATCCAAGAGGCGACATGAACATGTGTTTGCTCTGAAATAGGTTTTCGACCATTGCAGGAAATTCGACATTTCTCTCAACCCCAAGAAATCTATTTTCGCAGTAACAGAAGGAAAGCTTCTGGGCTTCATTGTTTCGAAAGAAGGTATGATTATTGATCTTGAATGCACAGAGGCCATTTCAAAGATTAGGTTACCAGGCTCGCGCAAAGCAATGCAATCCTTCTTAGGTAAGATTAATTTTGTATGTAGATTTGTACCAAATTTTTCCCAGATTGTTAAACCATTACAACTTTTGGTCAAGAAAGATGTGCAGTTTACCGGTCTTTCAATGATGCTTTGGGGACTCAGTTGACTCATTTCTGCCCTGAGGTTTTTACCGAGCATTTGCTCTCAGGCCGCAGAAGCAGACCCTATCTCCTGACTTCATCCAGTCCTCCAAGTACAGTTACAATTTTACCGAAATGATGAAGTCTTGGATGATAAAACGTAATGCTTTTGCGCTTAAGCCTGATAATTTATACCCAATTGCCTGGTTCAAGGAACCCTACTCTTTGTTGGAGGCTATGTTGTGTCGACTGTTTGGACTCCCTAATTGTTCATTGTTCAAAGCTGAATGGCCACCTATAGCGCATCATGTCTTGAATACCAGTGAATCCTTCCCATGGGCTTCCATCTTGTCCTCAGAACTAAAAAACGCTATCGAAGATTATCAGAAGTCTCTAGCTTTCAGAAAACCACATATCTTTTTATCTACCTATGTAATTGATGTTTTCTGCTCAGATTTTCAATACCCCAACTTGAATTGGAATTGAACTCCAGCAGACCCACTTGTGCATATCTATAATTCAATCTTATGGGAAGAAAACTTTATCCCTTTACTATATGATATATGTGATCAGTTCCTGGGCACTGTTTACTTCAAGATTTTCAAGCAAGAAGCACCAGCATTTTTAGATGATGCTAAGACACTCATCAATATTATTGGTGATTGGTATGTGTGTGAATATTTCTCATATATCAGGGTCTGGGGTAGTAATATTGTTCATCTGTTGCCCAGAATTGTCCCTGACAGATTGGATTTGCAAGAAGTTTCATTTCAAACTGTGACTGTGGTATGTATAAAAAAACTCACAGGACCTAGAAAGAAAGGGTGGCCTAAATTCCCTTTGAACCTTGGGTCATTGGTCATCCCAAACTCCAATTGGGTAGCCACCCTTGGTGACCAGTTGGTTGATTTCAAATTGGGATGTGCTACTAAAAGAAAGCACAACCCCAAGAAGTTATTGGATGCACATCTAAAGCAAACCCATGTAAAAATAGACTATGTGCATGAGAACATCCTAGATGACTCTATCTATCATGGAGTCAAATCATTTTCTGAAGTTCTTGTCAGAGCAAAATACCTAGAACAGCAGCATAACATTCTGCACTATCAGAAGAAATTAAAGCTTAGGGTGCTGAGTTATAGGAAATTGGAGTTGGACTTGCTGGACAAAGTGAGAAAAGAAAGGGAAGAAAAAAGAAGCTCAGGAAGCTAATCCTCTTCAAATGGTGGCTCATTCAGAACAAGGCAAAGGAAAAAACCCCATCACAGATTCTCCTCCTCAGAAAACTTCAGAACAGGCCAAATCCTTGTTATATACCTCTCAGCAATTTCAGAAGATTTGGTACAATTGACATCAGTATTGAAGGCTCACCTTGTAGAGCCCCAGAAGGTTACTGTGGATTCTCAAATAATGGAACCTTCAAATCCTGTTGAAATTATTAGTGCTGCTGTGCAAGAAGATGATGATTTGGTGGTTACACATGCCAGTTCAACAAAAAGCCAAAGGATCCATGCTGATCCATTCCCCAACATTCAAATTATTGACTGTGATGTTGCTGAAGAACCTAAGCCCCCAGTTTAAGTAACTGAGGAGATTACAGAAAAATCCAAGTTGGTCATAGACTTGTTAAATGTTATTGAAATGGAATGCTCTGTTTAGGATCAGTCATTTGAAGACACCTCTGTTCAGGATTTTCTGGCTTCAACATCTCAGTTAAACTCAGTTCAACAATTTTCTACTTCGCTTTCAGAGCATTTACCTCCCTTTTCATTGTCTCAACTATTCAATAGCATAACTTCTTCTTCTACCACACTTTCATGTAGTCAAGAGTCATTCTCTATTATTAAGTTCATGATGCCAGAAGCTCAAACCACCATCATTCCTACAAAGTCACCTAAACCTATTCTACTAATACCTTCCATTGACCAATTCACCTCCATTCCTTTTCCCATTTTATCTTCTATCACAATTCAGGATAAGCTTCCTACAATCTCTCAGTCTACACCACTAGCTCTCTTTGTTTCACCTAGCATTGAGGAGCCACCTATAGTTCACCCTCCATCATTAGCGACTAATGCTGAAGGGCAGACTCCTCCATTTGAAGATTCCACTTTGGTCCCCTCAATTACATAGGTCCCGTCATTTGTCCAAGATGTTTCTGTCCCTGTGGTCCTTCCTCAAGTCACCATGTCCATCCCTCACCCTAGTGGTATTATGACACCTTCAATAATTTCCACTACCAATGTCATTCCCATCACTACCCAGTTGGTTAATGAATATGTAGATGAGGATGTGGTTCTTATTGGAAACTATTTCTATGACAAGGAAGAGAAGATAGTATTCAAAAGGACAAGGAAGAGAAGTAAAGATGACCAAGCATTGGAATCACCTGCTCCGATTAAGGTCTTGTGGGCTCAAAAAACTGGTGATCCTTAGGCTGGGGCTATTGAAGTAGCAACAGTTTTGGGGGCTTTTACTAGTGCCAATATAGATTCAATCCACTTGCTGAACAGAGCGGTTGATCTTAAAAAGGAAAGGATCAAGGAACTTGAAGATGAATTGGCCAGGATTAAAGGTGAACATAGCCTTCTTGTGGCTAATATCAGCCAGGAATGGATGGAATGCTTGCATGCATCAGAACAGGAGAATATCTCCCTTCAGAATCAGCTTAATATTGAAAAGACTCAAAACTCCATCCATGCAGAAAAGATAGCAACCTTAGAGATACAAGTTGGAACTGCAACTGCAAATGCAGCTTCAACTAGTTTGTTTAACTTTACACCACAGGAATTCAAAGACTTGGCCTTGGAGGTTAATCATAATCATTATAAATTGCTTGAAAAGTTGTACATTACACAAGATGAAATTAGGGAGACATTTATTATCTTTGATAAACTGTCTTCTGAGCTTGAGGTACAGGAAATCAAGAGAATTCAGGATTCCAAAGCTCAAGATGAGGTTAGTGAATGGAAAAGGTACATTAAAAACATCCCTGCAGACTTCTCGATTCTCAGCAGTCTTCAGATGAAGAAGAAGAAAGCTTCCCTAAATACCTGGCTCGATTTCAATGACTCTGCTGAAGAGATCATCAGAAAATCCAAAGACCTTTGCACACGACGCTGGTACACAACTGATAAAATCATGGAATCTCTACATCTCCCATACATGGATCCTATTTTGCAGGCCCTTCCACCTAAATCTAAGCTAGAAGAAGTGGAGCGTGATCGTGAAGAAATTGCACAGAAGAACCGGGCTATTCAAGCAGTCAACATTGATCACGTGGATGAATTGATCAGGAAACCGCTCTCCTTTGAGGGTAAGATCCATTCTTATCTTCGCACTTGCCATAAGCTTGCCAAGCATGACATGGAGAACAACATATGCAATACCCAAATAGGCATAGAATCTATCAATAAACATAGATGAACTGTTAGAGATATATGATAAGTGGCAAGATTTTCTGGCCCAATAGACTCATTTCTGATTTTGGAATCCCTATTTAGTAGGATTCATTTTTGTACTTTTTTGTAGTTTAATATTTAAGGTAGAATACCTCTCAGAGGAAGGGGTTGGAATTTTGGGAATTGTAATTCAGCAGAAGATAAGACTGAGGATACTCTGTGGCCAGAGTCATTGTAATTTTGGTACAAGACATCTTAATACAGTAATGTTTATCTTCGGATCCATCTTTTGATTATCACTTAAATTTCTTTAAGGATTTTTGATTTATATGTTCTAGATTGTCATCCGCTATGCATATGATCTCTTGTTAGATAGCTAATGAATACATAGATATGTTGTATTGGTTTTTCTGTATAACTGATGTGTGTATGAAAATATTTGATTAAATTTCTTTAATTAAATAATTTCTTTATCGATTTCTGCAATTGATCAGATATATATAGATATAGATATAGATAAATATATATTCAATCATTGTTGTTTTTTCAATCAACAAAAGGATAATAGGTTATATCTTGATGGTCTCTAAGCTTGGATTATTGTTGTTTAATTTTCATTAAATAAATCATAATTTAAGCCAGGAAATATCTCATCTAAAGGCATTTTTGTTAAAGGTGACAGACTGTTGTTTTCTTATACGTCAAGGTTGATCTGCATAAACACCAAGCTTTTCATTTTAGAATAGATCTGACTTAAGATTAGGTTCTTTTTCTAAATAGGTTAAGTTTGTTCATTGTTTCTCATACCCCTTTGTTTCCCTAAATTGGGAAACTGATCTTATTGATCAAATCACTTACTCATAGAGTGCTAGCGGAGGCCGAATATCCGTGGGTGATTACAAAACCAAACAACTTGAGGATAGAATTTCCCTTGCATAGGGTCTTTCGAAACCTTTGGTTGGGTTTTCATCCCCTGTTGTGTGCCTTGGAACCCATTCTAGCACCTTGCACTTACCCTGCACACCCGAGGCATCAACAAGAGGATATACCTTGTTGAGTCATAATACTTTTTAGTTAGGTGTTTGCATGCTCCATTACCTCCCTTTGGTCAGTGAGTACATCTTTTTTCTATTTTTAGGTGCCGTTTGCATGTTGTTTTTCTGACCACATTTTTTTATTACTCCACTTACTATAGCACAAATGTTATAGTAAGTGTTTTGAGTTTGGTTGTTGGCCTGAGTGCCATTAGTTTTTACGCTCCCATATTGCACACATGGTTTCATTAGGGATTTCTAACTTTCCATTCATCACCACCTAGTAGTTTCAATTCACAACTGTCACCATTGAGTCCCCCGAGACGTTCACGACATTTTCAGGGTGAACCCCCACAGTATGGTTCCCTTGAATCTACACATCATCGGCACAGAACCGTATCATCCGATTCTGACGTGCCTTATTTCACATCTGGCTCTGAGGCAGAATCCAAAAATCCCACATACATCACACCCACTAGCCCCATGGCCGATTTTCTTCCAACCCTTTCAACACAGAGACTGTTGGTGGAACTTCTTCCACCATCTCGACTACTACATTAGCTACCACCACCACAACCAATGTTTGTATACCCAACCTAGGAACTGCTTCCACTCTAGGCATGTCTAATATGGGAACTACATCTACTCTGGGGATTCCCAACATGGGACCTACACCTACTATAGGCATACCTTTGACTGGAACCACTTCTAGCATACCAAACCCTAGGTCTACTATACCCAATCCAAACCCATCTATAACTCAAGCTACACTTGGGAACACAAGCTTCACCCATACACCTTTGATTGGGGGACATATCCCCTTCACAAATCAGATACCCTTCGGGGGGCAGTGGCCCACACCATAATGCTACCACTAGCACATATTCCCCAGCCACTAGATCACACCCCTCGGCCAGTCTGCCATTTATGGCAAGTTTGAATTTTCTAGACTTGGCAAGACTAACCAATGATCCTATTAGACATGACCCTACTTGGCCCCCCATGCCCACAATGCTCCCCTCAGATATCCCAAAATTTGAAGGAAAAGCTAGGGAAGACCCCCAAAACCATATCATGTCGTTTCACCTATGGTGTTCCTCAAACTCCATAGTAGATGATTCCATTTGAATCCGACTTTTAGAAAGAAATTTCACTAGCTCTGCAGCCAAATGGTACATTGAGCAGCCACATGGGATGCACCCCACGTTTACATCCCTCGCCTCAACTTTCCTTCAGTTCTTTCAACTACCTATACACTATGATGCAGGAGTGGAAATATTGCTGTCTTGTAGACAAAACACCACTACACACATCACCGATCATCTCCATGAGTGGCGTAAGCGCCATAGTCTCTGCAAGATAAAGCTTGACGACCGTATCTTCTTGGATTGGTTCCTCAAATCACTCCTCCCTCTCATAGCCAAGGATGTAGCTTCTGAACGACCCCAATCGAAGAAGAAGCCATCTTAAAAGCTTAGTAGTTCGACCTCATATATGCCTAGTCTAGATATTTATACACAATCTTACCAGATGCCCCTCGCGGCGATCCATCCCGGAGTGACATGCTGGGGACATCCCATGCTGCTGATGGTATCATTGGCTAGGTTATGGTGCAAAAAAAAACTTTCACCATGATGAGCACAAACAATGCCCCAGACCTTTCTAGGGCTACATCTCATTCTAGAGCTACAACTTCATATGCTCCAGTAATACACACCCACCACACTCATGGACCCTCATGTCCACCATAGTGTTATGGGAAAGCACCATCAGCTTATGCGGCACCTCCATATTATAACCAGCAGGCCCATCAGACTCCGGTTCACCCACAAGCCCAATCGGCTTATTATCCTCAACAGGAAGCACCTCTTGCTCCAACACTTCCAATAGCTCAAGGTTACCCACAATTGCTACAAGCACCAGGTCCACCTCAGAACCCTCCCGCTTACTATCCACTGCAACCTGCTCCTGCGCCTACACACCTCAGAACCCACCTACTTCCCAAGGGCATGTATACGCATCGCAAAACCAACCTCAAAACCAGAACAACCAGCGTAATCAAGGAGGTCAACGGAATCGTGGAAGAGGATGAAGCCACAAAAATAACCAACAACAAAACCAAGGAGGATAGCGACCTAATGCTCCCAATAACAATAACACTGCTCTTGCAAATCAAAACCTTGATTGCCCACCAACACAGGGAAAAAACCCTAATTTGAGAACAAACCACCTGTGTTCCATATGCGGGGTCTACGGCCATTACATTCATAATTGCCCCCCATTTAGATCGAGCACGTCAACTTTGGACTGACGATGCCCAACGAAAAGGACATGTTTCACAGCCAGCACCACCTCCTCATCCGCAACCCATGATATTGCAAAATCCTCTACCCAACCATGGAGTGGTAAACACTCGTTCAATGGATCCCCCACAAGGATCTGCTGCAAGATAGCAGCAAATTACCTATGTGGCAATCGATTACCAGCATACAAAGTCTGAAACTCATCATTTTCTCATGATGTCATCTAATGATGTCAACCTCAAACTCGCCAAAATCAATACGACTCTGCTCCTGAGGCCACACCCACCGATCCATCTTCGAGTATCCTCCCAACTAATCAGCCACTTCGCATATCTAATATGTCCATGGACGGGGGTCCAAAATCACCTCTCTTCCCTTTACGATGAATCAACAACAACCTTAACGCTTATGCAGCTTCAAACTATAACATCGTAGAAGACCTAGCCCAGTCCCCTACTGCTATGTCTGCTCTATAAATCCTAAAAACTTGTCCTGCACAGAGAAAATTGTTTTTATCCACCATTGGTCCCATAGACCCTAACGAATCCAATATGATGGCTTTAGACTTAGACCAAGCTGAACCTCGTCTTCCTTCAACTCTATCTTTTCAGGTTTCTGTGTCCATTCGCAACCTCATCGTTCATCGATGCATAATCGATGAAGGTGCCTCCACCTACATTATGTTGAATTTTGTATGGCAGAAACTTGGATTCCCAACGATACAACCGTCAACTACTGCATTGCGAGCTTACGATGGTCGTGCAGGTCAACCTTAGGGTTTGTTAGTGAATGTGCCCATACAGCTCGGGGGAAATTGGTTCTCAAATATATAGAGGTCATCAATGCCCAACTTGATTACAATTTTCTTCTAGGACGAAGCTACATGTATAAAATGAAAGTTGTTGCTTCTTCGGTTTTCTGCCTCATGATGTTCCCCCAGGAAGGACGTGTAGTCAAAATCGACCAGATAACATACTATGGTCCCAATGCCCCCACTGTGCCTGAAAATAATCTTCCCATGCTCGAACAACCCGTTCAGAGTGCAC